>OX030948.1:23001866-23549366 GCA_943735915.1 Pherbina coryleti
TTGCGCACCAATTTGACATTTTACGGATTTCTTTGAAGATGTCCAAAGAGTTGTAAGTAAAACAAATGAAAAATCCAGTAGGAAATAACTTAATTGAAATGGAAAAAGAAAAATACGTCTTAGAATTTGAAATATTTAAGAAAAATAAAACCAGTTAACAGTTAGAAAGAAGGCAATTAATAACACAAAAACAACAACAACGATAATCAAAATATCCTTAAAAGCCTAACACTAAGCATAAAAAAAAAACAAAATAATCATCACTCTAAGCCAGATCATCATCACCATAATTGGTGAACACGCGGCATCACGTGAACAACTGTGAAGTGTGCGTTATATAAAATGTCGCTCAATTGTTGTGGCCATAATAAACTCGTCTGCTTTATGGTCAAAAGCAGTTAAGTTCCAATTGAATTTTAACAAGCCGAGCAAGAAAGAAAAAAAAAAGAAGCAATATCACAGCCTTGGCATTTGCGATTTAATTAAGCTGGCTGCAATGGCAAAGAATGCTGTTAGAACATGAAATTATGAAGTCACTCAATTGAAGTTGAGTCTCCAGTTTAACCCTTGTGCACTGTGGGATTGTGAAAAAAATTAGCTTTCGCTTAATTGAAATCAATAAATTTAAAAATTTTAAAAATTCAGACAACAGCAACAGACAGAAATGTGTAAAATTCACACTTCTTTATTTTGTATTTGTTCCTTTTTTTTTTCTTCAATAAATAAATCAAACATGACGGCGAAAAAAAAACATGGTAGCAGTTGGAAAAAAAAATAAAAAAAAAAAAATAAGAAAAACCAAGTTGCACTTGACTGAGGCTGGTTTATGATGTAACAGACAATCTAACAGTCAACAAGAAATTGAAAAAAAAACAAAGAAGTTCTTTTTAAGACCACAAATACAGCTACAAACGAGCAGCAGCAGCAACAACAACAACAAAATACAGCTGTCAATTTGCAGTTGGGAAAAATGGTGATGAGAATGTGAGATGCAAATGACGTTCCACGAATGACGTTCCTTGTCCGTCCGTCTAACTATCCATCCGTCTGTCCGTTCTTCCGACTGCTTGTCTGCCTGTCGTCTGTCCATTCCATCTACATTCGTTCAAATGTTTGAAGAGGAAAAATCATTTAAAACAGAACAAGTACAGCGAGCAGCTTTCAATCAAAAAACTAGTACAACAACCCGAACGAGAACAACAACAACAACAACAACAACAACCAGAGCAACAATCAGAACAAGGAAAAGCATTTTGAATATATAAATCGCAAGAATTCATCGGGCTGGCTACAAGTTTTCCCTGTATTTGTGGCTACATCCAGTCTTCCGTCGTTAACTGTCAATGTTTGCGATTCTAATGAGTTTGATGACTTTCTGTGTTGCATAGATGTTGGTCTACCTGCTGTTATTGTTGTTGTTGTTGTTGTTGTTGTCACTGTCGTATATGTCAAGCACTGATTTACATTTAAGAGACATTGACACTTGACACAATGTATCCGATATGCCGATATGCAGATGTTGGTTGTTCGCCCGAGGTAATGAAATACTGACAATAATAATTTGTTTGATTGCAATAGAGACGCAAATGATGATGAGTAATGAAATAGATTTTTCTTACGCTTCTTCATGCTGCATGGCTATTATGAGTGTAGTTGTGAACTTGTTTTGTGTGCATTTAATTATTGGTGTTGTTGCAAATAGAAAAATGAAAAGAAAAGTCAAGTGCGTACGTGTATTAAGCAGCTTATAAAGAGCCGCAATACAAAAGACTTAAGCAACGAACTTGAAAATGTTTTTTATTTTTTGTTGGTTTGGTGCCAACTTTACATTTGATCACATTTTTGTATAAAATATAAAGATGCTTCCTAAACTAACCTTGAAGTGAAGTAAATTTTAATGCTATTTGGCATGCTAACAGGTACATTCAAATATTTGCAAGCAACTAAAACAAATGAAAACACGCAAAAATTTATTTTATTGACAAAATTAATGAAGAAGCTTGTGAAAATATTCAAGGTCTGCACAGTTGACAAATATGTACGACTAAATTTCTGATAATCTTTATAATTGCTAATACAAATTAAATTATTATTGGTGTTTTTATACACTCCGCTTCACATGAATAGGTACAGGGAATATTGCTTTGAAAAATTCTGATTTTTGGATCGATATCATAGACTTAACAGCATTATAATCATTGAGTGAGTCGTTTACAGTTTGTTAAGGAAACAAAATGTTAATAATTAACATTAATTAATTAATCAATTATTGATTGTGGGATTTAACTTACTATCCACATAATAACCAGATCATTTTCTTATATGAGGTTTGACAAATATTCTTTTGTTGTTTTTTTATTTTTTTTTTATTTGGAAATGAATCAAGTTCATTTCAAGTACAGTGGCACAAAGTTATAATGGAACAAACTTAAAAATTTCATTCAATTCCAAATTTAAATTATTTTTATTGTACAAATGGTGAGTATTTGTATATTTTCAAAAGAGTTTGATATGGTGAACATAAAATAGTAATAATAATTATGAATTAACAGTTCATTGAAGTAAAAAAAATTAATTAACTAAATTAATAACAAAAACGAACCTCGAGTAATAACACTGCGTTACAAAAATGAGCTTTTGTTCTGTCCTATGAACCAAATGTACATTTTCGGAAAGGGGGTGAAAAATAAAAATATATGTATATCGCCGTTTTTCATTTACACGTCAGAATTTTTTTTTTTGTGTGTTTAAGTTCTGAGGTGCCACACAGTGGGATGACGCCTTACATTTGTTGGAAAAAAATGGAAGGAGCTGTTGGAATTTGATGAAACTTCATTTCTAAAAGTATAATGGTACGCTGGTTCCAAAATTGGTATATTTTTTTTTTACCGGTTTCGGTTGGATAAAATTGAGTAATTTCGTTAATGCCTAGATACTTTATATGTTTAATACCTAAATGTTCCAAAACGCCAAACGAGACTGAAGAGTTATCAGTGCTTTATAAGTTTTCTATATTTTACAATTATCGTCCGGAATTATCGGAATTCGTACCAACACCCAGTGAACTTGGCACTGCAGCGCCGCATTAGGTAACGCAAGCCGATTTCAACGACCTTGTACGAGACGGCAATTTGTCGAGGAGAATAGCGGAACTTTTTGCATCGCGATTTAAGCAGTGGAATAGAGTAGCAGCTGATTTTAAAATAACGGCCGCTCGTGATCGTGATAGCACCATTCCATTTGACAAATTTTTTTAGTTGCACGAAGATCGGGAAAAAAACTTGGCTTATTGTTATGACGTTGATGCGATGTTCGCAAAAATCGGTTGCCTTCATATTTCAGAGGAGTGGCGACTTATCATCGATGCATCAGTCAATAGCCTTAAAGGCGTGCTGCTTCATTTCGGTAACATCCATCCATCCGTTCCGATCGCATGTGCCACAAACCTCATATAAGCATACGATGGCATGAAGCTAATATTAGAACTGATAAAGTACCAAGAGCACAATTGGAAAATATGATTTCGGCATATGACGAAATGGGCGTTTTCATGTTGCTTAAGATCCACTTCCTTCACAATCATCTAGATTTTTTGCCTGATGATTTAGTAGCTCATAGGGATGAACATGGCGAAAGGTTCCATCAAAACATTGCTACTATCAAAAAGTGCTTTAGAGACCAAAACATTACGCACATGCTTGGCGAATACTGCTGGTCTATTTTTATTATTATACAAATGCATACAAACGCCATTTTTTTATTCTATTATTATACAAATGCATACAAACGCCAAAATAAAAATAAAACCCGCACTCGATACAAAAACAAAATGCATTTCTGATATCACTGCATAAAGTATTTAGGTATTAACAAAATTACTCAAAAAAAATCGGTTCTTTAACAAATCGAAATCGGCACAAAAAAACCGATACCACTTTTGGAACTAGCGTACCATTATATTTTCAGAAATGAAGTTTCATCAAAGTCCAATAGCTCCTTCTATGTTTTTTTCAACAAATGTATGGAGCCATTCCACTGTGTGGCACCTCAGAACTTAAACATAAAAAAAAAATTCTGACGTGTACATGAAAAACGGCGATACACGTGTATTTTTATTTTTCATCCCCTTTCCGAAAATGTACATTTGGTTCATAGGACAGAATGTGTGTAACGCAGTGAAATAATTATGAATTGTAATAATTGAACAGTTCATTGAAGTAAAAAAATTAATTAACTAAATTAATAACAAAAACGAACCTCAAAGTAACTATGAAACACCCTATGATTCCGTTCTCAATTTGTTTCAAAAACTGCAGAAAGTTAAATGTTGCTTAAAATTGTGGTAAATAGGCTCGCGATGGTCGTTTTTTATTTCAAATATAATTGTTATAAATACATTATTTTGTACAAATTGCATAATGGCACCGCTTGGTAAAATAACATCAGTTAAACTGAGAAAATCTATAAAACGATTATCCGAAAATGGCAAAACAGTTCGAGTGATAGCCAAAATTATTGATCGGGTTCCAACTACTATATTTAACATAGGTAAACAATATAAAAATGAGACCGACTTCAAAAATAAGCCTAGACCAAGTTAGAGGAAAATATTTAATGCCGCTGACGAAAATTGGCTCCTTCGACAAATTAAGCGAAAACCTAACTTGGAGCTCCAAAATTAGCTACTGAGGCTGAGAAATATATGGGGGAAAAAGGCTGATCCAGAAGCTGTGCAGATCATTCTGCGAAAGCATCAGTTTCATTGTAGGACTGCT
Source organism: Pherbina coryleti (assembly GCA_943735915.1). Classification (NCBI taxonomy): domain Eukaryota; kingdom Metazoa; phylum Arthropoda; class Insecta; order Diptera; family Sciomyzidae; genus Pherbina; species Pherbina coryleti. The sequence continues at coordinate 23,006,642 of OX030948.1, forward strand.
AGGAGGAAGCCGTTTATAACCAAGGTGAATAAAAAACAAACGCATCATATTTGCCAAAACATACCGTGACAAGGATTTTTCTTATTGGAAGCAAGTTCTCTTCACGGATGAAAGCAAATATAATTTTTTCCGGTCAGATGGTCGATCCTACGTGTAGAGAAAGGTGAATGCGGAGCTTCAGAAAAACAACCTTCGCCCCACAGTAAAGCACGGTATAGGTTCATTGATGGTATGGGATGCCATGTCAGCTGCAGGTCCTGGGAAGCTTCACATCATTGATGGTATAATGGATCAACATGTATACCTTAATATTCTGAAGAATAATTTGAAGGAAAGTGTGAGAAAATTAGTCATAGAGAGTTAATTTTCATTTTATCAGGACAACGATCCAAAACACAAAGCCTATAACGTGAGAAGTTGGCTTCTTTATAATTGCCCACATGTCTTGGAAACTCTAACCCAATTTCCAGACCTCAATGCCATTGAGCATGCATGGAGTTAATTAAAAAAAAAAAATAAATAACTGGCCATTTCAGCCCTTGAAAGGACTTTGACCTAGCTTCTTATGATCAATTGTGTTGTGCGTGTTATTAAGTTTGTACACAATTGACCGAGAACCGGACCTACATGTTTAACGCCGACTCCGAACGGCGATGAACGGAATGTTCTTGTTCTCAAGAAGCTTTACATGGCATTTTGAATACTCTCTGAGGTTTGCCATTGTCTGAAGAGAGGTGGCGGCCGTACAGAAAAATTATTTTAATTCAAATAATTTTCTGTCGCTGCTGGGATTCGAACCTGGGTCTCCAAGTTCGTTGACATAGCGGCCACGCACTTTAACCAACTACGCCACGGACGCCACATGGAGTTACCTGGAGGAAAAGTTGAAAAATCACTAAATTTCTACTAAACCAAATCAATCAGCTAAAAGCAGCCCTCATTACAGAGTGGGAGAACATGGAGTCCTTCTACAACTGAAAACTGGTACAATCAATGCCAAATCGTTTGGAAGCGGTTATTAAACAGAAAGGCTTACCAACTAAATATAAACGCTGTTTTTTTTTTTTATTTTATTTTGCTTATGATTTTATAAATAAGAATCGAGTTCCATTATTACTTTGAAGTTTGGTTTTGTTATTAATTTTGTTTTTTATTTTTCTTAATCAATTTATAATTATTTTAATTATTTTATGTTAACCACATCCAAATCTATTGCAAATATACAAATACTTACCAATTGGACCATCGAAATAAATGAACTTTGGATTTGAATGAAAGTTTTGAGTTTGTTCCATTATTACTTTGATCCACTGTACAACCACTAAAAAATCGGTCCTTCATGGTTGAGCGCTTTCCTGTATATCAATCTCAATTTTTATCTCGATTGATTATATTTATTTTATTTTGTGACGAGAGCGACTCTTATTGGACTCTTATAACTCAGTTCAACTATTATTCATTTTTGATTCATCACTTTTTATTGAATAAAATGGCTACAAATTATCGTAAATAGTGAACAATTTATTTACATTGAAAATCTGAAAGATTCGTATTCAGTCCCATAATTACCTTAGGTTAGGTTGACGCGGCTCTCTATAAGACACATTTAGGCCAATTAGGCCCGTTGTGGTACCAGGGGTTAGTTATTTTCCACTAAACCAGTTGGAGTTATTTATAAAGCTGAGAATTCAGTAGACCGAAGATTTTGAGAGCTCGTGGAACCAGTTACCTAGGAAAAGGTGGCGTTTTCTGGCAAGAGCTGGGCATATGCAGAGAAGATGTGTTGTAGATTCTACCTCGTCCTCATCTGTGCAGCTTCTGCAGCAGTCGTTATGGAGGATTTTTGGTCTTCGGGCATGGTTTCCAATTAGGCAGTGTCCTGTTAGAACACCTATGACAATATTTATTTGGTCTCTTCTAAAGGAAATTAGTTCATTTGAGTGTTTTAAGTTCAGGGTTGGCCAAACTTGACGCGCCACACTTTGGGAAAAATATGATAAAAACGCTCGCATCGCTTAAAAAAGGCTGTAACGTCTAAGACGTAGAAGCACCAATTTTTGATATTTTATTGAGAAAGCACTAAAGAATAGTTGTCAGTACCTTTTCACTTTTTTTCGCTTTTAAATTTAAGTACCTTACACTTGGAAGTTTAAACTTTTACAAGCCTTATAGCATGTATAGAAATAATTTTTTTTTTTGAGAAACTAACTTTGAATCCTCAAAATATGTTTTAAGGAATTATTTTCAACTTGATTAAAATTCATCTTAACCCTTTAAGCCTTTAACATGTTGTTAATTTTTATGCAATTTTCTTCCTTAGCAAAAAGAAAGAGAAGGTGACTTGAAAGAACCATGAGATTACTTCTGTTCATTTTCGACTCAAGCTCAAATGTGTAAAAATTGTTCTCACCTAAAGAAAATTTGTTTAACCCTTTAACGACCAAATAACAGAATCTCAGAATGTATATTCTAGGTATTAGTTTAAAAAGTAATTCACAGCCATAAGCTAATAAATATGGTAATAAAATTGTACCCAGTTGGAAAAAATCATGTTTTAACCCTAATCTTCCTAATTAATCCTGAAATTTATTTTCAGCCATTTATAAAGGTATTCAAAACAATTATGGAAATTTTTATATTTAAAATTTCTTTCAACTATCCAATTACCTGCTTTTAACTTTTTTTACCCAACTCTAACAATTTAGACACCACATGTCTCTAATGCCTTTTTTAGTATCTACGCGTCTACACCATTTACCTAATTTTATTGATCTAGGTCAAGTGGCTTAGGCTGGGAATCGATCGGTGAGTGAGTGAATGAGTCAGGACAAAGTATTTTATGTTTTAAGATGTAGATAATTTATGCTTTTATTTTTCTAAATTTTTTTTCAGCAATTTCTTAAAATCTGCATGGTAATCTTTTGGTTTTTTTCCAATTTATTATTTTATACGGTTTTATACGGATATGGACCACTATCCGTATTTTTTCACGTATAGCTCCGCAGTTTCTTTGGTATATTAAGCAAATTTGTGCGGATCTCATAAATCGTCGCTCTTATGACTAACTCACGTTACTATCTAGTGTTACTTTGGGAATAAATTTGGTAAAACAATTAATTGTTTCAACATCATGACCTAAAACTCAAAACTGATTTAAACTATCAAATAATTAGAATTCGTATTTTTTTTATTTTCCAACAAGTTTTTCTTAAAAAAGGAAGCACTCATAATTTTTATGAATACGTCCGTTCGTTTTTTAATTTTATGTATGTAGCCTTTGTATAAGTCATAATCTTCAAACCTTCAGGCTTCAATCTTCAAGTTGAATAAAATCCATTCTATAGCTTGCTCACTGAAATGGGCTTTTAAACGGGCAAACACTTCCCTTTTTTGGCAAACATTTTGATAATACGTCTTATAACTATATGGCAAAATTTGTTGTAGCTTAAACACAAGCCATGTATAGTGTTTTAACTATAGCGGGTAATCGAACGTTTCAGCTTCAGTGTATACTCGGTAGTATAGTTATAGTTTAAAGCTCAAATACTCGAAAAGGCGCAAGTCGTCGCAAAAAATTTTGGTACCACCAGAAAGAAGAAAGTTTGAAATCTAGGTTCTGAAGATTTTTCGTGGAATTGAGTGGAATTAAAAAAATGACAGCTTATTCAAAATTACAAATTTTCAGGAAAAAACACAAAAAAACGCACAAATTCAAACATGCGTCACTGTCCCAAGAACAACAATTCTTAAAAAAAAGGTGCTAACAGAACTAACCTTTTTTATTGAGTGGTGTCATATAGAAATAAAATAAACAAAAATTTTTTCAAAAAAGCGCCATCTTTAGTTGACCGTGGAAACTACATCATACGATAATTTAAAAAAACAAAACTGATTTTATGCATAAGGAATATGTCTAGATTACAAAAAGAATTGAAAAAATTTAAACCCCGTTACTTTCCAATAACCCCTAATGCAAGCGTTTTGCCTCTATTTTGCCCAACGTGCGCCGTATGGCATGTGCTACTCGTAGACCACCTAATGTTGGTACTTTCAAGGGATAGTTCATTTGTGCGTGATTGACATGTGGCGAGTGGTATTCTAATTTGTACCTTATCTGACGATAGGGGTTCGGTAGTACCGTTACGAGCGAGTTCGCCTGCTTTGCAGTTTCCTGGGAAGTCTCTATGTCCGGAAATCTAACATTGAAATATATTGAGCTGCTCTGCCATCTCATTTAGAGATCTGCGGCAGCTTACGACTGTTTTAGATGTTGTTACAACAGTTTCCAGGGCTTTCGAAGCGGCTTGACAGTCAGATAGAATACAAATATCTAGTATTCGAATATATTAGTATAAGTTGATATATCATTCATCTGAAGCCAAGTAACGGCTTAGTGTATCGTAGTAACTTCCGCTTGGAAGACACTGCAGTGGTCGTGGAGCCTAAAGGCAAGGTTGATGTTTAATGATTCAGAGTAGACTCGTCCCCATACTTTGCCATCCAATTTTGATCCATCAGTGCAGATTTCAGTGGCATTGTTTGGTTGACTTCCAAATTCCCATTAATTTCTGGAGGGAATTGATACATTAACTTTTTTGTCAAAAAGAAGTTTCTATGTGATGTAGTAGTCTACGGTCTTAGGTATTGGAGGAAGAAGAAGTTTCCTAATATAAGGATGTCCTATTGTACCTCCCTTCCATTGGGAAGTACACAGAAAATAAAAGAATTGATTTATTACCTAAACTAGTTTAGCTAATGTGAAAGTTTCTATTTCACCTAATCTTTTCAACAACTTTTCTACTTACACAGTTAATTTAACAATCATGCATTAGGTAATTCACCTAATTAAAATTAGTTAATTCAACTAAAATTTTGCTTATTAAATCATCTAATTCTTCTAGTTATTTTACCTAATGCAAGTTGTCGATTTGTTCGTACACTAGGGAAATAACGCATATTAGCATTATCCACGCCTCAGTATAAATTTTATATAAATATTTACGTGGATAAATCAAATGCTTTCCTTACAACTTGTTTTTTTCCCGTATTTGAATTTTATTGGAGCACAGCTCTCTCCTATAAAAAACATAAATAAAAACAAAGTGAGAAAATTTTACAAAAAGTAAAGTCTCATGCGAGAATTGAACTCGGGCCGCTGACGTTATAGTGAAACGCTTTACCGCTGTGCTGTTACGCCGTTTGATAACTTGTGAACAAAATGTATATAAAAATATGAGGTCCACAACTCTGAAATTATATTTCCACTGGGCATCTACAGCAATTGGATTCATTGGTATGTAGAGTAAATTCCTGTATTGGAAATTTAGCTCAATAGATAAGGCGTTGGTTGTTGAAATCTTGAGATCACAGGTTCGATTCTCAGCGGTGGCAAAGAAATTGTTCAGTCATTTATACAATGTATATATCTCTCTCATTCTATCTACTATAAAACAAATCATATTTTTTGCACGGCATTCCCACTCTTAAGTGGGAATGCTATCTAAATAATTAAATGATTTTTCTACACTTAGTAGGTGGCTTGCCTAATCTGAAGTGGTCATAGTTTAAAAAAAAATTAGCTTATTCTTCTAATAAATTATGTGTCTTATCTATTTTATGGTTGAAGGTACACCTAAATATTTAGGTTTTTTTAGCTACTCTCGCAGTTAAACTACCCAATATAATTGCATATAATTAACATTTAGAAATTGGTAGCGCACCTAATCAAATTCGTTGACTGAAAATCACCGGATTACTTTAGCTGAATTGACTACATTTTTAGGTAAAAGTTCTTCTCTTTTTTTTCTGTGTAGCTTCTAGACGGATTGCTGTGTTTGCAGCCATCTGTTTTGTTAGAATATCTAGTGGTGTCAGGTGGAGCATAATGTCGAGTGCATCCGTTGGAGCGGTTCTCAGCGCTCCGCTAATGCACAGTTCAACTGACCATTGAACTTTGCGAAGTACTATATTGAGGTGATTATTTTTGTTAAGTATGGGCCACCAAACAATAGCACCGTATAACAATAGCTGCGTTCGATTCATCAGCCTATACTCATTGGCATCATCCTATACTCAATTCATGTCGCTTATTTCAAAATTTGTATGGGAAAACAACAACAAAGCCTACAGCTAGTTGAGTATAGAGTAGGTCAATTATCAGTTGAGTTAAGTAAAGTTGCGTTGCCAAGTTCTTATTTTTTAGTTGGTTTGTGTGCGGAATAAGTAAAATGTAATAGATTCTGTCAAAATGTGATTGTTGGTGGACTTTATGTGGTCTGTAAAAACAAAAGTGTTGCCAACTATGCAGTAAGTAACAGCTAAGTTAGTAGCCGTTTTTTTTCATAATTGAGCTGAGCACTGGCGAATCGAACGCAGCTAATATTGGCCTTATAACAGCTGTATAGAGTTAGTGAGTAACCAAAGGTTGTAATCCCCATTTGCTACCCACTGCTTTCTTGCATGAATATAGGGCTATATTGGCTTTTTTCGCTCTCTCGAGCAGATTGGGTTTCCAATTTAGTTTCCCATCTAAAATGAGAAATTTAGTCTTGTGTTTCTCAGTTAAGAGGCCTGATTATGGGTAAGTTGCGTTGTCTAGTAAAGACCACGAACTGAGTTTTTTTAGGATTAACGCTGAGTCCACCGCTGGTAACCCAGATTACGAGTGTTTAGACAATTTTGCATAATATCTCGGAGAGTGGATACATATTTTCCTAAGATGACAATAGCAACATCATCAGCCTATGCTATCACCCTGCACCCCTCTCGTTCCAGTTCCTGAGGAGTTCCCCTTGGTACAGATCTTAGCGTGGATGCTGTTCCGAATTTTGCGCTGATAATCCTGCCTACTACCATTTGATTTATAAGTGCTATCAGCGCAAAATCCACCCCAAACTCCGTCAGCGCATTAGTGATAGCCTCTGCCTTGACGTTGTTAAAGTCATTGTGTATTCCTTCCGATGAAGGGTATTTTCAATGATAGATACTATGGAGTGATACTATCCGTTTCCACAGATTTGCCTTTGGCATGGGTATGCTGTGCTGGTGAGATTGGATTTACTTCTATTTTTTGTCTCAAGTGAATATCTATTAGTCTCTCGAGAGTTTTTAGAAGAAAAGATGAGAGACTGATTGGTCGAAGGTCTTTTGGGGTTACGTGTGAGCTTTTTCCTGCCTTAGGTATAAGAACTACCCTTGCGCTTCAAAATTACCTTAGAAATTAAGGTTTTTATATTTATAGAATTTCCATTTTTAATTGTTTCATTACAACAAATTTAACATATTCGTTTTTTTTAATTCTTTTAAATTAAATTTATTTCATTTTAATTTAATTTTTATATACACCACTTCAAAAATTATTGAAAAGTCTTTAGCTCTCTTATTGTTTGAGGAAACGATACGACACATATAAAATTTTATAAAATCAAAAATATTTCCTCAATATTCTTCTTTTACAGACATTTTTGCAAAACAAACATAAAATCGCACAAATTCCTTAACGTTAAGCATGTGATTATTTACTTCTATACATTTACTCAAAAGAAAAAAAAAAGCAAAAACACAAAAAGCAAATATTTACGTATTTATGCTTTGCAGGATTTTATCATGTTATGCTTTTACACCTATCTCAGCATAACTAACAAAAAAGTATTAAATTTCACAACCAATTGATTTAGAGTTTTTTTTTCTTTTTTATTTGCCAAACTCTTTAAGCAGCTGTCAGCAAACACTTGTAAAAAAAATGTATGCTTTTCCAAAACTTTGCTTTAAGTATCATAAAAAAGTCATCGCCTTCGTGGGTGTTCGTTCGTTGTTAACGTTTGAAATATAACGTATTGGACGTTCTTAAAGAATTCCAAGAAATCATCGTGCCAAATTTTATTATGTCTCTGCTGCTTCTTCTTCTGCCTCTTGACTTACTGTCAAATTTACATAAGATTAGCACATGTTTACTTTTGTAATTTTGAATATAACACTTTTCTTGCATTTTATGGTTGCTTTCTTTCTTTTTTTTTTTTTGTAGCTCTTTGAAGCTTTTACTGATTTAACATGCTGCCTCATTAGGTTGTATATTTATTCAATTTGTTTTTTTTATATTGCGCTGAAACGTAACAGTATGTTTTGACAGTTCATTGACTCAAGTGACAGACGAAATCTGTTGGTTATCTGCCTTTTCGTAAATTAATGTCATTTGAATTAGCTGCCTGAGTTATAGAGTTATTGGCTTGACAGTGTCTGACAGTGGAAGCTGCTTACAAGGGCGCAGCCAACATCTTGTAGCTGAGCAAGATAAAGTCTAAAAAATTGATGTTACTCGATGGAACATATGCATGAAGTGCAACTAACTGGAAGAGGAGTGCTGCTAACATTTGTTTTTAGTCCAATTAAGTTATGTGAATGTTGTTTTTAGCTTATTTATTAATAATTTCATTTTAAAATTAATTTAAAACGCATCTGTTTTGACTTTTTGTGTCGTTATTCAGCAGTTTAACCCTTAATGTCGAAAAATGGAAATCAAAACGCATTTCAAAGCAACTCCAGAGTATTTTCTATGTTCACCAAATACCAGTTACTAAGTCCACTTCTTTTTAATAAGAATATTTTTGTTTATGCATTTGTTGAATAATGGTGGTATTACACTTTTAGTATAACTTTGATTGTTGACTTTATTTTTCCTTTGTTTATGCGCCTTGTTAAAGGAATTAACAAAAAATTCAAATTCTCGAATATTTTTTTTTTCTGGTATATGAGATTATATATATCTTTGAGTGAATTTAGGTTAAAATTTTCAAAGGATTTTCCAATAAGAGGTGTTATTGTGAATCGCCCGCTATTGTGTATCGCTCACTTTTAAAGCTTTTATTCTTTGACATTTGACAAGAAGAAACTACGCCATTACTAAAAATAGAACGATACACGCTTCAAAAACGCATTGAAATTATTAAAATTCACTACAAAAATGGTGAAAATCTTGCAGTCACAGTTCGCAAAACTAAAGCATTTTTTGGTCGTCGTGAAGCACCTTGTCGGACCGCAAAACAGAAATTGTTGAAAAAATTTGAGCTGATTTGAGTTTTAAGGCTTAAAAAGTTCAGTTAACACAAGAACTCAAGCCGATCATCAACAACGTCGTGCCTTTGCTGATTGGGTCCTTAAAACGCATGAAAATTATCCGGAATTCCATCGAAAAATCATCTTGACTGATTAGGCCCATTTTCACCTCGGTGGCTACGTCAACAAGCAAAATTGTCGCATCTGGGGCTCGGAAAACCCAAGAGTTATTGTTGAGAATCCTCTCCATCCTTAACGTGTGACTGTTTGGTGCAGTTTATGGTCCGGCGGGGTCGTTGGACCTTACTTTTTCGAAAATAAGGTTGGATCAGCAGTTACGGTAAATGGATTGCGCTATCGAGAGATGATTAATGATTTTTTTATGGTCGGAATGGGATGGTATTGATCTGGACAACGTTTACTTTCAACAAGACGGCGCTACGTGACACACAAGCAACGAAACCATTGATATTTTACGGGAAAAGTTTCCGGACCGTGTTATCTCAGAGGTGATCACAATTGGCCACCGAGATCTTGTGATTTAACAACTTGCGACTTCTTCCTTTGGGGCCACGTGAAAGATAAGGTTTACGCCAACAGTCCAGCATCGATTGAAGAGCTCAAAGATGGAATTCGTGAGGCTATGGAGGACATAGGGCAGCCACTTTGCGATTTGGTTATGGAAAATTTCATGAAAAGGATATTGACCTGTAAGCGTGGTCGTGGTGGCCATTTGGCTGATGTTGTTTTTCATTATTAACGGCATACCTTCCTCTTTATTATGAAATAAACATCCGATCATTTATCTCAAAAAATGGCATTTTTTCTTTGAATACCAAAATAACACCTCTTATTGGAAAACCCGTATATAATATATGAAAAATTACCTCATCAAAAATTGTACATTTTTTTGCAATGCTAACATACAACAAAAAGTATCGTATTGAATATATTTTTCAAAGTTTGCTTATAGAAAATATGTAATTCAACACATGTATGTGTGACTGGTGTTCGAAAACTGGACTTAGTGGAACTTAAGAAGGTTTTACTGTTTTGATGACGTCACTTTGTATGGATCGGAAGAAGGTATGGTTTCCAAATTTTGAAAAATTTCAAACAATGATTGCGTATTTGGAATCAAAGCTTATGAGTAATATTTCAGGTGTTTATTTAATTTTTTGTGGAATTTTTAGAAATATTACCGCTTTGATGACGTCACTATTTATGAGAGGTATGCGTGGTTTTCACTCGATTTTGCCAAATTTTACTCTTAAGAATGCGTGTTTCCAATCGAAGCTGATGTGGAAATGTTTCATGTTTGTAGATAAATTTTTGTGGAATTGTTACGGATTTTAGCATTTTGATGACGTCACTTTGTAAGCGAGGTAACTTAAAAATACGATCACTTAATAATAACGACTGTAATTGTGCAACGACGGACAAACAGACAAACGGACACACTTTAATTGACTCAGGTAATGATGCTATTCAATAATTTATACACTTTTTCATACCTACCGTGCCTGCTCATGGGCATTAAAAATGGATTGACAAACTTAATTCATCCCTTACGCAGTAAAGTGGGGGTATTAAAATTACATAAAATTCATAAAAATTAAAATTTTTTTTGTTCCAATCATCGCACATAAGAAAGTTTTTATAATAAACTTTATCTTACAACTTTATATATCGCTCATATTTTCCCCACAACACTGCTTAATATAACAATCAAGTTCGTTGCTTAAGTCTTTCGTTTCATCATTCTTAAAATCACTCGCAGTCGATTCACACCACAACCATCGCTTTCAACACAATAACAAATTCAACACACTGATGCTTGCCAGCGCATTTAACTCCAAAACCATGACGTCATTCATGTAAACAAAACCGCAACAAGTAGCCGGTTGTTTATTCGACAGGCACAACAAAACGAAAACAACCGGCCGGCACGTGACTTTCCATGGAAGTGTCAGGCTGGCTGCTGTCATTATGACACTGGAATAGCTGGTTCCCTCGGATCTAGAGAGCTCTACACCTCTCTTTGAAATGTTCGCTCGCTCTCTCTCTCTCTCTCTCTCTCTATCTTTCTCTCATTTTGAGTAACTCACCCAAGATGGACTGTGGTGAATTTAACAGCGCCCTCTGCAACATCCTCTAACGTGCAACTTGACGATGCTGATCTGCTAACGCTGCTGCGACTGCGTCACGTAGTTCTTGACTTTGATCATTGTTGGCGTTGAGCTCCAAGTGAGCTTCAATTATTTGTCTCTTCACTTAAAATCTCTTGCTCACCTGCTGACCTCACTCACTCAAATAAGGTCTTACTCTCTGACGGCTTACGATGCTAACCTGTGGATTTTAGTTAATATCTGTACAAACTTTGAGCTCAAAACTTCAGTCTTTCTCCAGACTTCGAGTGAAGAACAAGTGCTTAGTTTTAGCTGCGCGTTGTTTGCCGTGTCGAGTGTACTTTAATCCCTGTCATAGACTCAAAGGATTATTTAGTTGAACTTAACTGCCCCCGCCCCTGCTGCATAATAAGCTGCACAGCATAGTGCAGTCAAGTATATTGTTGTCGTCTCTCTCTTGCGCACGCGTCAATAAACTACTCTACGTCGCGACGCTAACACTGTATACGTCGTGCGACTGTCGTACGTTCGTTCGGTCGCTGAGTTAGTTAGTCACTTTGTCGCTGCGTTGTTAACGAACAACGACGTCATCATCATCAACGTTGTAGTCGTGAGTGTGTGTGTGTGCGTGTGTTTGCTTCTTCTGGCAGACGAGCACTGCTGGGTCGACGTCGACGTTGACGTTGAATTTCGCGACTCAACATCTTACTCGTTGGGGGTTCGCTAAGCGAGCGCCAAGACTTCGTGTGGCATTTGAAGTCGTGTTTAATGGTGAGTTGGTCATCTTAGCGGATTGTTGCGATTCTTGCTTGAGTGTCTACTGAGTGTTTGTTCTAAAAATAAAAAAATTAACCTTTTAAAAGCTTTACTGTGACTAACAAAATGATTAAAATTTAAATGCTTTAAAAAAAAATTATTATAAACATGCTTTTAATGCTTTAAAAAATAACTTATTTTCAAAAAGGATACTAAAAAATACATGTTAACTAACAAGTGTTGTGCACGGACTGTTAACTGTTTAGTGCCAGAAGAATTGAAAATGTTCTGTGCTATAAAATAAATGCTGCTTTGAAGAATATGAAAGTGGCTTGAAAAAAGAAAAAACAAAAATCAAACAAAAAATGGATCTTGATATGCTCTTTTATTAAAAGTTAGATTAAAGAAATAAAGTGACTAAAAATAGAAATCCAAGCTATGCTGTTTTCAAACATATAAAAATATTCGCGTCAGTCTTAAAAATTAATAGAACTCTATAGAAGCAGTTTAGAACAATCGCGAAGTTTGAAGAAGCTCTGGATTATTTTTCAAACTTTTGTACGAAAAACAAATACATTGGATACTAATGAACAGTTTGTATGAACAAAAAAAAAAAAAATTGAGTTTTTGCAAAACTTATTCAATAAGGATACACTTCGAAAATTTTAACTTAATCCTGCTATAAATGAGCAGGCTTATAAACATTATAAAAATATAACAGGATCAAAAGAATTTTTTTTGTGTTTAAGAAGTCTTTAGGAAATAATAATAAATAAAAATTAAAATAAATTTTTTAAGTCTTGATATAAATTTGAATGATATATTTTTTGAAAACTCGTGATAATTATTTATGAAAATGTTTAAATAAAAATTTAATAAATAATTATTAATTGAATTAAATAAATAATTATATTCATTAAAATTAATTAAATATGTAAGTATGTTTTTATAAAATGTATTAAATGTTAACTTTATGTTTATTGTAATATAATGTTTATTTTTTCACATAAATATTTTTTTTATGTATAATAATTACATAATTACAATAAACACAAAGTTAACATTTAATACATTTCATAAAAACAATTATATATTTAATTAATTTTAATCAATATAATTTTTAAACAATACTTTTTTATGTGTAAATATAAATAATTTTCTAAATATTCGTATTTTACAGAACATACTCTTAGATTTTTGTTATAAAGTTTATACGTAGATTTTTTTCATGCATACAAATTCTTTCAAGCATATTCACAAAATTGGGTTTTACACATAAATTAAACAAAATTAATTTTTAATATCATATTTTTTGAATTTCTTTAAATTTTTATTTTTTTTTCTTGTTTCTAAAGAATGTATTTTTATGCATTAATAAAATTATTTAAAAGAATACTTTACTTATTTTCAACTTTTGAAATACGGAATTCTTTATGCGTTTATTTCGTTAGAAAGACAAATGCCTTTGAAAGCTTTTAAAAATCAGTCTTCTAGGTGGCTAGGAATTCTTTTCAAGAGAGTCTCAATCTATTTTTAAATTCTGCCTCAAAGGCTTATGGCTTTATTTAAAATATGTTATAAATCTCTCATGAAGCCTTTAACAAAAAAATCAAAAACAATTATAAATAATAATTCTGTCACGATAACGCCTATTTTAGCTTCATAAAATAAAAAAATAGAAATAAAAATGGTTGAAATTTTCTATAAACTCTTGATAAAGCAATTTTAAGAAATTTTGTGTTGAAGTGGGTTCAAATATTTTAAATATATAAACAATTTTTTTAAAAATAAACACAATGTCAAAAACTATTTTAAATAAGATTTTTAAAAAATTTAATATTTTTATTTGAAAATGGCTGAAACGCGTTGAAAATCTTTTATAAAACAATTTTTGAAGTTGTCACTATCTTCTGAAGACTAATTTTTTTAAATTATTTTTTTTTATAATTAAATCGAATTATTTCAATCAATTGTTAAATATGTTAAATTTCTTAAAAAAAAAATTAAATAAAAATTCTTTTCAGTTCAGAGTCTATCTTCAAATAAATTTTGATATTTGAGTATCAAAATGTTAATGAAATTGTGACAAATAAATAAAAAATAATTGAATTTATTATGAATTTATTTTCCTATATTAACTACGAAGCAGATACAAAATATTTATGAATACAAATATTTTAAAAGACATAAAAGACAAAAAGGCTCAAAAGGTTTTTAACTATCGAACATTTTAAAACTATTATAAAAATTGAATTTCTTATTTTTGAATTTTCAACTGATTGTAGTTTTCCTAAAAATTTTAAAATTAATTTCTTACAACGCCTTAAAGCAACCTTAAAAATTTTAAATTTTAAGCTTTCATAGTATTGGAATGTTTTCATCCATTTGTCCAAAGTATTATTTTTAAAAACCAAACTATTTTTATTGATATTTTCGAGTTCTTTTCTTAAGTCTTTCGATTAATTTATTACTACGAGGGTTACTTCATGTATTTCGGGAATAAATATAAAGGCCGAATTTTTTAACTGTTGAAAAAAAAATTTACTTTTCAATTTTTTTCCACTTTACCACTTGAGAAAAAAATATGAAAAATGCCGTGAAGTAAGGAAAACAAAGAAAGGCCGAAGAATTATTCTTCATCAAGACAAGCACTCGAAACATCTTGATTTGATATCAAATTACTTCTTTTTAATCTCACACATAAAGGATGAACAGCGTGGACAATGATTTTTGACGCCAGAAGAAGCCGTTGATGCGTTCAAAAATTATATTTTGCAAGAGTCTAAAGCGGAATGGGATAAATGTTATGATAAATAGTTCGAACACATACAAAAATATATTTATCAGAAAGGAGAATACTTCGAAAAACAATACAGAAAAAAAAAGTTGGTCTTTAAATTTATTCCCGAAATTTATGTAGGGATTAACGCATTTAGAATTGCTTTAGAATTAGCTTTATAATAAAAATTTGTAGAAAGCTATTAGAATGAAAATTTCACTTAGCTATTAAAAATATTTTACATTTTTTCCATGTCTAATAAGGTTGGTTGAATGATTCAACTAGCTCATTAAATCGCTATTAAAATAAATGTTTTATTTTGGAAATATGACTTTTCTGCCATCTCAATTAATGTTTCTACAAATCGCAACTTTATAAAGAGAAATAACTAAAATGATAAATTTGTTGTATAAAAACAATATATATGTATATATATATTCGTGGAACGAAATGTATGGAAGTAAAAAATCTTCATGAGTTACATATATTTTTGAAAATTACGCGAAAAAAAAAATTTCTGCATCATTAGTTTTTTTCTGCGACATGACTTTTGACTGCTTTTGATGGATTATATATTTCATTGTCAGACTTTTTTTCTGAAATCCAAAAAAATTAGGAGCTAATTTTTTTGATGCAAACTTCATTCTTCACTCTCATTATTGCAAACCTCTTCATTCTCAGAACTTGCCAAGAGTTCGCTATGATACCATATTAACTAACCATATATTTATGTTCAAAGATCACAGAATTCGGCAATTTGCTTATAACTCCGCTCTACTCAAAGTTAATATAAAATATATACTTTGCGCTATTCAAACATATCTAGTCGCATAGCGTGGAAACTGTTTGTTTTATGTTAAAACTGTTAAGGGCATTTATTAGAGAATTATCTAATTTTCAATTTTCTTCTGATCATATTTTATGTCATACAAAGAGGATCGGAGATATAAGCGAATGACCGATTTCGGTGATCTTTGATTCTGAATATCGTCTACCGCATACATGGTGTCGTAGAGAACTCTTGACAAGTTGTTATTTATGCGCTAATGAAGAGGTTTGCATCAAAAAATTAGGAACTAATTTTCAAATTAAACTTTGGATTTCAGAAAAAAAAGTGTGGCATGAAATATATAAGCCATCAAAAGCAGTCAAAAGTTACGTCGCAGAAAAAAACTAAAGATGCAGAAATTTATTTTTTTACTCTTAGTTTTCAAAAATAATGAGGTTAAAAATTTTTTCCAAAAACAAAATTTTCTTGAAAAAAAAGTGTCTTTCATTAGCGTATTCATTAACATACACCTTTTAATTTATTAGTTTCATTAGAATGGAAGATTTTTACTTATACTAGTTCGTTTCTTAAGTCTTTTGATTTAAACCTTGCATTAAAGTTCAAAGGTAAAGGAAAGTTGTTCAATTTCAAAATACGTGAAACGTTGCCTTTCTAAATCACTGACCAAGTTTTAAGTAAATGCAACAAACTTGTACAAATTTCAATTGAACTGATTTTTAATATTGCTGATAAAACATTTAAATAAGCTCGATTCGGAACTAATTAAATCATTAAAAATTTATGTTTATATTTCAATACTAAGATTTAGTTTTCAATGAACTAAATAAAAGCTTACATTTTTTTTTTTTTATAATATTTTTCATTTTGTTTTCACTGTTTAAAAATTAATAATTTAGTAAAAAATTAACGGCTGTATTCATAAAAAATTATGAACCTCTTATAAAGCCTTCATAAGAAAAAAACGAAAAAAATTCAAAAAGATTATTCATAAACGTTCAATAGCGTTAAAAATCTCTTTTAAATGCTTTATAAAAATGGATGAAACATTTAATAAACCCTCGATAAAGCATTTTTAAATTTTATTTTGTTTTCATCTGAGCACAAATTATATCAAAATTATATCAAATTTTTTCAAAATACATATATCAAAAACAAAGAAAATGTCACCAAAATTATTGAAAATGTTTGTTTATAAATAAGAGGATTTTTAAAAATGGCTGAAACCATGATACAAAAAATAGAGGTTGTTGCAGACCTGATTGTGCTCTCTTTCAATACTGCCATAACTGTCAAAATCCATATAAAAAAAGTTGTTTTCTTAGATTTAATTTCTATGAACTTTTTCATAGCTTTGAGATTTTATATGCGTTGTCAACTTCGTGTTGTGATTCGTGGTAGTACGCTGTCATCTAGCGAATCTACCTGTATTTATTGTATCATGGCTGAAACGTTCTATAAACCCCTCATAACCCATTTGTAAAGTTATTTGCTCTCATTTGAGCACAAATTTTGTCAAAAATAATTAAAAATATTTCAAACATTTGAAAATATGTCAAAAATATTCAAAATATATAAAAAAATTCAAAACAAAATAAAAACAAAAAAATTTGTCAAAACATTACAAAATATTTACAAAAAAATTTAATAAAATTACAATTTTTCAGTGCAGAGGGTAGCTTCGAAAAAATGTTGATGTTTAAATATCAAAATATTGACGAAATTGTGACAAATAAATGAAAAGTCATTGAATTTATTAAATACACAAACTCTTACTCTTACTCTGGGATACTCTTCCCACTTCAAATCGAAAGTGTTCCTATTTTAACTACAAAGCAGCTACAACATCTTTATAAATAAGAAAATTTTAAAAGACTTTTTAACATTAAAAAGCTCTTTAACTATTGAAAGTTTTAAAGCTATTTTAAGATATTTTTATTTCGTTCTTTAATTCTTTTCTGAGAAAAACTAAGGTAAATAATTCTTAATTTTCTTCATAAATTAACAGAACTTTAAGCTTCGTTCAAAACACAAAAATAAAACAAAATTTTATATGAAAAAAAAAAAAAAAATTTCGATTCTAATAATTTTGTAACTTCTAAGATATTAAAATTTATTTTAGGATATGTTTTTGGATGAACTAAATATTTTGCGAAAGGTTTTAATTTCAAATAAAAGCAATAAAGAAAAAGAAAATATATTTGAAATTGCTTGAGTTATAAAAAATGATATGTTTTTGATAATATGATAAGACTCCTTAAACAACACTACATACATTTAAAGATAGAGAAAAAACTTTCAGTATAAAATACCACGTCAGTATTAATCGCCCACAGATCGCACCAAACTGTGTATTTTTCGGGATGTATTTAAATGCATCAAATAATATAGAAAATTATTGCGAACATTTTGTCTTATACAGCAACAACTACATTAGGTGCTTAACAGATAGATATCTGTTGTGGAAAAACATCTGAATTCAAGGCTTTGAATATACTATACAGCTAGTTCTTGTCTTAAGTCTTTAGTTTGCTGAGTATTTTCTACGAAACCCCACCAAGCAAGTTAAATTTCAGTTGTTTGCACTAAAAATTAAACAATTTACATTCAATTCAAAAGGGTTTCCAATTAGAAGAAGGTTCGTGCCTTAAGTCTTTCGATTATCAGTGGGAAAAATAAAGTCTAAGTGACTTAAAACAACTTAGTGTGAATAAAAATCATTAAATTATGTTATTCTAATCATTTTTTATACGAAAAAATTTCTTTATAGGTTCTAATTAACTAATTAAGATAACGTTGAATTTCTTAATTAAAGTTTCGATTCGTAAAGATTTAAAAAAAAATTACATGTCTATAATCTAAAGCCCATGGAATGGCAATAACTGTTCAAAACTAGCGATCAATAAAATGCGAACAATTTACAAAGAAGATTTGCAAAAATATTAAATCCCTACATTTTCAGCAAAATTAAGTTGCTCTTCTGCATTCTCTGCAGATGCCCAACAATTGCAACTACATTTTCTCTATATAACTGGACATGCAAAATACAAGCAGTGGCTCTAGTTGAAGTAGTGAATGAGCCCAATTAAAAGCAAGCTAGTTGCGCTCGCGCCACGCTTTAAAAGCCTTTTAAAACTTGGATTAAAAAGAATTAAGAAAATTACATATAAACTGCTGTTGTGCTTAAGATTTTTTAATTTCATGCAACTGAGCCTGAACTTAAATAAAGACAACAACAACAACAACAACAACAACAACAACAACAACAACAACAACAACAACAACATAAGTTTAAGTATTGCAACAACTATTTGTAGTTGATGCTGCTGCTGTTTTTGTTGTTACTGTTGCTGACTTTGTAGCTTTATGTTAGCCATATCCGGTTCCATATAATAGTCACTTTGGCAACGAAAAATTTGCTATATTTAGAGTTAAATGCAGCAGAGCACCAACAGCAGCAGCAGGAGGTGGGAAGCAGCGTTAAGATTGTTCTTTTTAAGCACACATACAAAAACAAAAAAAAAACTAAAGGTAGCAAGTAAAGCTGCAAATGCAAAATTCTTTAAGCAGATTTCAAGCTATGCAGTAGCAATATACATGATGCTGCTGCAGCTATGTTGTTGTTGTTGTTTATATTGTAGCTGCTGTTGTTAGTCTTTTGTTGGGCTGCATGTTGTACAAATTTTTGGGCCCAGACGCAGACTTAAAGACGCATTTGTGCAAATGTGCCTGGGCATTTAGTATTGTTGTTGCTGTTGCTGTTGCAGCTATGTTTACATTTCTTGTTGTTATGTGTAAGCGTTGTTTAGCATTTTTTAATGTCTTTTTATTTTGTTTGTTTCTTTTTTTTTTTTGGTTTTGTTAAAATAAATGCGCGCATCTTGGTTAGGTTTTATTGAAATAACGTGACGTTTAAACAATAATTAAGTAAATGGGCAACAACTCAGCGGAAGTTTGCAGCAAAAACAAAAAAAAAACAGTTAAAATAGAAACTTTTGGTCTGTGCATAAAAGAGTTAATAGACATATTTCACGCAATACATTTGTTTACACAAAGAATTCTAAAACTATTCGCGATTGCTTTTACTGTATTTATTACAATTAATTCAAAAATGTCGATACGTCAGTTCACGTCTTGGCAATACGAATTTACGTAAATTTTTAAAATGTATTTTATTTACTTATTACCACTAAGAATTAATTAAAAAATTTTTAATAACATTTAAATAAATCGAATTCAGAAAAAGAATTATCTCATCAATAAAAAACGTTTTAATCAAATGAAAAGCTCCTGACAAGTTAAAAAAAAAAAAAATAAAAAAAATATACTTAAATTATAAAAAAGAAACTGTAAGTTTTGAATTAAACGGAAGGTCCTTCAACAATAAATTTATAGAATTTTTCGAATCAAAAACAGAAATTGGTGCATCGAAAGGAATGTTTTTTATTAAAAAACAAAAACTGATTTATTTAGAAAAAAAAAATTGATGAATCATAAAAATTTCTTGAATAAAAAACAGAAATTGATGAATCATGAAATTTTCTTGAATCTAAACCAAAAATTTATGAATGATTTTGAATCAAAAACAAAAATTGACAAATCACTAGAAATGTTTTTGAATTGAGTAACACTAAAATTGATGAATAAAACAAAAAAATTCTTTTAATCGAAAAAAATTTGACCAAAAAGTTAATATGCTTTAATTAAAAAAAAAAATTGAGCAGTTAGAGAACTGTTTTTGAATCAAAACAAGAGTTGATTTATCAAGTGAAATTTTTTTTTAATCGAAAATAAGACTTGACAAAAAGAAAATAATTCTTTTTCAATTAAAAGCAGAACTGGATGAATCAAAAGACATGTTTTTGAATCAAAAACAAAAAGTGATGAATCGAATATTTTTTTTATTTGATGAATGAAATTGTTTAATTTTTTAACCAAAAAATAACTTGTTGAATCAAAATAAATAATTTTAAATTAGAACAAACAAGAATAAACACCAAATAGAACAACATGTAGGCAAGCCAACCATAATTAAAAAAGCTTGAATTAAAGCTAAAAATTTTTATATCGTACATTGAAACAACTTCCATAGAAGTTATTGTAGAAGTTTAATAAAATTTTCTATATTTTTTATGATTACAGTAGACTCTCACAAATTAGAACCACTTTACACCACGGGTGGTTCTAATTTCTGAACTTTTTTTTTTCACAGAAATTTAAAAGAAAAGACTGAAACTGGTTATAAAAAAAAAATTATATCACAAAAGAATTTTTATTTAATAATATTTAATGTTTTTTTTTAAAATAAAACGCATATAATTCCCCTATTTATATTTATATTAATGAACAAAGATCACTTATGAATTTAATAAATAAAGAAACGTCCAGAAATTAGAAACAGGTTCTAATTTCAGAGCTTTCAATATTGAAATGGCAGGTTCTAATTTCTGGACAGTTCGAATTTGCCAGGGTTCTAATTTGTGAGATTGTACTGTTTGAAACTTAAAGTTTTAAATAAAAGCTTTTAGTTTTAAAGTCGATAATATGAGCTTTTATTATAAAATGTTAACATATTTTATACAAATATTTTTTTTTTATTTCAAAATTTTTGGACTCAAAAATTACAGTTTTAAAATCATTAATAAGAGCTTTTAAATCAAACATTAAAAATTTTTCAAACGAAAGTTTGCTCGAATAATAAAATTCTTTTTCAATACATAAATTTTTTAAATTTTTTTAATTAATATTGTATGATATTAAAAATTTTTGAAAAAGGATTGAAAAATTTAACTTTTGAAGTAAAAAAGGAGTTTTTAAATGAAAAAAGGAGAGTATTTTATCTATATTTTTGATAGTTTTTCAATCAAAAATTTAACTTTATATTTCCAAACAAGGAAACTAATAGTTTAAGATTAAAAAGTTTTGTGTTTTGAAACAATAAATTAAAGCTTTGAAAAAAAACTCAGACATACACAACTGTTTTTTTTTTTGTTTTTTTTTTTTAATTTAAAAGGAATATTGATCAATATTGATTTGAAAATCCAAGTTTTTTAATAAAACATTGAACTGAGGGCGGCATCGCTGAAGTTGGTAACGCCCCCACCTGCCACCTCAGGCTTTCACCTCGGAGTTCGAATGCCAGTCGGGATATGGTCCTAAGATTTAACCTTTCTACATTCCTTTCTTCATTTCTTGTCGACTGAAATGATAAATTCATCCATATTTTCAACTTAAATTGGTTGTTGGCGGTAGAGAAGTTTTTGAATTGACTGAGGTCAGTGGCGGATTTAGGCATTCTGCCGCCCTAGGATCAACGTTGACGCCGCTTATTTTTTCTTACAATAGAACAAAGCCATAAACATTTTATTTTTAATTTTTAACTTACAATTACAAAGTGATTTGTACAAAATAAAAAATATTGAGTTCAACATTTGTTTGCAACAAATGATTTTTTCTTGCTTTTGCTCGTTCGAAATCATTTATAACGTCCTCATAACTAAGTTCTTGTGCTAAATCTGCTTCAATCCATAATAAGTTCAGTGCATTTAATCGCTACTCATTTATAGTTCCCCGTAAACAGCTTTCAATTCATTTTCATTTTAAAAATTATCGTTCTCCTGAACATTTTGTACCAAAAATACTTAAATAAATCCACAATAATATCTCTACATTTCGATATATGTGTATCACAAATATCACGAAAATGCAAAATATTATTTATTTCTGATGCAAAGTTTATATCTTGTTCCTTTTATTGCAATAATATTATAAAAAACTTTTTAAATTAACGAATTCCTTACGGAGTGTGTCTTCTAGATCATTCGGATACTAAGATAATAAATTTGTTGTTGGTTTTTCTAATTCATTAATATCAATATTGATGAAATTATTAAAATTTCTAAAGTGACTGAACAGTAGATCTAGTGAAATCATTCTTTGCTGCTGATTCGCCGTGCTCCCCCTGTCATATGAAAGGTACTTGCATAAAAATAGTAAAACGCCCAAAAAAGTCCCCACAGCTGCAGTTATAAACGTGTTTTTCTATGAGTTTATGTGAATTTACTGATTTTCATACTCTCATTAAAGCAAAAAAATTCTTTGCCCATATAAAATTGATCGCTGAATCTGATTCCGTACTCAGGTTTGACATCAAATAACGTTTGAGGTTACCTGGAGCAAATAAACGCGAATATCGTTGATTTCTTCCCTACATAAGGAGTATAAAATATTGAGCCAGCTCTTGGGTGAATTTCTCCATTTTCTAGAGTTCGTTTAAACTTAAAGGTTTTGAAAATATCTTGTTTCGTCCTTGATTTAGTTACATTCACATCGCCATTTTGTGATGCTCTGTTTACTACTATAAAATCTTGCATTCTTTCATCCACTTTCCATAAGTAATTGTATTAGCAAAAAGGTTGTCAGCTTGGTTATTGCTTTCAAATATAGAACTAGAATAAGTTTCTTTAGTATTTTATTCAGAATTGCTGAGTAGACTTACCAAGTTCCTATCAAATATTTTAATTATTGTTATTTTACTTTGTCCTTAGGAAACATATCTATATAAATAAAGAATCCAACCTCTTGCTATTACGATTGCTTACTAATATTTGTTGTTTTTTTAAAAGTATTGAAACATGATTGCAAACACTCTTCAATTTTTTTTTTCAGTTTGTATAGCATCCTTTGTTACTAATTCAGACTATAAGAAAATTAAAATGCTAATTTATTGATTTTGAAAACAGGTGTTTCAGCATTTTCTTCTAAAAGATAAATTAAGATTTACACTTACCACTTCCGAATATTTACTAAAAAATATATAAAAACGTATATGCGTTAATTGCATTACGTAATTGATTGATTTTTTAAATTACCGCCAATGACATTCCCATGTTAAAGTAATACTTTCTGTAACACGAAAAGTAATCGATTTCGAGTGTTTTCTACAATATTTTATTCATTTCATGTAAGTGAAGTTTTGCGGTTAGTTTTCCTTAAACATTTGTCGCTCAATTAATTAGTTGAAAACAAAAAAATTATTAAAAAATTCAATATTTTTTTCAGAAAGGAATTTTTTTAGACATGTACTAAAATATCGTAAATTGTTGAGTCTTTAAAGTCAAAAGTGAGAACTGAAGAATAAGCATTTAAAAATCAAAGATTTCAGCGTAGAAATCATAAACTGAAGCATTTAAGTTAAACATGAAATTTTTTTTAAAAAAAATTATATTTTTAATAAATAAAATCTTTTTTTAAAATAAAAATATCCAATTTTTAATTCTTTTATTTTTCTACCAAAGCTTTTAATTAAAAACAAAAAAAATATTTTTAATGAAAAATATGAGCTTTTCAATCGAAAATTGGAAATTTTGTAACCAAAAATAAGAGTTTTAGATAAAAAAAATATAAGGTCAAGATTATAACTATTTTAAATAAGTATTTTTCTAAAAGACATTTAAATATTGAAGCAAAACTTAACTAAGCTTTCAAGGTTTTGATAGCTTAACCAATTACGCTTTTAAGGCAAACATAAAAATTTTGTTTTAAAAATCAATATCTTTTAATGAAAAATAGGAGCTTTTTTATCAAAACTTAGTTGAATGTGAAATATTTTGAGAAGAGTTGTAAATAATTATATTGTCAAAATTTCAGTAATGATTTAAATTAAAAAGTTCGAGATAAAAAAATATAAAAATGAATATTTCAATTTCCTAAGATTTCTTAAATATAGATAAGTAAGATAGGCTCTTTCTATATAATTATTTAAATAATATTAATAAATAATTGCTATTGAATAAAAAAAAAAAATAAAAAATTATTAAATAAAAAAAAAAATAAACAAGAAATGTTCTAAATTATCTTTCATGCAATTTGTTAACAAATATTTAAAATCGCTCAAGAAACCGTGAAGAGCTTCAAAGAAAAACTAATTAGAACTCTCATAAGCCCAAAAGTTGCTTGTCAATACCAAACAACACCAAGCAGCAGCATCTGCTGCAACACTCGCAACATTTCAAGCAATACTAAAAATACTAGTACTAAAAAAAAATCATTGCTTAACTAACTCCCTTCATCTTCTTCTCATTTCAGCAAGCAACGCAATAGTTGTTAGTGTTTGACAACGAAACGAAATAAATACTACGACTTAACAAGTCTCAAGAAGTGTTTAATATAAAAAAAAAAATAGAAAACGAAAAATGTGCGGTTAAAACCATCATAAAATCTCAACTGCAGTTATATAAATATTTAAGAAAATAAACAAAGTTCAGTAAAAAACATAAAAAAAGAAAAAACAAAACCAAACAACTGCCATCCTAAAAACTTAAACATAAACCTTAAAAAAACAACAACGATAATTTGTCATTTTGGACTTTTTGTGGAGACATGATTATCAAGAACTTACTGGTAAATTTTATTTTATTATCTTAAAGCAAAATACTTTTGTCATTAACTCATCATTATATTCTACTAACAATATCTTAAAGCTTAACTAATCGCGCTTTTAAGCCGCTTCACCTAAAAACTTAAGCATAACATTCATGCCAATTATCGTATAACCACGTTTAAATAACCTCTCACTGAAAGCTGAACTTGAGTTTGTATGCATGAGCGTGTGTTGTCTTTTATATTTTGTTGAAAATATTTATGGCCAATTGCATATGTTTTGTTTGATTTAAGCTTTAATATTTCTTAACTATTTTGCTGAAAAATAAATAATAGCCACTATTGTGTGTGTAGCTAAGCAGAACCAAGGCTATTTTGTTTAGAAAATATTTTTGAGTCTTAAACTGCAGGGCTTTGTGGCTTGGGCAGGCATAAAGCGCTTACTTGCCATTGAGCTGGTATTTGGAATTATTTATGAAATGCAAGGCGGGGCAGAAAACAAAAAATAACTATTTGGTTAAAATAGCTGCTTCTTCGTATTTTGTGTGCTTCTTCATCTTGTTCTTCTTTAAAAAAAAAATACATTAATTTTTATGTAAACAAGCTTTATGCTTCACTTATTTTGTGCACTTTGTACGGGGAATTCTTTTGTATCAAGTTCGCTGCTTAAGTCTTTTGTTGTAACTACAGAAGCAGCAGCAGCAGCACCATTGAATGTCAATGAATTGTATTTGCAATATTGTAAGCATTTTGTATGCTTCTTTGATGTCATTTTTTAGTTATATTTATTTAAAATAATGTTTTAATTTTTATATCTTGTCCCTGACCATGCTTGCTATAATAAAAACCAGCATTTTGTAAATAAGAAATCAAACAAATCTTAGCTGCATGAATTTGTATCAATTTTAAGTTTTTTATATTTGAGTGAATTGAACTGGACACATACTTTTGAGGTTTTGTCAGCGAGTTTTAATAAAATTACTTATAGACAACATGTACCTAAAAGTGATGTCGAATAAATCATCGTATAGAAAATAACTAAAAAATAAAATACAAATTTTTTAAGAAACTAACACATAAGTCGGGTTTCATTTATCGGTGAAAAATAACCCACATGTACTGAAATGTTTTTCTTTTTTATATATCTTCAGTCAGTTTTTTTGGAATCTGAAAAATTACTTAGTTAATTAAAATCATCTCAACAGGACAAGTTACATTGATATTAAACTATTAATTATTTTAATACTTCAAATTCTAAGGATAAGGATTTGTCCATCATTATAAAATTTTATTTCATAATTTTATATAAAGTTGAAATTTATAAATTTACAATATCTTATACATATAAATATAAAACTTATAAATTTTAGAATAATTTGGCCAGTGTATTCAAGGCTTAAATCTAATAAAATACTAGAATCATTTTAAAAACACTGATTTAGCTAGTACTGGCACTGACCAATTTGAAAAACACGAAGAAAAAATAAAAAAAAATTGTTTGTAATGAAAAGCTTTCCAAAAGGACTGGCTGACATTCATACTAAAAGATAACTAACTATTGAACTTTCAAAAAGCTGTTGCGAGAAGCATTCATCTTCTTCACACGCAATTGTTCGAAGTTTCTTCCAAGCTCATTTAACCTTTTGACGACCATTGGGACACCGGTGACCCTTTTACTTTCGAATTTTTCCTGGAAAAACTATGCAAACGATTTTTCTTTACAAGATATCATTCAACAGGGAATGAATGTGGCTTCCAGAAAGTACTTAATTTTCAAAGGCAGATTCATCCCTTTGCCTACCAGCCCACCCCAAAGTAGAAAAATCTTGATTTTTTCTCCCCCTTCTTCTTGGTGCAATATTTTGGGAGTAGGAGGAGCTATAGGTAAAAAATTTTTGGAGAAGTTGCGGGCAACCTTCCACTTTTTAACAAAAAGTAGCAAAAAAAGATAGTCCACTTGGGCTATTCACGCGACCACCAAATTTGACGGGACCTATATGTCCCAATGGTCGTCAACGGTAAGAATCTAAGACATATTTAATTTTGTTAAAAAGTTGATTTATTTGAAACAAAAATAAATTTGTTTGCATTTTTGATCAATTCATTGAATTTTCATTTTCTTATGATGGAATTTGAAGTTATTTCGATCATTGACGAAGCAAAATGGTTTTTTGCAAAAGACACAAATAGTATTCCTAGCATGGTCTTTGAGTTGTTTTGAACAGAAAATACATCCTTACGTCCCATTTCACTTTTGCAGAATTATCGGACAGGGAAGTGATATCCGCAAGTTTAAATCTCTTAGGTACCTGTCTTACAACTTCGCGGTTGGTGACCGTTTTGATCATTTGAATAGACAGTTGCCCGCGGACTTCCAATGCAGATATAGAAAATGAATCATTATTCGAAGTAGAAATTTTGTTGTAACCACAGTGCACAGCGGCGGATTTACATACGGGTTGAAAAGGCTTTAGCCGCCATCCCCCTTGAAGAATTTTTTGTGTGGGAAAAAAAAAATTGAAAAAAGTGCTAAAAGCCGTTTCAGCCTCCCCTTGGACTATAAAACTGTTAGCTCAGTCCTTGAATCCAAGATCCGCCACTGATTGTGCACACTCAAATCAAAGCGATCGCAGAAAAGACGCAAGTAGAATTTGGTCTTTGATTAATTTTTTGTTACGGAGTTTTGTTTTGCATCAAATGAAAGATCCGATTTTGTGGAAAATTTAACCTATTTTGTGATATTTTGAATAGTTGTAAAGAGGTCAAAGTACCACCATTGGAAATGTTATTTTTCAACCTTTCATTGTATGTCAAACATTACGCCGTACAACCTCAAACTTTGCGTTCGCATACTATCAACGAGAGAAAATAGTGGTATACATTTTTACCGTTGACGACCATTGGCACATATAGGTTCCATGATTTTTCACACTTTTGCAGGTAAAAAAAATTATTTTTGGCGACACTTTTGTTTAGTAATATGGAGTCGCTTAACACGAATCCGTTGTCGGATTCACGAATTTTCCAGCGGTTCAGGAGCGGTCGTCAAAGGGTTAAAGCACTTTTAAGACTTGCTCTTGTATTTAGCAACTTTGCTCTCATAAGCAATCAAGAAGAGTTGGAAAACTACCTGAGCTTGGAAAAGCTACTGCGCTTATGACTTTACGAAGTATCCTAACGAGCATCTGGTCTCAAGTAACAACCCTGTTTTTACAAGTAAAATAGAAGTCTTTTTTTTAGACTTAACCAACGCTCAGGGGATGCCCCCGATGAATGCGAAAGCATTGTGTTGATTCGGAAGACGGGTGATAGTTAGTTGGAGGGTGGAAAGATAGAGTAGTGTCAGTGAAGATTTTTGTTTTAAAGTTACATAGCTCAAAACTGCCGGGAAACACAGCTCGCAGGAAGATTATGCCACAATTTTGCTGTACGACTAAAGAACAAAATATCCCGGCAATGCGAGGTTCTATTGGGCATCAAGGCAATGATAAAAGGATGGGCTTGGTGAGCTGCCCAAGTTGACCGAGAAAACACACGAGTTGTTGGCGTCAAGTCATGTGTCTCTCTTGAACACTTCCCATGGTATAGTACCCAAGAGAGTTGAGAGAAAGAAGATGAAATGTTTTCATCCCCTATCGAATTTTTCACACGTCGTTGAATTCGGTCCAGAAGCTCCAAATAAGATCTTGAAGCCCCTGCCCAAATATGCGAATTGTACTCCATTTTCGGCCTTATATATGAGGCATAGATCACGCGTAGATCAGTTGGAGTGAAGTATTTCTTAAATATAAAATATTTAACCTAGCTTCTTATGATCAATTGTCTTGTGCGTGTTATTAAGTTTGTACACAATTAACCGCGAACCGGACCTATAGGTTTAACGCCGACTCCGAACGGCGTTGAACGGAATATTCTTGTTCTCAAGAAGCTTTACATGGCATTTTGATTACTCTCTGAGGTTTTCCCTTGTCTGCAGAGAGGTGGCGGCCGTACAGAAAAATCATTTTTAATTCAAATAATTTTCTGTCGCTGCTGGGGTTCGAACTCGGGTCTCCAGGTTCGTTGACGTAGAAGCAACGCACTTTAACCAACTACGCCATGGACGCCAAGTATTTCTTACACCGTTTTAAAAAACCTAGGGACTTGGCCGCTTCTTTCGACACATCGAAAATATGATCATTCCAACGAAGATCAGATTTGATCGATATGCCCAGAACGTCAAAGGCATCTGACTCCACAAGATCTACACCGGTCATATTGAGGGGAGCTAAGGGGCAATTCATTCGCTTGTGGGTTAACAGGCAACACTGAGTCTTGCTAGCATTAAAGATAAATTAAGATTTTTTCTAAGTCATTAAGCAGTGTGTCCTCATATTTTGCCTCTTTCTCTCAATCTCCAAAGAGCTCGGGTGTTTTTTGAAAGAATTGAATGACAAATGCTGCTGTGGTCCGCAAACGAATGAATTGGGTTATGAGTCAACGACAGAAGGTAATTGATAAAAATCAGAAACAATAGGCCGATGGCGTATTCACTGGACGAAATTCCATCGATCACGACACGGATCGATCTGTCTTTAAGAAAACACGTGATTCATCAGGCGAAGATACCACCAACACCATATGCAGTTAGTTTTGACACGAGCGCTTTATGCCACACTCGGCCAAATGCCTTAGAAATATCCAGAACAACAATCCTGCTTTCACCAAAGAAGTGAACACATTGGTTCCATTTCTCCGTGAGGAACGCCATTAGGTCACCTGTAGAGCGAGCTTTTCGGAAGCTATATTGACGGTCACTGTGCAATTCGTTGCTCTCCAGATAGTTCATAAGATGGAAGTTTATTACACTTTCCATGACTTCGGAGAGCGTTGAGCATATCGCAATGGGTTGGTAGTTCTCAGGGTTCGTGGCATCGCCCTTCTTGGGTACCGGTTGAACGTTCGCGGCCTTCCAACAAGATGGAAATACTCCTGTCCTGTAGGAGATATTGAAAAGGTTACGCAAAGGTCGAGAAAGGTCAGGACCAGAAGATATGTTTATGTTGAGGTTTGCAAGGACTCTTTTAACTGCTCTCTTTCGAAAATATATCGCATGCATTGAAGATGATTTATTCTCTACAGAGGTAAAATAATTATCTATAAGGTTTATAAAATACTAAATAAGTATCTTAAAATCCCTTTGAGAACATTAAGATTTGAAATACAAATTCCGATTCAATACGATTTCTGCTAAGGAAATGGTTTTATATAATTGTTTAGAATATGAATGCTCTTATTTCATACTGGAAACATTCTCTTTGAATTGGTTTGGAAAGATTCCTCGCAAGCAAGCAATACACCCTTGCTTTAAACTTACCTTCACAAATACTTTTATATTATTATCTAGGAAGAAAAATGCGTCTTATTTTATAATCTTAATCTTCTTATCTTAATTTCGTTGAACATTTGCGAGGTTTATTCAAGGCTATGCCACGGAGACTTCGATAAATTCTTCACAAGAGCTTGTATCGAAGCAACAAAAATTTAAAAACTTGTTAATCGGGAAAAATACTCACAAGTTTATTAAACTATTAAACAGTATTTTTCTACTAAGCTAAAGTACATATTATTTTTTTTAATATATTTATTTATTTTATTATATATTTATATATATTTTATTATATTTCTCTCAAATCATTATAAAGCAAAGACACGAACCAAAAATTAAAATTGCATTGAAACGAATATGTATTTAACTAATCCATTACTGCAAAAAGCATTGTGCTCCAAGTTGTTGTCGCTAAGGTGAAGGACAAATCAAAATTGAAGTAGTCACAGGTCAATATTTTGACCACTCTCTGTAAATCACAGACTAGAGTTGAAATAAACACGTTTGATTCTGGGTTGAAAAGCTTCTTTTATTCCATTTCAAAAGTATAATAAATTGTAAAATTGCGACTTTATAGCTGAAAACATCTTTAAACTGAAACTACCTTTGAAAAAACTTACCTTTCATTTAAAGAAACTAACATAAAACTTAAGTTGGTCAAGATACTTCTAAAACAACTAAGAGTAAGAGAAATAAATCATGTCGCATCGTTACATTATAAATTTTTTATAGCTCATTAAGCAAGTTCATTTCTTAAGTCTTTTGATTAGAATCAAAACAAAGTTAATGTCTTTTTTAAAATTTTTAATGCTTCTTCGGGTAGATTTAAATCAAGAACTCTGAGATTTAAATAAGTTCTTTCGAGAGTTGTACAAACAAGTTTGAACATTTAAATAAAGTTTAATAATAGAGGGAAAAATTTTAAAATTTCTTTCGAAAACTCATTAGTGCGTCTTTAATGTAGTTAAATTATCCAAACGAGCTTATCATTCTTCCATTTTGTTGCTTGCTGGTAATAAAAACAAACACCTTTCTTTAGAAATTCAGAAGCAACAAAAAAAAACCTTAAGAACATTAAGAGCAACACTTGCGCATCATGGCAGCAACAAGCATGGTGCTGACACAGCAAATGCTGAAATATGTATGTAGCTTTTTCTGCTTATCAAGCTAGCATTTTTCTTGAGGTATTTTCACTTCTCTCTACCGCTTGCTTTAGTTATTTTGTTTTTTTTTTAATTTCTTATTTTTAATTAAATCTCTTTGTATTTTTGTGTGAAAGAACTTCATGCATATCAGTTACGAAATTTATTTTTGTTACAACAAAGAGTTTATTACACAAATCATGGTGATCTAGGCTAATTTTCTTTTTGTTTTTTTTTCCTATAAGACGCTGTTATGTTGCAGCGGTTCTTACGCTAGACTGTTTTGTTCAACTGTTGCTTGAGCTTTTCTCTACTTGGCTCCATTTGGATCCATTTGGTTCATTCTGCTCATTTAACAGTGTTTATGCTTCAGTTATCTTAAGCGTTGGCTAGTTTAATAGCCAACTGAGGGTGCAGCTGACCGTGTGGCATTAAAGCTACAATTAAATTAATTTGTCTGCATTTTGTAGCAATTGCTGCTTAATGAGTCAATAATATGCATGTTCTTGGATGTTAATATTTTCAACATTGAATTAATGAGATTCTAGAGTTAAACTTTCTTGCAAAATTGTTTTGAATACTTAGACAGCACGCGATTTTCCTGAAAAGTGTACAACATTCTTTGTTACAAAAACTTAAAAAAAGGAAGAAAAAAAGACAAAAAAATAGACACAAAAAAAAAGTCACAAAACAAAACTCAGGCCACAATAAAATGAAACCATAGAAGCCTAATTTACAAAAACAAAAATTGTTACTGATTACATTTTTGTTTTTTTTTTTCAATGCTTTCCTAAATATTTTGAGAACGATGTTTTTTCTGAACCTGGCATCAGAATGAAACAAAAATTACGCAAAATACCTCCTTTAAAACCAATCCCAACCTTTGACTCTATCAATTGCAATATTTTCATAACATATCTTAAAAATTTATGCAGTTTTTCAATAACAGCCACACTACTAATTGCTTCATATTTATTTTTATTTTTTTTTATTTTATTTATTTAGTTGAAATATATTGACATTTAAGACTTAGTCTTCTGCATGCCACATTTACAGCATAAATAACAACTTATACAATCAAGAAGCTTAATAATTAATTGATTTGATTTTAAAGTTAAAAATATTTAGTTTAAAAATTATTTGAACATAGAATGATCAGAATAAAGCATTATGAAAATACATTAACATTACATACAATACATTAATTGCTTAATCTGATTACAAAAATATGAAATTTTATAAAAATAGTTTAAAATAAATTTAAAAAAGTTGATAATTTAATGAGGGGAAGAAGAAAACAAAAAAAGAATTACGGAAGAAATAAAGATAAAGTTTAAGAGCTGGAAGAAAAATTAAAAGAAAAATAACACAAAAGAAAAATAAAAAATTAAGAGAAGTGTTCGAAAATTAAATGCTTAAAGTATCTACTGTTGGGAAAATTTCTGATGTTGTATGGTAGTGAGTTCCATAGTCGTATTGCATTAACGAAAAACAATCTACTTGAGTTTAGAAAATTATACCTTGGAATGATTAGATTCATGCTTCGACTTGACCTGCAAAATTTAAGCTTTTCGAAAAGATAATTGGGGCAACGCGAGTAGATAATCTTATGCAGGAAAATGCAGTTTCTTGCCTCAAGATAGCTGGTTAAGCCACGTCCTAATAGCTTATTGGCGAAGGGTGAAATGTGATCAGACCTTTTAAGTCCATAAACGTAACGTGTAGTGTCGTTAAAAGCTACTTGCAGTTTTTGCAAGGATCTTGAGTCGAGTTTACTATAGACGACTTCAGCGTATGTAATAATGGGCATTAGTAGCTGCAATACTAGTTTTTTTCTGGTGTCAACAGGTACGAAGGCTGCAGTCAATCGAAGATTCCGTAAGACATAGTAAATTTTTCTGATGCAGGAGTTAACATGATCTTCGCAAGACAGAGAAGAATTTATTTGAACAGGAGATTGCAGGTAGTTTACTCTGATTGACTCAAAATCTAAAATAGATTCGACTTGTATCAAAAAGAGTACCTCAAGAATTCTCCCTTGCGCCGGAAAAATAAAATAAAAAAAAATAATATATAAATTAATTTCCAGAGAACTTTCAAGATGTGGTGATCAAAAAATATATGCAGATGGTATTCTTACATGGTATATTTACATCTTCATATATGAAATTAATTATTACTCGTACTTACATTACTACTTACATCTCTGCTTAAAATATCAATCTACATGCATACAACAACTGAGCACTAAAAATGGTTACAACTCTACGTAAAATAACTTTTAATTGCTCGAAATGTACAGAAAAATTTTTACATAATGAACATAAGCGTCTAAATCATCGAAGGGAAATTAATCACGTTTAACAAAATATTATCTAGGAATACCCAGATCACTAATGCTGAGGGATAGTTGAATGGTACGCTCCTTGAAACCAAATTCTTAACTCTTTCAAAATCGTTTGATTAATGATGGAAACATATCGGAAACGAACCCTCTTTTACAGTTGCGAAATTAATTCAAATTGTGCCTCGATGAGCAAATAAATACTTCACCTATAGGTTAAGACTTGTAACTCTGAGTCACGTAAAGGTATACTAACAATAGGTAAGACACAAGAATCAATAAGTTTTTGACTGAAAAAATTTATTACTAATCATTTCTTTATCAAATGATGAGACTAATATAGCTTTTAATTACATCATATTCAAGAATCAAGATAACTTATAGGATTTCCAAACTCTATTGATGCTTCAAAAAGTAATCTTTATAAAAGGGTAATTTTATGTGTACATAAGACTAACACTTACTCGATTCAATTGAAATATTGCCCTAGCACCACCAAAGTGCCTTGTCAAGAAGGTAGCACGCAGGACTGCCACCCCAGGGGCCCTAGATTCAAAACCCGCCAGGGTTTAACAATTCTTTCCTCATTTCTAATCAACAGCAATTAAAAATTCATCAATATAACCGACTTAAAAGTTGTAGTTGTAGTTGTAAAGAAGTTGGTGAATGGGATTGACTTACATTTAGAATTGATATGAGATGAAGGTATATCAGATTCTAATTCAAATATTTTACGGCCTCCCGCCACGCTTAGAACATTATACACATTAGGGTGGGTCAAATTGTTCGGGTGAGAAAAAATGCGAAAGGCGTATAGCAAAAACGAGATCTACGCAAAATTCTAAGAAAACTTTCCCAAGAAACTAGGGGTCTAAAATTAAAATCTAGCTCCCGCCAAGAGACATAATTTCGGTTTGAGGCATTTTAAAAAACTGCATAAAATTTATGGATAACAATATCATTGAAGCAAACATCATAAAAATAAAAATAAATAACTGGCCATTTCAGCCCTTGAAAGGACTTTGACCTAGCTTCTTATGATCAATCGTGTTGTGCGTGTTATTAAGTTTCTACACACCGAGAAATGGACCTACAGGCTTAACGCCGACTCCGAACGGCGATGATCGGAATGTTCTTTTTCTCAAGAAGCTTTACATGGCATTTTTATTACTCTCTGAGGTTTGCCATTGTCTGCAGAGAGGTGGCGGCCGTACAGAAAAATTATTTTAATTCAAAAAATTTTCTGTCGCTGCTGGGATTCGAACCTAGGTCTCCAGGTTCTTTGACATAGCGGCCACGCACTTTAACCAACTACGCCACGGACGCCACATCATATATTATTAATTCGGAGCTGTTTTGAACAAAATTTTATTAGATTTAAGAATAGGTTTCCATATTGTTAAAATTTTTGTTTTTAACCCGTTTTTTATTAAAGGTTTGATTTAAAGAAACGCCGAAAAGTAATGAAGAACTCATTTTATCCCTTAAAAAGAAAATAAAATTTTCGTTGTAGGCTCTACCATATTTAGAACCGATTTCATTGGAGAATATGCCTTCTCCAATGGACATTTCACAAGGAAGCCGAGCGATGTATTCAGTTGCTAACGCATCTCTCATGACGCGTAATTACAAAGAATCGAGACGATGTTATGGCAGTGACTCTATAAAGTCGTACCCGAACACCTCGAATGGACTGTAAGAAAGACTTAAAAACTGTGCTTTTCCAATTTTATTAGAGCTTTTAATTTCACAAACAAATGCATTTCTTTCTTATTTATGTTATTTAAAATTACAAAATAAAAAATGAAAATAAACTTTAAAATAGTTGTGTTTTTACTGATTGTTCAATGACATTTAAAACTAAAGTATTTTGGTAAATTTAAAAAAAGGTTTCTAAAATTTTGCCTGAAAAGATGAAGCAGAAATAAGCGCAACATTAATGAAAAATGTGATATTTCCTTCATAGAACAATATTTCTAGATACAACAACGGTGTTTTTAAAAATCTTACAAATGCGAAGTTTTATGTCGCTCGTCGGGAGCTAGGTTTTTATATTAGACCCATAGTTTCTTGGGGAAGTTTTCTTAGAATTCTTCGTAGATTAGGTTTTTACTATACGCCTTTTGACAAAAATAATTGACCCACGCTCATACACATGTTTCACTTTTCGCCCCTTCCTTCCCACTCATTTATCGTCCCATTTCGAATTTAGGCAGACTTGACTGAGTTAGTACAACTTCTATACAACATATAACATACAACCAAGGTTTTATAATATTACGGCTGTATTCATAAAAAGTTATGAACGTCTTATAAAGCCTACATAAGAAAAAAAAAATTTTAAAATCTCTTTTAAAGCCTTCATAAATGAGAATTTTAAAAATGGTTGAAACCTTCAATAAATTTATTTCAATAAAAATAATTATTTTGTTCTCATCTGAACAATGAAGTTGTCGAAAGGCAGATCGTACTCTCTTCTCAGTACCCAGAATTGTCAAAATCAGCAAAATCCCTGTTTGCAGTTTATTGTTTTCTTTTCTTTCGCAGCTTACAATCCAGCATTTTATATTACTTTCAAAAAACTATTACAATAACTATTTATAGCACAATTTTTGAAAATTTTTTTATAAACACAAGAAACTTTCAATACCTTGACTTTGTTTATATTTTGTCAATTTTCGCTCTTTCGTCGTTTTCAGATTTGATTTTGATTGAGTTGTCAACTTCGAGTTGGTCACTCACTCTCACCCTTGGGAGAACCATATTATTTAACCTTATATCAAAATATATCAGAAACAAACCAAAAGTCAAAAAATGTTTTAAATCAGTTTCATAAACCTCATATAAAAGTTTTAGGATTTTTGAGAAATGGCTGAAACGTGGTATAAGCCTCTCATTAAGCATTTTTAAAATAATTTGCTTTCGTTTGAGCACAAATATTGTCAAAAATAATTAAAATTATTCAAAGTATTTCAAACAATTAAAAAAAAATGTTAAAAAAATTCAAAATGTATAGAAAATTTCCAAAAGAAAGAAAATAAGAACACGAAAATTTACTAAAACATTTTTAAATATTTACGAAAAAAGATGATAAAATGACAATTTCTTCAATGTATAGGGAAGTTTCAATAAACTTTTGATGTGCGAATATCAAAATGTTGAAGATATTGTGATAAATAAATAAAGTCATTGAATTTATCTAACACACAAACCATTATTTAAACTCTTCCTACTCCAAATCGAAAGTGTTCCTATATTAACTGCAAAGAGCCACACAATTTTTATGCAAAAAAGAATTTGAAAAGTTTTTTTAAAATTAAAAAGCTTTTTAACTAGTCAACATTTCAAAGCTACTATAAAATATTTTTATGAATACGGCTAATATTATTTTTTTATTCTTTTGTGGCTTAATTGTTTTTTTTTTTTGTGACTGGAAATATCTCAACTGTTTCCTGCAGCTATTGTCTCACAAAACATTGCCACAAAGGATCTTTTCTGAATAAGCTAAAATAGGTGAATTTTGCAAGGACAAAATTTACTTCCATTTTTTTTCAACTTCTAAACCAAGAAGAATTTTGTTCTGAAAGCTTCAGCAAAGTTGTAGCCAATTTCTACAAAATAAAGCAAGATTGTTTCTGCCTTAATTTGTTCTTTGGAAGGTATCCAATATTTCATCAGAGTACAAAAATTATTATAACTCTGAAACGGGTGAAGATATCATATCATTGATTCCAAGATATATTTTGATCGATTTTCTTTAAGATGTTAATCTAAGGCCATCAGCCCGACTATTATTCAGACCGATTGAGACATCTAACCAACCCCACCAATATATCATTGCCTTTTGCCTAATAGAACCTCGCATTACAGTGATAATTTGTCCCTTAGTCGCACAATGAAAATGAAACAATCTCTCTACGAATGTGTTCCCCGAA
The DNA here is from genome assembly GCA_943735915.1 of Pherbina coryleti. Taxonomy (NCBI): domain Eukaryota; kingdom Metazoa; phylum Arthropoda; class Insecta; order Diptera; family Sciomyzidae; genus Pherbina; species Pherbina coryleti. Next base: position 23,044,314 of record OX030948.1, read on the forward strand.
ATTTCTAACTGTGTAAAAAACTATGAAAATTAAATTATCACAGATACTAATCCATCTTATTACCTTCAACTAACTTTCATCAGTCTTCGAATCAACACAATCCTTTCTTATTTATAGGAGGCATCCGCAGAAAGTTGGTTTTGTCTTAAGAAAGGAAGTTTTTTGTAATTTTATCTTCATCATCATGAAAAAAAAACAAAATCGAAATATCTACTGTACAAAACGCAACAAATAAAAATCACGAAAATTTGAAAATTTTAACATGTTTTAAAAACTTTGTTTAGAGGTTATAAATGTTTAAGCTAAGTTTCTATTGCATGTGATTTTTGCAAAATTATGGATCAGATAAAGAAATATTATTTAGTTAAAATGAAAAAAGTTCCAGAGTTCAAAGAACTTTTCCACTTTGAGTAGGTCTTAAAAGAAAATTGTGCTTTGTCAAGGTGTAAAAGGAAAATAAATGAGTAAGACTGTCATATAGTTTGACCTGGACAAAAATAGCCTTATTTTAGCAAGCTAGGAACCCTAACTTTGTATTATGGGTTTTATGGGACGAAGACAACCGGAAACCGTTGTTGATAATTACAGTTATTTGCAGATTTTTTTGAAAATTTTTTAAAACTTTTTGAATTTTGAAAAAAAAAACAAACTTAATTTTAAAGTGTAATTACTAAGAATATGAGGTTTTTAATCTGAGGCCATTTAGAAGACATATAAATTTTTAAAAGGTAAAAAATTTGCCGTAACTTAATTTATAAAAAAACACATTTTTCATCCTCAATTCTTTCGAATAACGTTTCGAAAAATATATTATGTGCAAATGTACTTCCGTGCCAAATGAAGCGTATTGCGTGACTAAAAGGATTAAATAATTCCTTTCGCAGTATCCTGGCAATTTACAATTTCCTAGTCTTTTGACACATGCAGTCATTTTAACGCTTATTTGCGGGCATCTTTCAACAATTATTGATCATGTAAAGATTGTTATTAGTATGCTTTACACACACTCTGCACCTTACCCCATCCATCCCCCACCTATATATCCTACACTTTGCGTAGGTTGTCAAATAAAACATATTATTACAGCTTCTGCCACGAGAGTGGCTCGGCTGTTGCAACGTCAGAGCAATACGAGCAAATGTCTTAAATAAATAACTTCAACTGCAACCAAATCGAAATAGAGCAAAATACAACAACAACAACAACAACAATAAACCAATTTTTATGAAAAGCACAAAAAGTGGGTATTTTAAATGCTTACTTCATGAATGCAATAATTTTTTTATTTTTTTTTTTTTGCACAAAAAATAAAATCTAGAGAAAAAGTGCTGCATGCTGTGCATGCCGTTTTCTAGAGCTGACTGCCTGGTTGGCATGCCGGCCAACAGCTCAACAGCTCAACACCACCACCACCACCACACCACCTCCTTCTCCTATTCCGACTGCTTCACGTTGCAAGCGCAGCACATTCACCTATTCTTATGCTATTGTTTGTTACCTTGATGGTCGTTCACTTCTTCAGCTAGTAGTAGTTGTTGTAGTTTCTTCAAGTTGCTGTTGTTGCTGTTGTTGTTGGGGTCTCTTAAGCCATGCTGACCAACCTTTCTAGTTGCTGCTTGCTTACAACACTATAAACTATACTCAATCTATCTAGTATATGTTAGCCGCCTAGCTGGTCGTCGACTAGAGCTGCCTGTTTTTTTGTTCTCTGCGCTACTCTGCCAACTCTAGCTGCTTCGCCTATAAAAGTCGCTCAATAATTCCGTTTTCGCGTCTTGTTCAAATCAGATAAATAGAGTGGTTCAATGCAGACGGACGGACGGACAGACGCACAGTCATGTGGAGAGTACGACAATTGTGTGTGTTGTTGTTGAAATAAAAAGCCGCTTGAATAGCCAAGCCTGTTGATTTTTTTTTTTTTTATATTAAGCTGCTTTTTATTTTGTACTCTTGAGTGTTGCTCCATAGAGTTGATTTTTTTGTATTTAAACATGATTTTAAAATTCGTTATCACGATTTGCAGTCATATTAACTTTTATTATTATTATTGTTGTAGCAGTTCTTGTTGCTGATTGCTCTTGTTGTTGTTGTTGTTGTTGTTGTTGTTGTTGTTGTTGTTGTTGTTGTTGTTGTTGTTGATATGTTGCTGGCCATAAGTCAAAATTTGTTTCGTTTGTAATGTGCATGAATTACAGTTTGGCGCAGTCAGAGTAAAATATTAAAAAAAAAATATGCGGCATATTTGAAAGTTCTCAATTTGGTTTAAGCTTTAACCAAAATACAATCCAAAACTAGATCGTTAAGTATCAGAAAGGTTTTTGAATGCAGCTGTATGACTTAAGACGCGAACAGAATCAGCTGAAAGTTTATTTCTTAAGTCTTTTGTTTAACCAATATTTTTAATGTATGCACATTCATCGGTTATGGTACTTTTTTAAATTTTAATTAAAAAATTATTCAGAAAAAATATTATAGACATTATAAAATTCAAGTTTCTATAAAAATAGGTTATTTACTTAAAATATTCAGTTAGATTAAATCAAAATTTAAATTTTTGTTCCATTTTTAAAATCACTGATTGAATTTCATTTCAATGCACCAAGCAAATGAGGAAAAATATGCAAAAAGGTTAAAGCGCAGCACCATGTCCCAGCCGGAATTTGAACCAGGGACCCTGGGGTGGTAGTTAAACGTGCTATCACTCGACTACCTGGACCGCCAACGTTAACCTCTTGGAGTTGGATTAAAACTTCCTCAATGAAAGCTCAATGAAAGCTCAATGAAAGCTCAATGAATGACCTTGGAGGGCTGAAATGGCCAAGATATTTTTTTGGTAAATTTTGGCCAAACTACTTTAAAGAACCAGTGTTAGATTAGTTTAAAATATGGTTGAAAAAAATAATAATTTGAGGAAATTTTTTCTCTCATTTAAAGGGTTTCCATTAAGGACTTGACAAATTTTTTTATTAAATAAAACGCAAAACATTTAAGATATTTCAAAAACTTTATTATTGGCTTGAAGTACAATAAAAACATTTATTAATGGAAATCGACTTCGTTCATATGGCCACTGCGGGCACGTATGCAGCGGTCGATTCGTTGGACCCAATTTACGATGACTCGGCCACACATTTCGGCAGAAACGGACGCTATTTCGCGTTCAATGTTAGCTCTGAGCTCTTCCAACGTCGTCGGCTTGTTGGCATAGACCAATGACTTGACGTAGCCTCGAAGAAAATAGTCTAGAGGCGTTAAGTCGCACGAACGAGGCGGCCAATAAACTGGCCCATTTCTTGAGATAACACGCTCATCAAACTTACTCTTCAATGAATTGATTTTAACGTGTGCTGTGTGGCTTGTGGCACTATCCTGTTGGAACCACATGTCAACCAAGTCCATATCTTCCAATTCGGGTCAAAAATAATCGGTAATCATGGCGCAATGACGATGGCCATTCAAGTCGACGAAAAAATATGGTCCAATGACATCGCCGGCATGCAAACCGCACCAAACAGTTATTTTTTTGTGGATGAAGTGGTGATTCATGAAGCACATGTGGATTTTCACCAGACCAATAACCCATATTTTGCTTATTAACGAACCCATTGAGCCAAAAATGAGCTTCGTCACTGAAGATGATTTTACGATGAAATTCATCATCTTGGCGCATCTTTTCCAGAGTCCAATCGGAGAACGTACTTCACTTCAAATGGTCCATCGGCTTCAATTCTTGAGTTAGCTTGATCTTGTTTGGGTGTAAACCAAGAACCTTACGCAAAATTCGCCATAAAGTGGTCTGGGCGATGTCCAATTCTTAAGAACGCTGTGGAATTGACTGTTTTGTTTCGTTTGCCACGGACGCCTGAACGGCAGCGATATTTTCGACACTTCGACCAACCCGTTGTCTCACTGGCACGACAACATCACACAACGAATATGTAGGATCAAATTTTTGCACTAAACTTGTTATTGCCTGTCTACTAGGGCGAGAATTATGACCGAAAATTGCAGTTAACGCTCTTAAAGTTACGATCACCGACTCCGAATTTCGGTAGTAAATTTTTATAATTTGCAGAGGTTATTCGTTCGTGTACTTTACCACAATGAAAATGTTGAGTTTACTGAATAAATTGACAGTGACAGTTTGATGATTAGTGCAAGGGTGCGTTCAGAAATTTAATTCAAAGTCATCAAGTCCCTATTGGAAAACCCTGTATTATATGATTTCGAAATTTTTGACAAAATAGTCAAAAAACGCGGCGTGCGTGGCGTAGTTGGTTAAAGTGCGTGGCCTCTATGTCAACGAACCTGGAGACCCAGGTTCGAACCCCAGCAGCGACAGAAAATTATTTGAATTAAAATAATTTTTCTGTACGGCCGCCACCTCTCTGCAGACAATGGCGAACCTCAGAGAGTAATCAAAATGCCATGTAAAGCTTCTTGAGAATAAGAACATTTCGTTCATCGCCGTCCGGAGTCGGCGTTAAGCCTGTATGTTCATTTCTCGGTCAATTGTGTACAAACTTAATAACACGCACAACACAATTGCTCCTAAGAAGCTAGGTCAAAGTCCTTTCAAGGGCTGAAATGGCCAGTTATTTATTTATCTAAGTCAAAAAAAATGCACGGACAGATAATTTATTTGATGTACTTGCGAGCACAGCCTAGTTTCGGGCATGCTTACATTGCTTCCCATTTTCGTTTCAAATATCAGAGAAAATCTTGTGTCCATTTTCTGTTTCCTATATAATTTTTGACGTACTCTAGGAATTTGAACTTTTTACGTTTTTTTAATTTTAATTTTTTAAAAATTTGTTTCTGAGAAAAAAAAAATGTTTGCTTTAAGCCCACACAAAGCCTTAATAATAATTCTCCAATTTAATGACTGATATTTCTCAGGAACTAGATTTCAAAGAAATATTGAATGAATTTTTAAAATGTCTTTAAGAAAGTAGTTGCCACAATTCTTCACAAGTCTTTTGCTAAAAATTTAAGAATTCAAGAATTTAAGAAGAAGAAAAAATGATAAAAATAAAAGTCTTCAGAATTTTATTTACTAGATTATTACTTACAAAATTTATAAGATTATTGCTGACTATATTGCATTTTGTAATATTTTAATAGAACTTGTGACATTTGTTTTTTTTTTTTAATATGATTCATGATTTAACAATATTTTAAGATTTTAAAAGATCAAACTTGAAAAAGACAGAAGCGAAAATGAATTTTAATTAAAAATTTTAATGAAGCTTTCACTAAAAGATTTCTCAAATCTTAATCTAGCTCGATTTATAAAGTATAAATAGCAAATTAACACGCAATACAAAGACGAAAAATTAATAAATGTCACACAAATGGCTTCAAAAAAGCTTTTAGCATAGTTTAAAATCTTTTGTTTTTTATAGAAATTAAAATATATTGGTTAACCTCAAAATCAAAAACCCTTCATAATTGGAACGACGTATATTAAAGATGCGCAAAACAAAAGAATTTAGAAATTCTAAAATTTTCTTCAAATTTATGGCTTTTTCGAATTTATTTAATTTATTTAATTTGTTTGATGACAATCAACGCCAGCCTTTGTTTGAAAATTCGTGTGGATTCTGCAGCAGAGGCAAGTTTGTATCTTAAGTCTTTAGTTTTATTATGCGCCTTGCTTGCTTTTGGTCATAAATGTCATTTAAATTTATTTTTATATCCGTTAAGAATTTTAGTGAAGTGATTGTATTCGATGTTGTTGGTTGTGCTCTTGTTGCTGCTGCTGTTGTCATTGTTGGTATAACTATAAAAAAATACTTGCCGCTCTTTTATGACTTCTCTTTTTGCTTGACTTTATCAGAACAATCAGAGCTAATGATGACAGCAAACACACAAAAATTTTAGCAATTATCTTTGGCATTAATAAATTTTTTTTTTTTTTTTTTTTTGGGAAAGTTCAAAAAACCTTGAATGCTATAAAATTTACCGTTTAGTTGATTTGTATAATTAAGATGAATGTTGTCAAGATTTTGCTTTTTTTTATTCTTATTTTAGACAACACAAAGCATAAATCAGGGTCTACACTAATGCTGCTAAATGTCAGTATAAACTAAATAACGTGATATAATGAAAAAAAAACAAAAAATGCGCAAATTCCGCTGATTCCTGTTGCGTTGAGTTAACAAAATCTTTTATTGCTGAGTTTATTAGCCACATTTTATTGTCTTAATTAAGCTGTAGCAGCTTTTAAGGGGTTCTGAGTTTTGAAAACCTGATAGTGAAGTTTTTTTTTTTCCCCCACCAAGTCCTTTTATAGCTATTGCGTTGAGAGTGTGTTGTGTTGCGTAATTTTAGAGCGCCATTAAATTTTGTCTTGAGCCCAAATTATGTAATACTAAATTTTTATGCCTTGAATAAATTTTCCTGCTGCCTGCCCGCTTAATTGCTGTGCATTTTATAGTATTGACAGTTTTATGCACGTGTTGGCAACATTTTAAGCACATTTTAAGAATGTCCTGCATTCATTGAATTGGCTTAAAAGAGGGAGGAGAATTGCTTGGAACGTAGCTTAAAGTATTAGAATTTAATAGTAATGTCAAATTTATTGTGTTTTCTGTTAAAATTTATGTCATAAACATGAATTTAACCTTACTGCACGTTTACTGCAAGCACTAAACCTTAAAACTTTAACCGTTACTTTCTAAGTCTTAACTTTTTGGGTCGCAGCTATTAAAGTGCAGAAAAAAAGCACAAGCTACACATTTTAGCCAATTAAAATCTAAAGAAGCTGTTCACAAACATTAAAAGAATTAAGAAAGAAAAAAAAAAAAAAAACAAAAAGAAAGAGCAACAACTTTATCTACTCCCAACTAGCTTATTGCATTGAGCTGTGAGAAGCAGCCACTCAGCAAAGTGGGCGTTAATAATCACTCTGCTTCTACTACTACGTCTGATTGTGCAGCAGCAGCACGTAGTGTGCTTTATCTTCTTTTATTTTAATTACTCATTAATTAAATTAATTATTTGGCAGACAAGAGCTCACATCGTGAATATAACTGTATTTAAGCTGATAATTAATAATTCACTCTTTTATGAGCAACAAATTGTTTTAAATTTTAACAGGTTCGTTGCTTAGGTCTTTCGTTTGCTCATGTTTTGCGACACTTCTAGAATTGAGAAAACTTGTTGTTTATGGCAATTTCAAGTAGATTTTAATGCTTTAAATTGTTCAAGAGTTTTAAATAACGCGTAAGTTAAGTTTATTTATTTTCTTCGAGTTTAAGTGCATTTTAGTATTCTGTTGCCGCTCTTCTTTGAGTTAATTTCTCAAGGTAAACCAGATATAAGATTAAATTGACATTTAGAGTTGTTTTCTTTCGCTTTTGGAGAAGCCCAGCCATAAAAATTTAATCAACTTTGTTTGCAGTAAATTTGTATATTTCTAAAACAGAGACTTTATGCTGTATAAAAGCAAGTTATTGTGACTTTGTTTATTTTAAGTATATTTATAAAGCGGCTCATCTGCTTTTAGTTATTTTTTTTATGGCTTAATAACTTAAAAACAACCAAAATAAAAACTTTTTGTTCTAAAAACATGTATTTTTTTAATTAAAATTTGTGAATTTATAAAATCAAATCTTCGATATGGCGCAAATTTTATTTTAGCAACTTTAATTTCTAGCTTATAAAAAAAAGATACTCATTTGCATTTAAATATTTTTATGTGAACAAATTAGAAACATTTGCCTAGGATAACTTTCAGGAAAAACACGTTTTAAGAATAGCCAGTAGCAAGAACCAGATACTTGCGGCCTGGAGTAATTTTCAAGCGAAAGTTCGTTTCTTAAGTCTTTTGTTTACTTTGCCGATTTATTGTTCTTTCGTTTGAGGTAGAATTATAATATTCAACAGACCTTTTTCAAGCCAATCATGAGAAAATCTTAAAAAAAAATATTTTTTAAGCTATATTTTAGAAAGTCGGAAAAATCCGACCATAAAAAGGTGGTTTTTCCACTTCCTGAGGTTAAGTTGTCTGTTCAGGTTTGAGTTTATTAACAATTATTAAATCCAATAAATTTTTAATAATTATCATACTGTGGACGCATTTTGTCTGATTGGTAATATATATTTTTAAATTATAATTTAACAGTGATATTTTGTATAGCAAAAAAAAAAAAAACAAAATCGCATTTGACTGCCGCTGTTTGAAGAAAACCGCCAACACCGCTACAGCACTTTATTAAAGCCCAACACCTACCTCTTAAAATTATCATTATTGCTACAACATTGTCTTAAATTGCCTATAATAAAAATTACGCTTAAAGGCAGTAGCGCCACAGCAACCCTATCGTTGAGTTGCAGTGTGTTGCCCATTTGTTCTTTAAGTCTTATGCTTAGAATGTGTGTCCTAAAGGCTTTAATGTGGGTTTATTTGAAGTCGTTAATGTGCAAACTTTTTTGCATTCCTAAAACAGGTAGAGTTTTATTGCAAAACCTATAAAACAGCATTGATTATGAAGGCGACATTTTTATTCGATATAAACAGGCGATATTATTTCTAACTTTTGTTTTTGCTCATCCAGGTAAGAATGCCTGCGAGTAAATATGCTACACAAAATTTTCGTCAAAGCATCATTTAGAATTTATTTATTAGAAATGAAGCACTTAAAACAAAAACAGAACAAACTTAAGGACATTTTTTTCAGCTCATATAAAAAAAAATACTCCATATATCAATCAAACCATCAATCGTTTCGATTTGAACGGAATGTAGACTAGAATAACAGAATAACAGAATAATTCTCAAATCAAATTAAGATTTTTAGAAATTCTGTTGCTGACTTAAATGACTACTCACTTGAAATAAAATTCAACACTTTTCGGGTCATTGTTAATGTCAGAAGACCCCCGAGCTGAAAGGCGTTATTAGCTCGCGTTTAGGTTATATCACTTTTTGAATTGGAAGCAACATTTGTATTTAAATTTTTCTTCAGAATTTTCTAAAGCTTATATGAATTATAAGAGAAAAAAAACAGTTTAAATTGATTAGTCCTTTTTGTATAACAGGAGAGGATGCCCACCTACTGAACACGTTTTGTTTGGAGGCCATAACTTTGGTTTAAAACATAATTTTTAAAAGCTCTTGGTTTCGTTTGAAAGCTGAGTTCAAAAGCTAACAAGAATTTTAAACGGAATTTAAAATTTCTAAAAAATACAATTTCGGCAGTCGATCTAGCAAAAGTCTCGAAAATCGACCACCGAAAAAATCGGCCCAGCTACTGAACATCTGAAACAAATCGCTGAAAAAAAAATAGGAAATGAAGTAAAAACACTAGTTTTTGAGCATTTATGAGAAGTTTATACTATCAATTGTTCAGAATGACTCCCTAAACTTAAAACAATAGAGTGGTTTATGGCCGGTTTGAACTTGTTTGATGGCTGCAGCAATCGCATCAAAATCTATAGTCGTTTTCTTTTCTGCTTTTCACTTTTTTCGGCGACAGCTTTCTGAAATTTTATCTGAATGTTGATGAGAATCACGAAAACATCAAATAAATGCAAAGAAACACTTTAACATGATTCCAAAGACGATTTGCATTCATATAAATGACAATTTTATACTTGCACGATGTCTGAAAATCCGCTCAGTAGATGGGCCGACGTATTGTTCAGTAGATGGGCAGCCACGCCATCATGACATGACGTGAACTATTTTTTTCCCATTTCCCAATATCATTCGATTGCTCGTCGAATTGTGAAAAATAAATATTAAACATTAAATTCCATTCATATTCACATTTTTTTATCGATAAAAAACACTTGCTGAGCTTCGTTTTATTCGAATATTTTATTTCTCAACGGACTAAAGTGTGGCTAAAGCAACATTCGCGTACAACTCAATGATTTATCAATTGGCGCTGTCTTCTATACAGACGGCAGAACTGACACTGTTCAGTAGGTGGGCCTGTTCAACAGGTAGATATCTTCCCCTATATATTAGTCCGTTCATCAAAAACTCAAAATATGAAATAGGAAATACGAATACTGATTTCAATGGTATCTTGGCCAAAAGGAAAGAAGCTTGAAGTGCTTAAAGTGTTATTGTGTCCTATAGAGTTGAATTCATGAAGTCTGAGCACTTGTTTCAAAATTTCTTCTTTTTTTTTCAAAAACACAAAGCTCGATTACAAATACACTTTAACACTCTAAGATAAATACACGTAATTCGGATTTAAGCATTGATTTCAGGTGAGTAAAGGTGAGTAACTCTTTTTGGTTTGTATTTCCATATGAAATTTATAATAATCAAAAGAAAAATTAAATTCAAAAATTTGCTTTAACATATGTTAACTGGCATGGTCTAGGATAGCACAGACACAGATAAAAGTTCATTTCTGAAATTTTTCTTAAAACTAATCTTATGAGTGTAACGAGGAAAACTTATGTTGACGTTGACCTGATCAAGTAAACCAATTGTTTATTGGAAATAAACCAATGTCTGTCACTCGTAAAATATGGTGAGAATTTTTAGATAAAACCTTCTTCTCAGACATCTTTTGATGTAAAAACATGTTTTACCGCGTATGTTTCCAAAGAAGTGCATTTGTAAGAAAAATGCATTCGTCCGAAATGCATCGGCGTTTACCATTTCCTTTTTTTATTGTTTTACAGTTTTATATACAGACTTAAAACTCAACACTAAGGTCGGAAGAGGCGGCTTTTTTATGTATTTAAATTTGAAGGGTATCAATTAATACCGTGGTATTAATACCACACTTAACCAAGCGGTTTTTATATTTGTTGTTGTTTCACATAAAAGCTCTAGAAACTAAAAGTGTGGTAATTTAAGTAGCCCAATGATATGTTTAAGGAACGTGGTTTTTAAAGTTCCATAAATAGCCAATCGGTTGCCAGTAATTTTTAAACTGCAAACAAGATGGAAGAAGTTGAGATTGTAAGTTATACTTCATTAAGCCATAAATTAATTAAATATATCAAATTGGATAGTTAATTAATTTGCAGAGTAACAAGAGGCTTTTATTTTATTTCAAAGGTGCTCATAATTATTGTTTTCAGCCATGGGTAAAAAACCACAATATCACGATACCACACAATTGTGAATACCCTTATTATAAGCTGTTTTAAAAACGTTGATCCAGATCAACAGAGTTTTTTTCAGATACTGACACTAATCATTATAAAAGCTGCAAAATATTTGAGGTATGATGACTTATGATATCTACTTGTAAATTTTTAAAACAGCTAGACAGCAATAAAATCCATCGAAGAAGTGCTCTTAGCTCCCCTCTTAACCTTAATCGGTCTCTTGTGTAAATTTTACACACACTTTTAAACTTCAAGCTGATATTTCTTTAATATAAGTTCATAAAATCGAGATAGGATATTGGGTGGTTTTTTTAAAAATCTTATTTTTTTAACCCTCATCGGGTCATGCACGCGCATATATACAGAAAACTTTAAAAAGAAATAAAAACATCACAAATTATATGAATAAAATTTAAAGATTATTTATTAATTAATTAATAATAAGGAAATAAGTTAAAAATGTATAAAAAAAAATTTGATATTCAGGACAAAAATTGGAAATATTTCGAAATAAGAAAAAAAAAATTTGAAATCTTGTCGATTTGGCAAGTGTTGTACAATCTTAAGATATTTTATTGACACAATTCAAGCATGCATTGAATTTGTGATCTGTACAGATGAATTTCTTGTATTTATCACATTTAACTTGTTGCAAACATATTTTGCTATTGTTTTTGCTAGTACAAATGTAACATCGACCACGCTTCCGTGTTGGTGACGCATGATGAATTGGATGAATTGGAACACTTGCGATATTTGTTGAGGTTATTGGTGTTTCAGGTTGTGCCACTCTTGGACCACGTATTCGCGATGAATGGTTTAACCATAGCGTCTCCAAGCTCAATAAAGAACAGTCTGCGACGAATATTCTTGTCCCTGTGTATGTTATTCTACTCAGGAATTGAAATGAAAGGAACGTACGCAATAACTCTTTTTATATCAAGTAAATTGCAAAACAATGCCTTAGGCTATCATTGACCTTTCGCTTGAATTAGTAAGTACCAACCATTTGATCAAGCGTATCTACACCGCCTTTATTTGTATTATAATCCATGATGAGGTTCGGCTCCGCTTCTCATCTTGCTCAAATTGTAGACTGCGATGGAAAGTGCTAAGCAATGTAATACTGCGGCACTTTCTGGGCACGTAAGAAACCATTATCATTTGGAGATTGGGTTCATAGACATATTCGGTGGAAAAAGCAGGCCTTTTCCGCATATTTCTTAAAACCGGTGGAACTCAGTTCGATTCTGCCGAATTGTTCCGATAATGGTCATTCGCCATTTGTGTAACTCCTCAGCCAATTGATATGTCGTGAAAAAATTATCACAAGTGACATTTCTATCTTAAAGGTCTTCACATAAATCGAGCACAACTCTTTGACCTTGGTTTCTCTCAGGTGCAGCATTACTAGCACGCCCCACATACACTTGAGCAGTGTGAACGTAATAAGAATTCGAATCACAAACAACCCACATTTTTATTCCATATTTTGCCGGCTTAGATGGAATGTACTGACGGAAGCTGAATCGACCGCGAAATGGGATAAGTTGCTCATCCACAGTTACATGTTTTCCAACAGTGTATATAGTTTTCAAGTGCGCTACCTATTTGTGCGCTACACAAACCGAATCGGCGCAAGCTTATTCCGTGCTGATCTATTCTCTCGGTCATCAAATCGAATACACCCTCTGATCTTTTTGAACATTTTGAGACTCATTGTTTTTCGAAAAATGCAACGGCCATTGTTACAGACACCAGCCAACAAAAATAAACTAAAGATCGGACGAAGTGTGTCGATGTCAAGGGGATCCCAATTGTCGCCATATTTTCTTATACCGTATAGATTTGTATTTGTAAGGATATGCTTTTCAATCGGTTTCAGGAACATCAAAAATGCTGACAAAGGGTCTTTTACATTTGCAGCAGCGCTAGCAGTTGGACCTTAACAAGTTCAAGTAAGATAAACCTGGAAAAAAGCATTGTAAAAATAGTAAACAAACCAACTTGCACATCCGAGCTATGTCTATAGAAGAATTGACGATTACTTTGAAATGGTATTTTTGAGTATTCAATGCGTTAATCTTTCGATAAAATTACATTGTGCGGATGAAGGGCCAAATCCACCAAAGTTTCACTCGACAAGGGCTCGATATCATATGAATCACTATAGCTATCACTTGAATTATCGTTGCGACTTTTATTAGGCACATAATCACCATCATCCTCTTCGCTATCTCCAGAAAAATCACCGTCAGATTCACTTACCATTTCTGCCTCATCACTCAAGCAAAAACTTGGATCTATTTTGTTGAAAAAATGCATTTTTCATTTCAAATATTTCAAGAATACAAAAATCCAACCTCAAAAAAATATTGAAAAGGCCCAAAATTCACAAAAGAAAACTATTTCTTATGCTCAAAGCGATGTTGTTGACAGCCATTTACATGCATACTAGATAACATTGGCACCATAGCTAAACACACATGTAAAAACATACTATAATGCATGTAAAAACAGACATGTATGCATGCGCATACTAAGAACCTGTACGTCAGTAAGTTTACACAAGAATTTCCAAACGTGAGCGCCACCTGTAGTCGCATGAAATTAGTAGATTTTATCGAAAAAAGCTATTTGCCAAAAACGCATGTCAATCGGTTAAGGTTTAATATATTTTTTACTAAATTTAATTTTGAATGAACACACAAAGGTCCGATGAGATTAAATAATTAAAATAGAGTAATGAATAATAAATAATTTTTAACGACTAGATCACATTTATTTCATTCATCGACGAAAATATGACTCTTGAAAAAAGTGTGTAAAATTTACACACAAGGAACTTATTCTTTTCTAGAAATAAGGAACCGATGAAGGTTAAAGAAAAGGCTGACAACTGCAATACTCGTATTATTCTGCTAGGGGTACCAACGCATAGGGACATCCCTAGAAACTGCAGAGCTGACAATACTTGGCATGAATAGAGGTCAAACAGGTATCATCTTGATAGGTGTAAAAACAGGACATGATCTTATAGATAGACATGCCGTCAGAATAGGATTTGATGCCAATGACTACAGGGATGCGGTCCAGGAATAGTTGGTATAGCAACTCCTCTGCTCATTGTTTATGTTCTCTATTCCGCTCTATAGCTCTATTCCGTTGAAAATAGAAGCATTTAGAAAGCTCATTGTTTAACTCCTCTGCTCATTGTTCAATTTTCCATAGAAGACAGAAGCATTTAGGAAGCTCCTTGTATGATAACTTTATGGATATTTAAGAATTAAAAGTTAAAGAACTTATTTGTTTTAATAACAGCACTAGCTGGTTTCTGGAGAGTTATAAAAAGTTATTAGAATAAAATACAAAATCACAAAAATTGGAACTAAAAAGGCTGTGAAAGTCATTTTTAATAATACAGAATCTTATGATATTTAATCTATAAATATTTAATCTTTTCATAAGTACTTAAAAAAATTTGGAAAATAAAAACTGAATTTTATGACTTTCTTTTAATAATGCCTCAAATAGTAGTCATCATTTTATTGCTGCAGAGCCTAGATAACTTTATTTTTTCAAAAGCTTCTTTAATTAACTCGCAGTGCTTTAAACCTTAAAAAATTCTTTTAAGTTATAAAAAAGGAATAAAAATAAAAACAAAGGCACTTCTTGAACATATGAAAAAATAAAAAAAAAAGATATTAAAGCTATGTAAGTGGACTATAGTTGGGATTGTATCGTATTTAAAACTGCCTGTGTTCACTTCCTGCACTAAGCTTTTTCTAACCGTTCAGGCGGCAATAAGCAGCATTCTACAACTACAACAAATTTTCCACCACACTCAAACGCCACAAAGTAGTAACTGGATTTTCTAGCGGTTATGTTAATTTTTTCATGACCGAATCATTAAAAATTAAGCAGAGAAGGAAAAAATTTCAGAAGAAAAAAAAAGTATTACGATAAAAGTAAAAATTTTATGTGTGTAAGAAAAAAACAAAAAACTTAATAAAGATTTTCCTGCAGCATTAAAAGCAGTAGAACTTGTTTGCTTGTGTGGCAAAACAAGCTACCGCATCTTACCAAGAGCAGGCAAATCAAGCAGCAGCAACGATGCGGGCTTTAAAGGATTTTCTTTGAGTACAGCATTTTCCTTACGCTTAAAATTTTCCTCACACAATTTTTGCTGTCATTATTGCTGGCGTTTTTTTTTTTTTCTAAGCTTCTGCTGCTTCATCTTTGGCTGTGTATATTTTTAATAGTTTTTTTAAAGCTGTCAACATTTTAAGCAACACTATAAAATAGTGTATTGTTGTCAGCAATAAATGGGTCAGCAGGGAGTGATGAGCAAATGTTGTTATGGATTTTTTTTTTTTTTTTGAGGATGTCAAAACGGTTTGACTGTGAAGATTTTCTCATTTTCTTGACTACCGTTCTGCCACGGTTAGCTGTAGCAGCCTATTAGACGGCTGCATGACAATGCAGAATATATCAAAGAAATGCCAACCGTTGATAAGCTAGCTGTTCTTATCTAGCTGCTGCTTTTGGGATTTTTTTTTTTAATTTTTTGTTTTTTTCTCAGCTTTCATGGGTGTTAATTTCAACACAATAAAACAAATTTATCTTCGATGATGAACATGATGATGATGAAAAAGCAGAAGAAAAAATGCTAAATCAGCCTGCAACTTGTAGTTATTAATAACAGCTGACATACAATGAAAGTGTTAATGAGCCAAGCTTGTTAAGGTGCTAGAGGAACACAAAAAAAAATTAAATAAAAAATATGATTAAGAAAAACGCATCAAGAGGTTACAAAGGAACATTCAGTCTACGAGTAAACAAGAAAAAGATGATTTTTCAATGCCTTGCAGTTAATGTTCTCATATAAACAACAACAACAACAACAACAACAACAACAACAACAACAACAACAACAAGAAACATCATCGACTGCAATTCATATAATTTAAGCTTATTTCGTTTTAACTGCTTTGCTTAAGCAAACTAAAAGGTCGTAAAAGCCAGGCCAACGCACACACTAGTTGCTGCTTCATGCCAATCAACGTCAGTTTGACATAAAAACTAAATGCATTCGAGCGTATAGTAAATGAAATGTTTTAACAACACACAGCTACACATGCACGCACGTGCTGTGCTTAAGCCTACTTTATACTTAAAATAGACTTAAATTTCATCCGCTAAAATGGTTGAGCGTAAAAAATATTGAAAAACTCTTAAAAATCTGCATTCTTGTTGTCTAAAAACTTACCCCAAACGTATTTGTTTTAATAACGCTGCTCTTAAGCAGACGCATGAATGCGTAAATTTGACATTAAATAGACTAGTTTATTTAATGTAGCTGCTTTTACGATCAAGAAATTTGCATGCGTGCCTACTCAAGTGATGACGTTGACGCTGATGGCTATGGGATTTCAGTTGTAGACATTGGCATTGATATGACTTGCTTTTGAAAATGTCAATTTGTGGAATACTACCAATCATCGTTAAACTCAAAGCTCAAAGTTATAAAAATATATAAATTTTTCTCATAATAATAATTTTTATTGACCATCACATCTTTATGACTGGGTATATTCCAATTAGTATGCAGCTATTTTAAGAAATTTGCGGTATTATTTTCCGTATTAAAAATAGGTAAACGGCTTAAAAAATGAGTCAGCTAAGATATTATAAAAGGCGAACTTGACAAGAAGAGCTATGAAAAGAATATTTAAGAAAAAAATATTATGAAGTAAATGAATTAATAATTGCTTTTGTGATTTTAAAGCGATATTTTATTTAACTACTCAAAAATTTTTGTTATAAAAGCTATTTAGTTTTAATTTTCTTCAATTATCAGTATCACAAAGGTTCGTGGCTTAAGTCTTTTGTTCTGATGTTCTCGTTCTAAAGCTCTTTTTTCTTATTCTTAAGCTCTTTGTTTTTGTTGTAAAGCTCTGAAATTATGCAATTAAGAGATTCTCAAAATAGTTTTTTAGCTTCTTAAGCATCTTGAAACAAAAAATAATAATTTTATTAAAAAATCAAAAGTTCGTTTCTTGAGTCTTTTGTTTTGTTCTACGTAATGGATTCATAGTTTTGTTTGGAAACTCAAAAATACCCTTCCGCATGTATTTTCAAAAATTCCAGTACTTGAGCATTCTATACAAATACTTGATAAATCGTCATTTACCAACCAAGACATTTCGCAGAAAAACCGCTTAATTGCTACTTAGCCAACAACACCAGTTGATTTTAGCAGTTAAATAAAGAATTAAATATATATAAACAAATTATTCATTTATTTACACCAAAGAAATAAACATTCAAGCGTTATTAAAATTCTGCAAATTCTCAGTTGATTGCTTGTATGAAATGTTTGAAAAATCAAATTAAACACTTTAAGCAGCAGTAAATCAAGCAGGTGATGTCATTGAACATTATTAAGAAGTAAACAAATTAAAATCGAATTCCAATATGTTGACGAGCAGATATTAAGAATGTTATTAAATAACTAAAAGTTCAAGAAATAAAATACAAAAAAAAAAAAATTTGGAAAAAATCAAAAATTATACCATTTTTAAGCTCGACAAATAAAGCATTTAAAAAAAATTTTTAAATAAAAGAAGAATTTAAAAAAAAAATAAATAAACACATAAAATGTTATTTTTTTCACAATTTATAATACACAAAAAAGTTTTTCCGTTCTTTATAAAATTTTCTTTTTTAGTAGCCGAGCTTTAGTAACGAGCATAGTGCGCTTGGATGCCACCCCAGGGCTCAATTTTCAGACCAGACCGTGGTCCTTCTCATTAAACTGTCATGATTTTTTTCTTTAAAGTTGTAGTTCGTGGTAGAGAAGTTTAAAGAATTTTTTTTTTTTTTTTTTGTTTTGAAGTGATAAATTTTGTTTTTATTAGACTTATTTTACAAACTTATAGACTTTTATTCTGAATGATAATAATTTTTTGAAAGAAAAACTTATGTCAGTTTAATTTAAAAAATGTAAAAACAAATTAAAAAAATAAACAAAGTAAAATCAATGTTACTACAAAGGTATTGCCTTATAGCTAGGATTGACAAAACTTTTTCCTCAGATTCTATTAATACTTGGTGTTGCCGAGGTGCAAGACTTAAAAGGCAGCCCTTGTGTGATGAGTGGATTGGATCGACAGTTAGATTTCACTGGTTCATTATTTTTTCACTCTTAAAAATAATGAAAAAATATGTTTTAGGGTTTACTTGGGCCAAGTATGAGCTGATATGTTTATACAGGGTGGGCCAAATACAAGTTTTTGAAAAAAAAAAACAAAATTGGGAAACCCAAAACACGATTTGGGAATTTGGTGCGCAAAAGATCGATGGTGGCATGGTCTATGTTGCATGGCGCGCCATTCTGCATGAACCAAAGGTCGTCCAAATTCATGTCTCCAATTTCAGTAAAAAAAAAAAGTTGTTTTACATGGCTCTGTTACGCCCATTGTTGACCGAAACGCTGTTCCCAGCTTCATTTTTTAAGAGAAATGGTCCAATGATGCCACTACTCCACAATTCGCACCAAACAGTCATTTACTGTGGATGCATCAGCTTCTCGACAATAACGTGCGGGTTTTTCGAGCTCCAGATGCGCCAATTTTGTTTGTTAAAGTAGCCGCCGAGATAAAAATGCGCCTCAGCAGAAAAGATGATTTTTCGCCCAAATCATCTTCTCTTCAAGTAACGCACTGTTTCACAGTGCATTGACCCCATTCAAAACTGGAACATAAATAGAAGTGTGCTTCTATGATATTGAAATTTTGTGTGCTAGATTAATTTAAGCTAATTAAAAAAAACTGCAAAAATGATTGAAATTGGTCAGTTCCTAGGGGTACCTCCCTTGGACCTATATTAATTTTTTACATTATTTTGTATGGGAGGTACATACAAAAATTCAGCGATCTTAACAAAATTTTGTCAAAAGGCTAGGCAATTAAAGAAATAGAAGTGTACTAAAAATGGTTGAAATCGGTGACTTCCTAGGGGTACCTCCCCTCGGCCTATATTGATTTTTTTACATTATTTTGTATGGGAGGTACATACAAAAGTTGGCCGATCCCTACGAAACTCGGTGAAAAAGTTAGAAAAATAAATCAATGCATGTGTTCTAAAAATGGTTGAAATTGGTCGGTTCCTAGGGGTACCAACGTTGGACATATATTAATTTTTTACATTATTTTGTATGAGAGGTACAAATAAAAGTTCGCCGATCCTTACGAAACTCGGTGAAAAGGTTAAAAAAATAAAGCAATGCATGTGTTCTAGAAAGGGTTGAAATCGGTGGGTTCCTAGGGGTATCTCCCTTGGGCCTATATTAATTTTTTACATGATTTTGTATGGGAGGTACATCTGTTTGTATTAATTAAATAAAATTAATTAATTTGTATGAAAATTTTATTTTATTTACAATAGAAAAATAAAATTGGTAAATTATTTTTATTAACAAAATGTGAAATAAAAAAGTAAAAGAATTAATGTGTGCATATGTACAAAAAACCAAGAACTCATTTCACTATTGACTTTCATAGCTATTGAATTCTTCGTTAAAATCACTACAAACAATGTAAAGGTCATCAACTAATTGAATAAACTTCTCAACTTCTTCATTAATAATTACATTTGATTTTGATTTAATAGTTCTTTTGGATGCTAAGAGAGGCTCAGATGTCAGCAACAATATTTTCATTAAATCAGTATTAGACTTAATCCTCGAGCATTTAATGGTATGGTTAAGTCAACTTTTTTCCTTCCAATGCCTCTTCAGGCAGTGTTTAGTATTATTTTTAATTGCACTTTTATATATAAACTAGCTGAAATACCCGGTTTTACTAAAATTCTTTTGTTATCTACAATAACTTTCTTTTTATAAGGTGCAGATATTATTTTGGAAATCAAAAGTTAATACCTCAAATAAAATTGCAAAAAAGTTTCGTCAAAATCAAAAAATCCGTTTTTTTTTTGCAATTCCCTTTTGAATTTTGCTAAATTTTGAACATTTCTCCATACAAAATTGAGCATTTTACGCAAAGTCACTTTTTTAAATCTGCATAATTTTCTTGTTTATAAAAAGGGGCAGGTAATATTTTGGATCAAAAGTAAATACTTAAAATAAAATTACAAAAAAGTTTCGTTAAAATCAAAGAATTCTTTTTTTGTTCGCAAATTTTTGAGTTTTTAGGTATTTTTTTTAAGGTAAAGGAAATTGTTTTTACACAAAATACATACTAACCAAAATTTCTTTCAGAAGCAGGATACATTTTGAACTCTTTTGCAAAAAAATTAAATAGATTATTAGATTTAATTTTTGTTTCTAAAAATATAAAATATAATTTATCTGATTGTTTACATCCAATATCTCCGTCTGATATGCACCATGTTCCACTAGTTCTTAATATAGAATTTTATGTATTTATTGAAAATGAAAAAGCTCATGAAAGTCCGTTTAACTTCAAGTTGTGTAATTTTGATTATTTAACCTTATAATGCTTTCAGAAAATTAACTGGAGTGCGCTTTTTGAAAGAAAAAATGTTGCAGCTTGTTTTGAAGAATTTAAATTCCACTTCAATAGTATTTGTACCGACAATATTCCGCGCTTAGCGCAGAAGAAGCATAAATTACCCTGGTACACTGAAGGGCTAAAAAAATTAAAAAATTTACGGAACAAATTTTTGAAATTGTTTAAGGCGACTAATGACCTTGAACATAAAAACAAGTACGTGCACTACATGAGAGAATTTAATTTTTTAAATAAATTTCTCTATAAACAACATATCTTGGGTTTTGAATTTAATATTAAATCCAACCCAAAATCGTTTTGGAATTTTATCCAATCGAAGAAAAAGGATTCATATATTCCTTCGACAATGCACCTCAATAATGTAAAATCATCTTCTCTCCGGGAAACTGTTGATCTTTTTGCAGACTTCTTTAAATAGAACTATGCTGTGGATTCGTTTTGGCCAGAAGATCTGGTATTGGCCAATGTTGATACTTTTATGGATATTGTGTCTTTGTCACTATCAGTCCACGATGTTTTTGAATCCTTAATAGCGATGAAAACCTCTGTTAAAGCTGACATTGATGGAATTTCTCCGATTTTGCTGATAAATTGTGCGCTAGGCTTATCTGCGCCACTTTGCATGATCTTTAATGAATCATTGTCATCAGGTATTTTCCTTGAGTGATGGAAAATTGCATCAATTACTCCGATTTTCAAAAGTGGTGTAAAGAATGACGTATCTAATTATCGTCCCATATCTAAACTCTCTAATATTTCTAAATTGTTTGAAAGCTTAATAAAAGAAAAATTATTCTTTTTAGTTAAACGTCACATTTGTCCTCAGCAACATGGTTTTGTTGCAGGTCGTTCAACAGTGACAAACGTAGCTCTGTTTTTGGAGTACTGCATCTCGTCTATTTCGGTAGGTAATAAAGTTGATGTATTATACACTGACTTTGCCAAGGCCTTTGACAAAGTATGTATTCCATAAGGTCTTAGTTGCTAAACTTGTTAAAATGGGGTGCCATTCAAACTTTTTAGAATAGATTAAATCGTATTTAAATGCGCGATCGTGCTTTGTCACAATAAATAATGTTGCCTATTATAAGTTCATTGCTACTTCCGGTGTTTCGCAGGGAAGCATTCTTGGACAGTAATATTTATATTATTTATAAACGATATAAGTAAATGTTTTAAAAATTCAAAGATTCTGCTATATGCCTGAAATTATATAAACATGTTTGCAGTATTACAGATGTTGCTCTACTGCAATCGGATCTGCAAAATGTTTTTAATTGGTGCCTTATTAATGGTTTACCTTTAAACCTAAAAAAATGTTTTCATTTTAGCCTAAAGCTTACTCGCTTCTGGCGTTCATTCGTAGGAATAGCTCTGAGTTTTCTGACCCTCAAACTGTGAAGTGTTTGTATAATTCGTTTGTTAGGTCAAGGCTAGAGTATGCGTCGATAATCTGGAACCCGTGCTATGCAACGCATTCGTTTCGTTTAGAAAGAATTCAAAAATCTTTATTAAAACATATATTACGTGGCCTAAATTTTGTAAACTTTATGCCCTCATATAATGCACGCTGCTTGCTGTTAGACCTTAAATCCTTAGAAACTAGAAGGAAGATTCAGTCTATGATCTTCATATATGATATTATATCGGGTTATATTGATTGTTCGTCTTTATTGGAACATATTAAGTTTAATATTCCTTCAAGACAGTTGCGGCATTTTAAAATATTTTTTATAAAAAATCATAGAACAACCTATGCAAAAAATGAACCATTATCAAGAGCTTTGTTTTTATTTTATGATTTAGAAGTAAATAGATATTTTGATTTCACTTTTTCCAAAGATGCTTTTAAAAACCATGTAAATAAAGTAATTGTATTTTAATTGTAATCTATTAATCTTATATTTTATTGTTATGTCTAGTCTGTAAGGAATTTGTCCAAAGACTGAAATAAACTAAACTAAATTCCTGCTTTTTAGAAAAAATATGCAGTATTTTTTAAAACATTACCTCAATTTTAAATTGCTTGATTTTCTTAAAATAACAGGGTGTTGTATAAAGTGATCGCATTTGTTTATTATTAAAGATATTTCAAAAATCTTTTAAATTTTATAGAAGTAAATAATATAGATCTGTATTGCATACTTATTTTAAAAAACAACAATTTTTTTCTTATTTTCGTGCCATTTCGATGCATTGTGTGTTTGGGCTACACAGCACTCACTTTGGAAATAAGTTTCCAATATCGATCGTTTTCTACAATAACGTTACGGCTCTCCGCCAAATCGCCCAAAAAAGGAAAAAATACTGACTGCTTTCAAAACATGTCCTTTAGTGATCGAAAAAATTTCTATTTTTAACTAAAAGAATTTTCGATCTAAATAGAAAACTAAAAAAAATTTTCAAAACTTAAAACGCAGTTTTTATTTTTTACTCAATTTTACATAAAATATATTTTTTCGGTAAAAATCGGGGTCCTTGTGCATTTAAGGTTTAATATTGAAAACGAAAGATCACCCAAAGAAAACGAAAAATCTCCCAAAAACGAAAAGTGAAATTTCGCCCAATATATTTGGGTGAAATTTCGCCCAAAAGCAAAAAACGAAATTTTACCCAACAAAAATGCAAAATTGCCCAATTTTTTTGGTTTGTATGGAAAAAAATTGGGTAATTTTTCATTATTTTTTTTGGGCGATTTTTCTTTGGGTGATTTTGCGGAGAGCCTAACGTAACAACTCAAAAAATTAGATTTTTCAGGAGAAACATTTTAAGTTTTGAACAAACAAGGGAAATTAAATCACCATTTTCAAAATATGGACAAAACATCAAATATACAAGTACTACTGAAATGTACATAGTTTAATCCATACAAAGTGAAAAAAAAAACTGGGTATTATCGATACGATCTAATCGGTAATATATTGAGGTCAATGAATCACAAATTCTACTCTCCTGCAAAAATTAAAGAAGATATCGTTACCAAAATTGTACACAGCATAGATCATGGTAACACGAATGTTGCTGTGAAATTAACTCAATTTTTATGTTTTTTGGATTGTAACGTTATTGAAGAAAACGAGAGATATTTTCCATCGTTGTTCAAGCGTAAAGCGACTCATTTCTTTCCGCGGAGGTATGATACTGACTTTATATCAAGATTTCGAGCGGGAAGCAGCTATCAGTGTCAAAATAACCTATGGTTTAAAAAGAAACCAATATATGGCTCACCCTGTAAATGTATATATCTTAATAATGCATTCCAGTTTGACTCGAAATTTTTTGAGAATTAATCTGCAAGCATTAAAGATTAATAAAATCTCATAAATAAAACATCAGTTTCTAAGACAAAAAAAATCTCTGAAGTAAACTGTCCTCATGTCCTTACGAGTGATTTAAACTATTTCTAATATTTCAATTTATGAGCTGACATAAGAAACTATATCAGCAAATCATAAACAATAACAACAAGTAAACGACAGCGAGAAAAATTTAATTGCAATCAAGTTGAAAAAAAAAAACACAAACCATCGAAAGCATAACACAACGAAATCACAACAACAACAACAACAACAAAATCACGACAACACGTTACACTAAATAAAATTTCTATTGACATTTTTGCGCACGTAAAATGAGCGTTTAATGAGTTCAATACAAATAACGTAACGTAACACGGCGTAACGTGACTTTTAAGTTGACGCCGCCAGAAGCTCGCTATTGCAATTCTACTCAATGTAGACGCTTAAGATAAAAGAAATAAACGGAGCGGAAAATATACAACAAACAAACAAATACACAAAGAAAAATTACAAAAACAAAAAAACAAAAAAAAAAAAACAAAAACAACAACAAGTAAACAACAAACAATAGAAAAAAATAAGATATTAAAAACGGGAAAATTAAACGTGAGCGCAGCGAATAAGAAGAAAAATGTAAATGTAGTTAGTTGAAGCAGAATTAGAAGTAAAGCAAAAATCAACGAAACTGGATCGCTTGAAATGAAAAATAAAAACAACAACAAAAACAAAACAATGAGCTGGAAAATGAGCAAAAGCAATATACAAAAACATAGAAAAGCGCAGCAGTTAGTGTTGCCAACTAGTTTTATCATCGTTTAAATACGTTTTTAAAAACAAATTTATCATCTGCTTATATCACAACTGAAAATATGACTTCATCATATTTTGTCAGGTTTCGTCAAGTGGTGGAAAAAAAAATCAGAACCGGATATTAAAATCATGAACGCATTAGAACAGCGTAGTAGAAAAAATCAAGCAAAATTCAATTAAAAATGCAAGGATTTGATCTTGACTGCGGTAAATTATAAAATTTTGCACAGTTTGTTTTGAATTCCTCACACAAAACTCAATCAGGCAGAAGCTTGAACAAATTTTTAGTAAAAAAAATTAACTGAATTAAATTTAACTTGTTTCTGGCCAAAAACAAAAAAAAAAAACAAGAACATTGAGTGCTTTTTGCGTTCAATGGCAACGTTTTAATCCCAACACGCAGTTATAACAAATATTTAGCAGCAACTGTTATACAGTTGCTCTTACCTGTTCTCTGCTTCAGTCAAATGCCTTTTGCTTCTCCATCTTCCTCTTCTTCGTATCCTACAACCATCTTTTCTAAGCCAATTTCAAACCAGTTTCTAAGCCACTCAGCTGTTTGTTATAAAAATATCAAGTATTCCTTCTTCGTTGCCACAAACTAGCTTCTATTTGCTACAAATCCGCTCAAATTGCTCTCTTTTTTTTCTCGACCACATCCGCCGCACACTTGTCTTCCCTGGCAAGTCACCTCACCTGTTGTTAGCGGCCAGCAGCCAAGTAATCTTCAAGTATTGCATTCACTTCGAGTGGCGCTCAATTTTAGTTTGTTTCGTCGGCGTGTCGCGTTCGCATCGTTTTACTATCTTACAACTATTTCGCGTTTGCTTTGCTTTCAATACAACTCGTTCTGTGCGTTCTTCCCCTCTTGCCAACAAGTTGCTTTAATTTATTTCATCTTTTGAAATAGTTTAAATTATTTGACGTGCGCCTGCGCGCATCTGTGCGGAAAAGTGTTCAGAGTGTGAAAGAATTCTTTGGAAAATTGAAAATTCTTTATCGTAAACCTTAAAAGTTTTGTTAAAAAATAGTTTTTCAATAAATTGCCTGCGTGGAATAAGTGCGATCAGTCAATAAATAGAGCCAAACAGCTCGTTGTGGAATTTTTATTGCTGCTCATCGATCGATTTTGCTGTGTGTTGCTATTGCTGGCGTATCAATGATTACGTAATGGTTGGTTTTGTTTTTCATTTGCTTTATTGTATTCACTTTATCGTTTTTGCAAAATAGTTTGCAATTTTTTTTTTTTTTAATTTTTATCTTGTGCTTATTTGTTTGCCAATTTGTAGCATTTGTTAAAATTGACGTAATTTTTTTGCGCTATGCAGTGAAAGTTTTTTTAATGTGATGCAATTATTTCTATTCAAACTTTATTTGGTTCAGAGCTTGACACAATTTTCGCAAATTGTTGACAGTTATTTGTAGCTACATAGTTTTTCTTTTATTTGCCGTATTTTGGCAACTTTTAATGAGTTTCATTTACAGAAATCATTATTTTAGCCACCACTGTGGAATAAGTTTACGAAATTGCGTTTAAAACTAGAATAACTTTCGATGGGTTAGTTAGTTAGTAGACAGTTTAGTCTTTGTAATTTATTGAAATAAGTTTACTCCTAGAGCACGAAGATGATTTATATCCCTTCGGTTCATATCGTAAATTTTGGCTTAATCTTCAAATTAAAATTTAATAAAACTAAAAACTCGATTTTTTTAAGTTTTTTTATAAAATAAGCTGGTTTTTAAAATAAAAAGAAAAAATCTGAAATTTTTAATTATGAATGAACATAGTCAGAACGAAAGACTTAAGACACAAACTAGTTAAACTAGCTTAAAACCAAATTAATTAATTCAATAAAATAACAAGAACATTTAAGTGAAAGACGGCAAAACTAATATTAAGAATAAAAATTTGACATTTAAAAAAGTTAGTTATCACAAAACAAAAGGCCTTAGCTTTTTCATAATGATAAAAACAGAAATATTAAATTATAGCTCGAATCAAATTTTGTTCAAAATATATCGGAAACAAATCTTACACTCAATAGCAATCAATCCTGAGTAAAGAGCAGTGGTGATCAACGCACGGTTCAAACAACAGCAAAGAGAGCTTTCCGAATGCACAGCTTTACACTGAAACAAGAAGTTGTTAAAAGCTCTCGCAACATTTGGTACAAGGAAGTCTTTTCGAGTGTTGGATTTTCAATATGTTCATTGTTTTTTTTATTTTTGTGTTTGTTTTTCGTTATTTTAACATAGAAAACATCAAAAAAGGTTAGAGTGAAGAAAAGAATGTATTAATGTTTTTACTGAAACATTGCAAAATATTTAAGTACTTTCATAAATAAAACAGCGAGCGACTCCCACACCAAATGAACGCTCAAAGCATACTGACTTGAAATTTAAATCACAGCAGAAAATACAAACTTTTACGCAGTGTACAAGCACAGCGAGCTGATTCCTACTTCGTGTGCAAAAGCTCAACAACACACGATGCCCGCGGGCTATGGGAAACCATGTAGTGAGCACCACTGGTATAGAGTATAACTCAGACCTCAAAACTTAAAACTCTCGTTTATATGCTCAAAACTCAAGAATACTTAAAAATTATTTATAATTTAATACTTAAAAACTATTTATAATTTAATACTTAAAAATCAATTCTCAATGCTCAGTTTTCAATACTCAGTACTCAATACTCAGTTCACAATAATCAATACTTAATACTCAACGCTAGATACTCAATACTCAATACTAAATACTCAAAAGTGAATACTTAATTCACGATTCATGAGTTAAGACTCAAGAGCCAAGACTCAAAACTCAAAACTCAATGCCCAATATTCGAAACTCAATATTTGATAGTCAAATTCAATACTCACTACTCAATAAAATATGAAAATTGAATATTAAAGATTGAAAATGAAACTTGAAATTTGAAGATTGAAAATTAAAAATTGAAGATTGAAGATTAAAGATTAAATATTCAAGATTATATATTGAAAATTGGAGACTGAAGATTTAAGACTGAAGATTGAAGATTGTGACGATTGAGATTAAAGATTGAAAACTGAAGATTAACAATTGAAGATTGAAGATTAAAGATTGAAGAATAACGATTCAAAATCAAAGATTGAAGATTGCTGATTGAAGATTGTAAAGATTGAAGATTGAAGTTTAAATATTGGGGATTAAAGATAACAATTGAAGATTGAAGAATGAAGACTGAAGATTAAAGACTGAAGATTGAATATTGAAGATTGAAGATTGAGGATTGAAGATTGAAGATTGAATATTAAAGATTCAAGATTGAAGATTGAAGATTGAAGATTGAATATTGAAGATTAAAGATTCAAGATTGAAGATTGAAGATTGAAGATTGAAGATTGAAGATTGAAGATTGAAGAATGAAGACTGAAGATTTAAGATTGAAAATTGAAAAATTGAAATTCAAGATCGAAGATTGAAGATTGAAAATTGAAAATGAAACTAGAAAATTGAAATTTGAAGATTAAAGATTGAAGACTGAAGATTAAATATTAAATATTGAAGACTAAATATGGAAAATTTGACAATGAATATTAAAGATTGCAGATTGAAGATTATAGATAAAAAAATGAAGATTGTGAAGATTGAAGATTAGCGATTCAGAATTAAAGATTGAAAATTAAAGATCAAAGACTGAAGAATGGAAAATCAAGATTTAAGATCGAAGATTGAAGATTTCAAATTTAAAATTGAAGAAGAAGATTAATGATTTAAACTTGAAGAGATATTTGAATATAAAAATTAGAATCAATTTTATTTGAATCATTATTTTTAATCCTGATTGAAATTTACTCCTTATTCCACAAATCAAATCATATTAAATTAATTCTAAACCTTATTCGATGCAATATGCATTACAAAATATCACAGCACAAACCCTTATATTACACATCACAACAATCACATCATTAAGTTTCGGTTAGACTCATAATATTATGTTACGTCATATTACATTACGTTACAATGCATCACATCATCACAATAAAACATTACATCACATCTTATCGACAGAACACAGCACGTCTCATAGTGTCAAACATTATAGCATTAAATTAAAACTTTTAAACAAGATCATATCATATCACATCACATCATCATATCATATCTTATTACAACGTGTTAACATCAGACAATTTAAATGAAATTAAAACATTTTTATTCAAGCAAATCAAATCATATCATAAATTAATCAAGCTTTTTTCATCAAAATAAATCACATTCAAAGACACATCAAGTCACACACATATCATCTTATATATTTCTTCACATCACATTGTTTTCAATCACAACAAATAAAATAATTTGTTATGAATTACATCACATTATATCAAACCACATCACATGATATCAAAAATTTTAACACCATAACACATCACATCACATCACATCAAATCATATCACATCATATGACATGATATCACATAAAAAAAGATCACATCGCATTATATCACACCACACCATATCCTATCACATAACTTCAGATCACATCACAACATCGTATCATATCTTATTACAAAGTGGTAACATCAGACAATGCAATATGAAATTAAATCATTTCTATTCAAGCAAATCAAATCATATTAAAAATTAATCAAGCTCTTTTCATCAAATTTAATCATATTAAATAGAAGCGTGACACATCAAGTCACACACATATCATCTTAGATATTTTTTCACATCACATTGTTTTCAATCACAACAAAAAAAATAATTTGTGATCACTACATAACAATCCCAATACATCACATTATATCAAGGCACATCACATGTTATCAAATCAGATCACATTACACCACAACAAAATACATCAAATATATAGCATCATAGCACATCACATCATATCATATCATATCACATCATATCACATATCACATCAAAAAATATCACATCGCTTTATATCATATAACATCACATCATATCATATTACATCACTTCACATCACATCACATCACATCACATCACATCACATCACATCACATCACATCACATCACATCACATCACATCATATCACATCACATCACATCACATAACATCACTTCGCATCACATCACATCTCATAACATCACATCACATCATATAACATCATATCACATCACATCACATCACATCACATCACATCATATCACATCATATCACATCACATCACATCACATCAGATCACATCACATCACATCACATCACATCACATTAAAACACATCACATCATATCATATCACATCACATCACATCACATCATATCACATCATATCAGATCACATCACATCGCATTTTACCTTATCACAACATATCATATTACATCATTTCATATTACAACACATCACATCATATCACATCATATCACATCACATCATATCACATCACAATACATCACAACAAAATACATCAGATCATAACACATCACATCATATCGAATCATATCATATCATATCACATAACATCACATCAAAAACTATCACATCACATCACACCACATCACATCATATCACATCACATCACATCACATCACATCACATCACATTAAAACACATCATATCATATCACATCACATTACAACACATCACATCATATCACATCACATCACATCACATCACATCACATCACATCACATCACATCACATCACATCACATCACATCACATCACATCACATCACATCACATCACATCACATCACATCACATCACATCACATCACATAACATCGCATGGCATCGCATCACATCACATCACTTCACATCACATCACATCACATCACTTCACATCACATCACATCACATTCCATCACATCACATCACATCACATCACATCACATCACATCACATCACATTCCATCACATCACATCACATCACATCACATCACATCAAATCACATCACATCACATCACTTCACATCACTTAACATAACTTCAAATCAAATAGCCTCACAACATTGTATCACATCCCGTCAAATCATATTACTAGCTCAAATATTTGAAAAATTTGTTCTCTCTTCAAAACTGAAAATTTCTGAGCAAGCAGCCGTTACTACTATCTAAAAATAACTATTTTGCAATCATGCATTAAACTACTTACATCATTCACGTGCCAATAATGAAAAACAAACAAAGCAACAACAACCGCTGCTCCGTACTTAAGGCACGCTTGAATAATAATTTATAAACATCTATTTAAGCAAAAAATTTTTATAAAAATATATAGATGTTTATATATATGCTTCAAACTAGGTTGCGCTGCATAATTTAATAATTATTTTTATTTTTCTTATGAATGAATGAACAACAGATGCAGCAATTTGCACAGAAGTTACTCGTACAAACATAACAATAACGCTATGTAGGCGAAGAAGTTACCCTTGATATCAATCAATCTCTTGATTTTCCATAACAACAAAAACAACCTCAAAAAAAATATGGTGCATCTGTTGCACAAGTTGTTGTGGTTTGCTTGCTTATAGCAGCTACAAAAACTAAACATAAATAAAAACTGCGGCGACAATTCAACTCTTGCAAACTGTTGAATTTATGATATGCTGCCATATTTAGCAGTTTGCAGTTATTATTGATTACAACAAGCCCTGCCTAGGGTGCAAATTCACAAAAAAACTGCTGCAAAATTTTGACGCCTTATTTTAGCAACAACTTAATATGAGCTGTCATAAACGCCCGACAATGTTGGCAAAACATTTTCGTGCTGTTGAAAAAACATAAAATAACGCCGAATAATGAAAAAAACAAAGCCAAATAAAAAGCTTGTCAAAATATGTAGAGCACCTCGCTAGCATCTCACTTCGACCGTTCAGCGGCTGACTGCTACTACTTTTTTCTCTGCGTGTAGCTGCGTGGCGCGTTAACATTCTTAATGCGTTTTAAATAAATTTGTTTTAGCATTTTTATCGGGTACGTTTTAAGTACCTTTAAAGGCAATTAACGTACGAGCATCTTGACTACTTTTATGCTGCGGCATGCTTCTTCATCTATCTGTTGCTGCACTACAGTAAAGTGCGCTCTACATTGTTTATGATTTTTTTTACTCTTTCTGTTTTTGGCATTTTCTACACTTTTTGTTGACGCGTTCACTAGTCGGCATTAATTTCGATGCACTTGGCGTACATTAAATAGCGTTCCTTAATTTTGCGCTTAGCTTCAAGAGGGCTCTGCCTCATTTACTCAATTGTTGTTGTTTGTGCGTATGAATGTATGAGCACCATGCATGCCATTATTTTTTAATATTTTTTTTTTTGTTTTCATTTAGTTTTAGTGGCATTTATTCTGGATGCATCATCAGTTAATGCTGATAAATTGCAAACTTATGCTGAACTCTAGTATTCACAGACAAAACGAAGATTTATATGCTCTACATGCTTCGGCTGTTAAAATACAACATAACATAGAAGAACTCTGCTCCTTGTTGTTGTTGTTTTTGTTGTTGTTTTTGTAGGCAGTCAATTATTTAATTGCTAATGTTATGAGTTCGATATTAATGTGTGGGGCGTTTATCTGGTGTGCGCCCTGCTAAGCGTTAATTATCTGTCATGGGTTTTTTTGTTGTTGCATTTAATTGATGCACATGGTATGTTCAAACTGTGAAAATGGCCTTAAGACTGATGAGCTTTAAATTCCATTCTCTGCATGACATTTTAAAGTCAAGAGAATTCTATTTAAATGGAAGGAATTTATTTTTTGTACTTAAGTGCTTTTGATTTGCAGTGCTTTCTACTTAGGTTTTATTTTTTATTTTTTTTTTATTTTTTTAATTTTTTTATTGCATTTCCTTTATTTAATTTTGAATTTTTTCAAGAACTTTAGGGCTTAACATTCTTTAAATCTTTCTATTTTGAGTTTCTTCTTTTTAGTTTCACTTCACGTTCGTTTCTTAAGTCTTTAGTTTTGTTGTAAAACATTCGGCAGTTATATTATGACCGCTTCAT
Organism: Pherbina coryleti; assembly: GCA_943735915.1. Taxonomy (NCBI): domain Eukaryota; kingdom Metazoa; phylum Arthropoda; class Insecta; order Diptera; family Sciomyzidae; genus Pherbina; species Pherbina coryleti. The sequence goes on from OX030948.1 coordinate 23,077,031, forward strand.
TCAACTTGTCTTATTTAGGTTAACTTGAACGGATTCAACAACTTTTGTTGACTCGATTTTTTTGTACATTTCTAAATTCCTTCATTTTAATTTTTCAAGCTTAAAATTGATTTTTTTCAGTTCCATAAGTTCAATCTCATAGTTTCTAAGTTGAAGTTGAGGAAAGTTAATAATATTCAAGTTGATTGAAACATTTTATTGAACATTGTTCAAGTTCATTAAATGTTGTGGCGGCCGTGGCCCCGTGCCTTAAATAGTGTATGGAACACTCGATGCCAATACAAGCCCAGGTTCAAATCCCAGCTGAAGTTTTTTCAATTCAAATTAATTTTTCTGATCGGTCGTCACCTCTCTGCAGACATTGGCAAACCTCAAAGAGTAAATAATGCCATGTAAAGCTCCTTGAGAACATGACTATTAGCCGCTCGAAATCAGCATATAACTTTAGGTCCAGTTCTCGATCAATTGTGTGCAAGCATTTAGTAACACGCTCGAAACAATTTGATCATAAGAAGTTTGGTCAAAGTCCTTTCAAAGGCTGAAATGGTCAGTTTATTTTATTATATTATTATTAAAAGCTTCTGTACGAGAATTTTTTAATATTTTGGAATATTAAAAATAAGATTATAATAATAAATTAGATTTAAACAATGCAGCGTTTGGTTTTTCCGGGATATTTTTATCTATTTCGTTTTTTTATTTTTAGTTTTACTCAAATTTCTGGAACTTTCTTTTATACTTTTTTGAAAAAAATCCTTTATACGATATTGCTATTTCACAACAAAACGCAATTCAGCAGAAAACTAGTTCTTTTATTTTACCAAATTCATTTTATTTCATTCCATTCAATAAAAGCTTATTTTGTGTCTGATTCAGTTATAAAAGTTGCTTCACTATAAATGGCACAAAAAATGCAGTTACAAAATATTAGTCAAGGAAAAAGCTTAAGCGCACACCCACGCACAAAAACCACATTAAATCAACAACCGCTACATGAAAAAAAAAATCACTGCATATGGCAGCTATGCGCAAGCGCAACACTTTGAATTACGCACGGTCGATAAAGCAGCGTAAAACTAGCTGCTAAATTGACTGTTAAGTCAAAAAAAAAACTTATCCGAAAGATACTTCTTTCAAAAACAGTGCGAACGCAAACAATTTTGGCCTCAAAGTGGGCGTTTAGCAGTTATAACAGCTACACAAACAAGTCATCCGTCCAACATTATAAAACATATAATAATTTTTAGCCCAAAAATCCAAAACTGGTATAGCCAAAATTAAATTTTGCTTTTGCGCAGGCGCAGGGGTCCATTTTTTTTTAAATTTAATTTTATTAATTTCTGTGCCATCTTCTTAGCCTGGGCAAAAAAAAAGCTTAAACAACAACAAAAAACAGGTAAACCAAAAATGGATCACATATAATGTGGGTTGGTGTGCTTTCAACGAGCCCATCAGTGTGTGTGTAAGTGTGTGTGAGTTTGAGTTTGCTTTCAGCCAAGCAGCTGTTAACGTCAGCATCCACGTCAAACGTTATGCGATGGTGTTTGTCGCTTTATCGACGCAAACTTCATATTTTTGGTGCTTCTCAAGCGCTGCCTAGCCAACGAAACGCTCAGTTTGTTTCGAGCTCGCGTGCGGTTAGGAGCTCAAAAAATATTGTGAACTATTTAGAGTGTGTGCAAAAAAAAAAAGTTTCATCAATATTTTAAAGCACATTTTGCATGATTTTGGTGAAAGTTTAGAAAACAAAAATTTTTTATTTTAAATCAAAAACAAAACACACACACATATCAAAATATTGCTTAAAATTTGTGAAGAAAATAAATAAATACTTGGTATTTTAAAGTTTTTTCTTAGCTCTTGGAGCGGGCACTTGTGTGCAAAGTGCAGGTTTTTCTAAGTGCTGCAATTGTATGAAAACAGCTATTGGAATATGTTTTAATGTTGGATTATTATCGAAAAATATTTATGGTGAGCATTTTTCTTTGAATAAGAAAAGCAAAAAATTAAAAGCTGCAATTTTTTCATTGTTTTGAAATGAACAAGTTGATGGTTTTGAAATTTTCTCTGCTGGCTAACAAAAGACTTAGCAAACGAACTTTTTTGCTTTAAATGCAAAAGTTAATGTTTTAAGTAAAGAATCATTTAAATTTGATTAATTGGAAATATCAGGAATTGAATTGTTTGAAAATATTGAAAATCCAAAAATATTGAAAATCAAAAAAATATTTACCTTTCATAAAGTTCAAAATAAATTTTGAAATTACTATTTACAGAAGCAAAAGTAATATTATTTTATCTAGACCTTTCGATAATTTAATTTTTTTTTTCTTTTTTATTTCAAAACCTCATTTTTCCCTTCCAGAACTTTACTTAAAGTCTTCTTATGATAATAAGCTTTTTGATATCATAAAGAATGATTAAAACGACTTTCGAAATAAAAACTCGAAATATTTTGTTTTTATCATGATGAAAAGAATTGGGAAAAACGTTAACAATCCTTCTTAAATGATGCCTGTAAATTTAATAAAAATTGTTTTCACAGCCCATGAGAAAAACTTTAAATAGTACTGACCAAAAATATATAAAAAAATATTCAAAATTTCCTAAAAAAAAAAAAAAAAAAATTTGGAAAAATTATCAAATCAACGAAATAAATCAAATGTTTAAAAAATATACCTAGTTTAAAAAATAACACAAAAAAAAGCGAGGAACATGAAAATTTCAAAACCAAAAGTCAGAATTGAAGAAAAAAAAATTATAATATAATTTTAAGCTTATATTAGAAATGCTTATATACTTAATTTTGAATTTCGTATAGTTTTTATTTACTTAAACAACGAGAAAACTAATTTTTTAAGAATCCATTTAAACTGCAGAAAAAATTGTTAAAAACTGTAAAAAAGATTTAAAAAAGGAGAGAAAAAATGTTTTTTCCTAACAAAAACATTCCAAAACTAAAAAAAATTTTTTGTTTTTGTAAAAGTCATTTTTTTACCAGTGCACAGTGGTTCCCTTCATATGAAGAAATTAAAGAAATCACTGTCAATTTTATTAAAAATCAAAATGCGAACTTGGTCTTCCAATGACGAATTATTATTCGATATCTCTTTTTTTTTCTCTTTTTTTTTTCTCTTTTTTTTTTGTTTTAGAAGTTATTGCAACTTAGTTATAGAAGCACTTGAAGTGAGCGTACTTGTAATCATTATTAATGCAAAGTCATAAGACAATTTGATAACGGTATTTAGTGAAAAACTAAAAAACAATTTTAAAAGAATGGAAACACAAAGCAAGGTATTTTCTTTGTGTTATGTGTTAAAAGGTGTCAGTTAGCAATTTTTTTACAAAATATTTGTGTAGTAAGCTTGCGAGTTTTTCAGTGTTTTGTTTATGTTTTGTTGAATTGCACATTAAATTATAGTAAAGTTCCCACCTTTGTCCTGAGTTGATTTTTGTTTTAAATGAAGGATGAATGTATTGGTTTTATATTAGTGTTCTCCGGTTTTCCCCGACTTTCCCCCTTTTTGAGTAAATTGCTAAGGAGTTGCACCATGTCACTCTTTTTTGCTCGTTTAGCATATTAAGGGGGTATTCTAATTTATAATTTTGAAAAAAAAATTTTTCTGCATATTTTCAAAGATTAGACTTTGCAGAATATATCCTCCAATGGAATTTTTAAAATTTCAATTATTTACGGAGTTATAGCTACAGTGAAAGCTGCAATAAGCGGACACCAAGGATCACCTACTTTTTGTCCGCATATGAGAGATGTCCGCTTATGGGAATGTCGTAAAAAATAATATTAAATTTCAAATTAAAAAAAATGGGCATTGGGATATTCTAATTTAAAATAATTTTTATTCTTTAATAGATAAACAACGAAACGAGTACAAAATTAATTCATATTAAATATGTATGTAATTTTTGCAATTATGCAAAAGTCTACGTTAAACTGGATTGTTTTTGCAAAACATTTCAATGATTTTCCCCATGATACAACTATACAAGGTTGGAGTGACAGTTCTTTCGTCTTGCACCAACTGTCAAAAATAGTATAAATTAGAGAACGAAAAAAGTAGAAACGAAAATAGAAAATAATATATACAGGCAAATGACAGTCGATGCAAGACACTCGTGAGAAAATAGCCAATTGGCACTCCTACCGTGTATTTATAATTGTACCATGGATTTACCCATAAACTAGAGCAAACGCTGAAACTAATTGTTTTACTTTACCGTTACAAGTGAGCAGCGCAAAAAAATTATAACCGTAGAAACCCGAACTGTATTACCCGAACTGTAGAAAACACCAAAACAAACAAAAATATATAAAAGCAGTAATGTTTGTGATAAAAAAAAAGCAAAAATTTTCCGCTTATTAGAGCTTCGCGTCCGCTTATGGGAGATTCTTTTTTCATAAATAGACATGTTTGTGTTTCCACGTCCGTTTATCGGAAAGTCCGTGGATGAGAGAGCAATTTCTATGGAAAAAAACCATAAACTGTTCGTTCCCAAGAATGTTTCCGCTTATAGGAGATGGCCGCTTATTAGAGCGTTCGTTTATGGGAGCTTTCACTTTATTTTAGTCACTCAGCGAGTAAACCGGATCGGCCCTAGCGAATCAAACAATAGGCGGCTGAAAAATCCATCAGGTCATCCATCAGGTGATATATTTTATATCACGGATTAACGAAATGTAAGTACATCGCTCATTTATTTGGCTTTGTTTTCGCTTTGAACGCGTTTTTCTCCAATAAGTCCAATTTCCAACACGTTCTAATGGACCGATTAACTTAAAATTTGGTGTGGGCCGTTTTTGTATACCCCTCTATTAACTGGACTGGAATTATTTTACATTGTCGGAAACATTTTTATTTTAATTTTAATATTTTTAAAAAATTGAAACCTTTAAAAAAAGGCAGAAAGATTACTTTTTTTAAACCTTTTTTGGCCGAAGAACTTCTTTTTTTTTTTTAGATGCCTAGATGTTTTGCATATTAATTCCTTTTTGTTTCAGACCGTTCTACCGTTTTAATTTTACCAGAATTGCACATTTATGAAATTTAATGCACAAAAGATGGCTTTATAGCAAGCCATGTCTTCAGGGTACAACATCAATATAAAAAAATTCAGAGGTTTTGCGCTCGAAATTTATTTTTTTTTTCCTTTTAATTTATCTAGAATTTCAAATTTTATAAAAGTAAATCACGAGTTTCTAAAATTTATTTATTTTTTCCTTCAAATTTTTCTCTAGATTTCTCTAGGTTTCTCTTTCATATTATCCTCCTGGAACCCTGGGTATCATATATGATGATATATGATGATACTTGCAATTTAATATTCGTGGCAATGCCATCGATTTAGTAATAGTGTCACTTTCTTGTTAAGGGCATAGAATAGACCTAAAGGGATAATTACAGCTTTTGTCATTTAATTTAACTAATTTCTACTCATATGTAAATAAATTGATAACATTGAAATAGCCCGTTATTTTCTCTTCTGTGACCCAAAGTATCATATGTGATACCACCTGAAAATCCTGAAGCTAAATTTATTTTACATTTAATCGATAAATTTGCATATAATTACATCAAATCACTCAAAACTGCTTGAATCGAAAAATTTATTGCTTGGATCCCTGGAGGATATACAAACATAACATTGAAATAGCCTGTTATTTTCCCTTCTGTGACCCAAAGTATCGTATATGATACCACCGAAAATTCTGAAGCAGAAACTTATTTCACATTCAATCGATAAATTTGCATTATTATAACATCAAATCAATAAGTCTTTCCACAAACAAAAATTGCTTGAATTCAAAAATTTATTGCTCGGGTCCCAGGAGGTTATAAGAATTTTACAATTTTTCATTATTTAATTTTTTAAGTTTTATAATTGAATTTGTTTTTTTTCTGAATTTTTGTATTCTCACTCGTAAATAATAATAAATTCAAAAATTTATTTACAATTGATTTTTTATATTTTTTTTCTGTTTCTCTTTTTGGCCAATTGATGTATTGAAACTTTTTAAGGTTAAAAGTCTTCACAATAAGGCAATAAATGAAAGTAATTTTTTTTTTCATAATGCAAAATTTCCTTACAGCTCATAAAAAAGAATCAAATGTTTCCTTATAATTAAGGGGAGCAACGCAGCCAGAGGCCGAAAAAAAGGTCATGCTTGTGAATTTTTTTAAGGAAACCTATTGGATATTTTTAAATGAGGGCTTTTATACCTAAAAATATACACATTCAAGAGTATTTTTAGTTTTTTTTTTATTAAAAAAAATTTAATATTAAGGTCGATACAGCAGTTTTTGTAGAGCGCTCTGAAAAAAAGGTGAAATGCGGTGACCAAGATTGCTCCTTCTTAATTCATCTGAAACAAAAAAATTAAATATATTATTAAAGTAGATACTTAAAACTCGTACTTGTCATAGCCGTTTTTGAAAATATTGATTTTTCACAAAATGGCGGACTTTCGAACGTAAAAAAACGATTTTCGACCAAAAATTCGTCATAGTTTTGCGTATAAAAAATGAACGAAGCTTAAAAAAAAAAATCTTATGACAAGTACGAGATTATTATGTGTACAATAAGCCTGCAAAAAAATCAAAACGATCGCTTCACTGAGCTTTGAGAAATCTTGGTCACCGACTTTGAAAACATGGTTTCGAGAAAAACGCGTTTAAAAAAAAGCGCCAGCACTGCGCGCTCTAGAAGGCGGTTCACTCAGTAGGCTATAACTTTGTTATTTTTTGAGATATCGACTTAATATTTTCACCACATATTCTTGAGACTTAAGGCTTTAAGAAAATGCAAAAAAATTTTTGAAAAAAAAAAAGTTCTGACTGCGTATCTCCCCTTAAATGATTTCTGTTTTTTCCTTTTTTAATAATTTTCAAATAATTATGAGTTTTGACTATCAAAATCGACTTTATGGTCATCCTAACATATTAATAAAAACACGAAAAATAAAATTTTAGTGTCAATTTTTAAAAAATATCAGAAATAATAATTTAATAATATTCAAAAGTTTATTTATATAATAAAAAAAAAAGCATTAACTTATTTTTTATATAAGGGATTGTTAAATAATATTATGTTCCTTTTTTTTTTTGTTATGAAAATTTTGAAATTCAAAAATTTTTTTATTTTTTAGAAGAAAAATTTTAAAAATTTTCCAAGAATTTTCTATTTTTAAAATTTTATTATTTTCGATAGTCAAGCGTAAAAAAAATATTGACTATTTCGCCAAATTAATGTTACCACTTAAAATCAGATGTTTAATTTTACTGACCAAATTTCTTATAGTTATCTCTTGATCATTTACTTATTTGCATCAAAAATATTTTCAATATCTTGTTTGGAGCGGCAAATAGCTTTGCGTGCCCAATTTTCGGCAACAGTGTTCATATTTCAAAGCTTTATCATTGAGATCAGCCTTGATAACATATTAAACAGTTCAAGATGGAATAAATATTTATATTTTTCCTGGTTATAGTTGACTAAAAGATGCCTTCACACTTTCAAAACTATTTTCAATATTCAAATGACGTTCAAATGACTTTCAACAAACAAATTGACACAGTTTTACAAACAAACATATTTGTTTTTGTTATTTTATTTTCTACAAATATTTCATAACAATTTTAACAACACAACTTTCAGATTCACTTTCATTGCTTAGACAAACAATGAACTTCAAACATTGACTGGCATCAAAACAAATTCACTTAAATTGCAAAAATTCAATAGAAAAAGCAAAATACAACAAAGACAGAAATAGAGAAAGAAAGAAGATAAACTATAGGACAAATAATAAAAGTGAGCACAAAAACTCTTTATCGTGACACACTTAATATACAACAACATAAAAAATAAAACAAGTTACATCTTTTGCAGTGCAGCTAAGAGACAGGCTGGCAATTGTCTGCGGTTGTTGCGTCCATTTTATTGCTGTCTCTTACTTAAGCTAACTTGGTGCGCCTGGTGTTCAAATTTATATTCAAATTGTGAAAAAGTCAACAACTCCGCCAAATCGACAACTTTAAAGTAAATGTGTGAAGCCAAGTGTTTGTGTCTTCTTGCCTTACCTTGGCTGTATAGAAAAGCTTTCTGCTGCAGCAGCTGACTCTGAAAGTTATTTTGTCTCCCTTTTTTGTATTATTGTGGGTTTCATTTTATAATTTCAACTGTACTCAGCTTAACACAAGCTATTTAAATAGCTTCAACGCAGCAATAATAATAAAAGAGAATTGGCGGCACTATGTTTAATAATTTGTTTGTTTTTTACTGCTTGCTGCAAGTTTTCAAATTTTATTTCAATACTCTTCACAGTCTTGCTCTAAATATCTCATAACTTTGTTTTTATTTGTTGTGGCTTGCATTAATATTTGATTTTTATCATTTTACCCCCCCCCCCTTTTTCTTGTAAGGTAAACAAAGTCGTGGTATTATTTGCATTTTTCTTTATAACGCTTCACAAGCAAAATAAATGATGGTGCAAAACTTTCACTTCATTATTTTGTTGCTGTGTTAATGTAATGCTTTTTGGCTTGTTCGTGCTGCTGATGCCAAACATTTGTTGTTAGTGGGTTGAATGATGAGCAAAGATTTTGTATTCATATGGAAAACTTTTAAATTGTTTAACTGACTTCACCTGATGAACAAAAGTTCACCTTAAAAAAATACCAAATTTCGCTATGAACTAGTTTTTGTTAAAATTTTTGTTAATTTTATGCTTAATTTTAAACTTTTATGCAAAGTTTTTGTTAATTTTATGCTTAATCAAGCTCGAATTGGCGAACCTTTGTGTTTTGAAATAATCTGCCAATTGTCAATAAACAAAAATGTAATTTAAATAAATAATTAAGATAAATAAACTGAATAATTCAATTAAAATAAATTGGAAAAAATTTAAATTAACGAAATTAATTAAATAATTTATATTGATCACAAAAATTTAACACTTTAAATTAATTGATTGATGATCAATATAATAATAATAATAAATTGATGAACATAAAAAAAAATTACTTACATTTATAAAAAATTATATAAAATAAAAAAGTATCCATTAAATGAATGCAATTAGATATACAGGCTTATTCATTTCCTTCCGAAAGTTAAGTATAAAAAAAAGCACACTAAAAATGCAATTTTTATTAAAATTTTTTTTCGTTTAAACGTTTGGACTTTGTCATTATATGTTATTTACGGTAGTTTTTGGTGGACTCAAGCCTTTTTATGACATTTTCAAAGATTTTTGTGCACAAGTCGAGCATTAGGTCGGGCTTGATTTGACGAAACTTGGTTTTTAATTGTTCAAAGGTTCGAGGTTTATGCACGTAAACACGATCTTTTGCGTAGCTCTACAAAAAAAAACAAAACAGTTCAGGGGCGTCAAATCGCACGATCTCGGAGGCCAATTGATATCGCCAAATCTCGAAATAAGTCATTCTGGAAATTTCTGTTGCAACAAAGCCACAATTGGTGCTGTTGTGTTACTTGTGGCCCAATTTTGCTGAAATTACATATCGTCCAGAACCATATCTTCAATTTCAGACAAAAAAAAATCGGTTAATAAACGGGTATGGCACTCAGAAGTGACTGAAACGATTGCTACTTGATCATTTTCAAAATAAAAAACGGGCCAAGGACACTACCAGACCATAATGCACACCAGACAGTCGCTTTTTGTGGTTGCAATAGCTTCACCACAATTGCTTGGGGATTTTCTGGGGCACCGATAAGGCAATTTTGCTTATTCAAGTATCCACCCAGCGCGAAATGGGCCTCATCGCTAAAGAAATTTTGCTTAGAAAAAATCTGCATTTAATGCTTGTTGTCCCAGTACCCAATCGGCGTATATTCTGCGCGCTGTCCATGGTCGGCAGACTTCAATTCTTGTATGAATTGAACTTTGTTTAGATGAAAATGCAAATCGAAGTGCAGAATACGCCATAACGATCCTTGAGACAATTCCAATAGCTGATCCCGAAGTCGAATTGAAAAACTCGGGTCTTCAGCCCAACTTTCTCTAACAGCACCAATATTTTCGGTGTAGAGTACATAACGATGATGCGCACGTCTTACAATACCTGTGACCAATCCACTTTCTTCAAATTTTTTCGCTATATTGGAAATTTTTCGCTCAGTAGGACGATTTTGGCGACCATTACTTACTACTTACTTACTTACTTATCTAGCGCTTACAACCGTTGCTCGGTTTTGGCCTCGTATAAGAAATTGCGCCAGTCATTTCTGTTATGCGCTTGCTGGTATTTCGTCCTATCTGGCCTCACTGCAAGACCCATTCGAATCGACTCCTTCGCTAATTTGGAGAATGCTACACTGACTTCGCGCGTATTATGGCCAATGATATCGATATCATCAGCATATGCCAGCAGCATAATACTTTTAGCTCGTATGATCTTCTCATTAGGTTGAAAAATTCGCACGATAAGAAATCATCTTGTCTGAAACCTTGTTTGGTATCGAATGGAGGAGTCCACAGTTAAAATCGGAAAGGCTCTCACTCCTCCATGGCAACCATTACCTTCACGAGACGCAGCTACGGTGGAAGCAAATTTTAAAATCCAGGCCGATTTTGCTTTAACCACCTCAGATTGTTGATGAGCAAAGCTTCTACTTGAAATCTCCATGTATCACAAGATTTTCTTTTCCAATCAGTTTCATTCTAATACCTCTGTTCACTACAAAAATTTCATTATATTTGCGCGTTGTGGCGCAATCTGTGCACTGATAAAATAATTTCATATATATTAAAAATAAATAACATTTATTTTGATTTAATTTGTAAAATAAAAAAATTTTTCTCATATAATTTATATTTCGAATTTATACTTCAATTAAATCCAGGCTAGAAATCAGTGTTTATAATTATTATGTTTTTTTTTTTTACATTGATTTGCCTAAATTTTATTCGATGAGCCCGTTTCTGAAAACTTACCAAAAATAGCTCAGCTGCTCACTGAGAAGGTCACGCAACTCACTGCTTAAAAGCAAAAACATCTTCTTGTGTGTTTTAAAAATGAAGCATCAATTAATGTTCACCTTGCATAAACCACAAAAACACGAAAAGAACACAATACACCATATATACAAAAAAAAAAAAAAAAATAAAAAGTAAATTAAAACATGTAACATTTATAACATATTTGCACAAATAAGCCAATAAATAAATAAAAATGGCCAAAATATTTAGCATTGAGTTTCAATGCAAGCGCCTACATGCCAATTTTGCACAGCAACAATAAACTAGATAGGAACAACAAAAACAACAACAACAGCAACAATATTGGCTTAATCAATAACGCTTATAAAACTAAGTGTATAGAAAAAATTTGCATTGAAATAAAAAAATATATTTTTTTTCAAACTCAAAGCAGTCAAGGTGTCGGAAAAGAAAACCACGAGCATTCACGTCATGCAGGTGGGCGTTGTCGACACCAATGCAGGAGGCAATTATTATATTTATGAAAGAAAAAAAAAATTTGTTTTTTAATTATAAAGCAATAAAAAAGGCGTGTGCCTTATGTGTCAATCTAATTAAGAGTGGTTTTTTATGTTTTCTAAAGACTTTTGTTACATGAGCCATTAATTAAGAAATAAAATAAGTTTTTAACTATAAAAATAAGTAGGCCTGGTTTAAGTAGTCATTTGTAGTCATTCGGTAGTCAGTCAGTTTGAAAAAAAACTTGAAAATTTTTGGATTTTCAAGTGAGTTCAAAACGATCTGTCGTCAGCCTACCTGAATCCACTTTCACTGCTGACCTTTAAAATTCATGCCACCACTGCATCAGCTCCATATACAGGTACAAACACACAAACACATACAAATACACGCATTTTTTTTATAAATTTCAATGTGATTATTTATGGCTTGTGCTGCGCGAATCAAAAACCTTCCCAAAAATCTGATGACGCGCATTGCGTCTGCGCGAAATAAAAACGAAAGTAATACGACCAGTTTTTGTGGCTTTTGATGGTTTTTGTGTTCTTGTTATTGTCTCCGAAACCCTAACTCTGCAAAATAAAGCCTGTAAAATTTGTACAAAGATGTTGTGGATGATGTCATGCTTATTTCTTGTTGTTCGCCAACTCAAAATAAAAGTCAAACGAAAAAAAAAAATTAAAAAATAAAAAATTTAAATAAAAATAAAAAAAAACCCATCATAAAAGCAAAAGCTGACTGCTTTTTGGCTGACATTTGCCAACAACTTTTAACGATCAACGAAAATCCTCAAAGCAGACAAAACACAAGACTTAAGCAACGAACCTGCACCAGCTGCAGTTAGGTCCTAAATTAAATTAAATGAAATGTTGAAAAAGCTTCAAGAAATTAAATTGGAATAACCCTGAATTTTGCGCCGCTTCAGGAAAAACTACTTTTATACCAACTTAACATATCCTGAATAAAAGCTTTTTGTACAAAAATTAAACACCAGCATGACTCATTGACACGTTTTCCACTTAACTCGATTGTACTCGATTTTTGAGCCGATATTATTTTGTGCAACTTTTATTTGTTGCTTGTTGTATTTAAAATGTTTTCTAGACATTTAAAGCTTGTAGTTTTGCCAATTAATAGTGGTTTGCTTAAGCAAAATGCCAGTTTATTTATGCTTTGCTGCTTGTGTTTTTTTTTATTTTTTTTTTTATTGCTATTCTACTCCACAACAACTTTGCTTTAAATGTCAGTTGCTTAAAATTTATTGCAAGATTTCAATCCAAGCACCACGCTCGCCAATCAATGGTTATGTCATGCTTGTTGTTGGACAACAAGAGCCATTTAATTGACCGCTCTTTTTAGCTCACTGAATAATTTAGTTATTTCGCTAGGCAAGTTCGTTGCTTAAGTCTTTTGTTTGACACTCACGTTTGGGCTGGGAAAAAGTCAAGGAAAGCTTTCTAGTGATAAGCTGCTTCCGTTCTCATGGATTTTTTTTTTTTTTTTTCCAACAAGCTTAAAGCTTTCTTGGGCCTACATATTTTGTTACATATAAGAGAAATAAGACTCGTTTTATTAACTTCTCGGTTTCTATGACATTCAACTTGCGCTTTGCCACTATTTCTTCAGAAAGCTTTTGTGCTTTATATGTGAATTTTTCATTAGAGCAGCTTGTACTGGGTCTTTTTATGTCGCTGTGTGGGGTTGTTGCTGGTTGCCTTGCCTTATTTTGAGGCAATAAGAAATTAAAACAGCTTAAGAACTCCCACACGCCGTTACAATTAATTATTTTCTGCTGTTTAAGGCATGCAAACATTTGCTAGATAATATTTAAATTGTCAAACGTGCTATTTTGGTTGTTATGTTGCTGATTTCTAACGAAGTCTTTATAATGATTTTTACTTTTTTTTTTTTTTTACTCATTGTCTATACTTTGCCCACACTGGACAACTTTTTGACACTGTCACCAAATCCGTAAAAAAAATTAAGTTGTTAACCTTCAAAAGCAGTTGAGTTGAATGCTGCTGCTGCGTTTGCGCAGACGCCCATGGTACCCAGAGTGACTCAGCCAAGCTTGAAAATATTTTTACAGCAAAATATTAACACTGCCAGTTTTATTAAGACTTTTATAAAATAGAAAGTCAGCTTGTGAGTTTTTTCTTTTTAACGCATTTGCTATATTTTTTGTTCAGAGGATGACTTTCCAGAAATATTTCAGATTTTCATTGGAATGAGATAATTTTTCAGAATTGTTTTTTTTTTATACTACTTGTAACCCGTCAAAATGATGACCGTTCATATAATTCAGGAAGTTAGTCGAAATAAATAGGTTTCTTCTAGCTTAAATAAGCTTTAAGCTTTACAATGATAATGCACATTTAGCTTAGCTATTCTTGAATAACTTTATGTTAAGTTATAATGGCCAAGTTCCTTGACTCAACTGTTGCAATAGTTAATTCTCGCGAGATTTTATTAATCAGTAACGTTACTGAACTCGTTACTTACCCTCTTTTGACATAAATTATGTGTTTGTGTTCCAGTGTTGTAACTTTGCATCCGAATGTTGATCATAATCTATCTACCCAACTGAAAAGTCCATCTAAGAGAATGTGCTTAGAAAATAGATACTTCATTGATAAACCTGCTGGAAAACTGACACAGCTTTTCTTCTCGAACACTTAGAGCCTAGAAATTTCCCTTTAAAGTTCAAAGTTCACCTTTCAAAGAATGGTTTACTTGGTTTATGCTTTTTGAATACATATGAACTGCGACCAGTTAAATAATCACAATGACACACATTAAAGAAAAATAATAAAAAAAAAAAAAAAAAAGGTCTTTGACCTAGCTTCTTATGATCAATTGTGTTGTGCGTGTTATTAAGTTTGTACACAATTGACCGAGAACCGGACCTACATGCTTAACGCCGACTCCGAACGACGATGAACGGAAAGTTCTCGTTCTCAAGAAGCTTTACATGGCATTTTTTATTACTCTCTGAGGTTTGCCATTGTCTGCAGAGAGGTGGCGGCCGTACAGAAAAATTATTTTAATTCAAATAATTTTCTGTCGCTGCTGGGGTTCGAACCTGGCTTTCCAAAGTTCTTTGACATAGCGGCCACGCACTTTAACCAACTACGCCACGGACGCCACATATTTTTTTTATATTTATATTTATATTTTACATGATTTAATATTTTAGAATAAAATTTTAAGCAAAAACTATTGAAGAGTTGGTAAAAACTATTTTTAGGAAAGAAATTGCAACAATGAAGATTATCTGGCCTATGAACAACTTTTATTAATTAAGTCGAAATACGTAAATGGAATCAAAGAAGGTCGTCAACGAATACTTCTTTTGCCAACCATTCGAGTATCAGAATTTTCAGATAAAAATATTTGCAAAATACGTTAAGACAATAGTAAACACCGATACATTTATAAAATAGAAAACTATCGAACATTTTTATTGGCTTTATTCTGTACTCTTTTCCGAACAATTTTTTCGTATAAAACCTTCTTCGATCGTATCTCTTTCGTTTCACTCTTCACCTGTTAACCTTCTGAAAATCTTGCTCCAGTTTGCTATCAAACATTCGATTATGTGGTCATGTTTATGTCATGATCGTTACTAAAACATCTTTTTGGAGGGTGCCTGCCGCCTCGAAGGTATACTACGAATCAGTCTAAAACTGTTTCAGTAAATTGAAGCACTTAAAAATGTATTCATAAAGCTTCAGTAGAAATACATTAAAAACTAATCTGTTCTAAGCAATAAATAAAGGCCAAACAACCCCCAATAAGACCAACTTCTGCAGCAACATAGAGAGACTTTGAAAGCCTCACTGCTATGAAGGATGATATTCAAATTCCCCTCACCGCAAGCTACATACAGAAAAATAATGACTCATGGACCGATTTAAGTCTTTAATCCCTAAAAATACTTATGGAAACACATTTCCGACAACAGACACAATAGGTAGTTCTATCACCATAACTACAGACCGTATTAGTTAAAAAAAGTCACTGACAATCTTCCAGCCCTATATATTAAATACCCCCGATGGCATTCAGCCACCCCAACTGCAACACACCTTCCTGCACATCATTCCCGGACTACAGACTATATTCTACGTCGTCCTGTAAGTAAAATGCGTTCCCCAGAATTGGAAGTATGTAAAGGTGGCTGTCATACCCAAAGAGAGTAAAACTTCTCGTGCCAGTTCTAGGCAGATTTAAGGCCAATCTACTTATCATTTTTCTTCCTTAAATGTCTGAAAAATGCTTATAATTATATTTTCTCATGTTTATCTGAAGTTACCCGTCAATCTTTGGAAATCCTCAGACGCTCCACACACATATAGCAAGGGAAAATACATAAACATTGCTCTCCACTGCCTGGTTTCTACTTATTAAAGGTCACACGAAACCAATAAGTATACGTTAGTAGCATTTCTGAACATAGAGAGACATCAACAAGGTTCCACCGAGTTCGAGGCATCCCTGGTTATGTACGTCTGCCAATTGCTTACTAGCAAGGCTGTCAGCCAGAGCTGGATTCTATGTTAAGCCGATTTGTTTACAGGGATATCCCGAAAAGACTGGTCGGTCCTCTCTCCATTTATATGGATCGTTACGATCAATCAGTTGTTACAACGCATTGAGGGGAATTGATCATTATAAAAACCAAATTCATAAAGGGTGATCCATTTCGAGATTCCCTAAGAACACAGAAAATTCAATTTTAATGGGGAATGTTTATTATCATTTGAAAGAACATTCTTTGGCATTTATTTTTTGAAGATAATGTCTATCCAATGTTCGCCGCGGCTACGTCTCAGATGGTCCATCCGTTGAGTCCAATTTTCGATGACTCGTTCGAGCATTTCGACTGGTAACTGGCGAATGACACGCGTGATGTTTTGCTCCAAGGCCTAAACTTTACATATTCCCACAGGAAAAAGTCTAACGGTGTGATATCACACGATCTTGGTGGCCAATCGACCGGCCCAAAACGTGAAATTATCTGCTCACCAAAGTGTTCTCTCAATAAATCCATTGATTGATGCGATGTGTGGGAAGTGGTGCCGTCTTGTTGAAACCAAATGTCGCCGAGATCACGAGCTTCAATTTCAGGCATCAAATAGTCGGTTATCATGGCACGATAACGGTCGCCATTGACGGTTACGTTCTCACCGGCATCACTTTTAAAAAAATATTAACCGATGATTCCACCGTCCCAAAAACCACACCAAACCGTTTTTTTTTTCTAGATGAAGTGGCAGCTCTTGAATCTCTTCACGTTGCTCTTTGTCCCAAATGCGACAATTTTGCTTGTTTACATACCCATTGAGCCTGAAATGGGCCTCATCGCTGAACAAAATTTACCTCGAAAACGTCGGATCTTCTTGAAACTTTTCAAGAGTCCATAGAGCGAAGCGATGTCGCTTGGGAAGGTCGAGCGGCTTCAATTGTTGCACAAGCTGTATTTTGCACGCTTTTAAATTTTAGATCTCGACGTAAAATGCGCCAAGTCGTTCCATACGTCAGTCTGAGTTGCATCGAACGGCGCCGAATCGACTCTCCACGGTCTTCGTGTACACTCTCAGCTACGGCCGCTATATTTTCTTCACTGCGTGCTGGACGTAGTCTATTCAGTCGAATATTATCCAATAATGAATGCTGGGTCTCAAGATGGGTGATGGTGTTGCGAATAGTACGCTCAGTAGGTCGATTATGTTGACCATAAGTTGAGCGAAGTGCACGAAACACATTCTTCACAGAACGTGAATTTTCGTAATAAATTTAAACGATTTGTAAACAGGCGTAAGTCTTTCCATGATGAAATGCCAAACCAAAACTATTTATCTTTATCGGGGGGCTTAAGACTTAGAATAAAAAAGATTATAAAAAAATGCCCCTGATTATGCTTTTGACTAGTGAAAAGTTAATTTTCCCCCAAAAACTCAAAAACCACCTTCTTTTAAACGACTTTAAATATTTTCTAAAAAATTGTCTAATTTCTACATCTTTTATAAAAGCTGCCTTGGGTATGTTACTTATCTAATTAGACCGGATATGTGATTGAAAATATTATAAAAAGTTGGCCTTCTGCACAGGTTAAACTTACATGTTCTGATCCAGCAAATTGTACCACATAAACTGCCTTGTTCCCCCAAGTAATATAGAAATAGTCCAGCAGAAATGTTTTTCAAGTAAATCAGAGCAAGTTTGTTGCTTGAGTCTTTTGTTTGTTTTCTTATATATCTGTAGTAAAGGTGTTTTTTCACATATTTAACTATTTAATGCTAGTAAAAGTAGACAAACATCAAAATTTTAAAACAGTCTCGCCACTAGTTAAGGATACTTAAGTTTTTTTTAGAAAATTTTCCGTTTGTTAAATACAAAATCTCAAAAGGTTATATTGCAAAGGTTATAATAAGTGTTCAAAAGTCAGATTGCAAATTTTTTTTATTCAAAAACCAACAACATTTGTTCTTGGAAATAGCATCAACTTCAATACGCTTCCAGTACTTTTTCTGCTGCCTATCAAACACATAGATTGTAGTTATTAAAGTTGGTATGTAAATCAATATCTAGGCTTTTATTGCCTCAAACGAAATGCAAGCAATAGCAATTAAAATAATCACACAACAAGAAGAAAGATGTTTGTGTGTATATATGTGTGTGTGTGTGTAGTATCTTCTTTCTTATCATTCTTTTTTGTCAGCTCTGCCAGAGCAAGGTGTTAATTATTGGCTGTATCTACAACTTTAACTGCAGGCGTCATAACAGCAAAGGCAATATTTTATCAAAACAAAATTCCAAGTTTTTTACTCTGTTCCTTTTGCCAGTTTTCCTAGCAAGCAGCTTGTTATTTAAGTAAAAAAAAAATATCTTTCTTAAGCTAAAAATAGTTTCACATATTTTTCTATGTTCTCAAAATTTACTCCATTTCTATTTCCTTTTCAGCTTTTATTTGAAATTTGTTATAACCTTTGGTGATTTATTTAATGCTTGGCATTGACTATTATGACATTATGTGTTAAAACAGCTTTATTTGCTGTTATTTTATTGTTGTTCCAACGTGCCCTCCATACGTGCCCGCGGTACGACCTCACTTAACTACTTACAGTTGTGGGTGTTTCATTTCTCGCTTTAAAACAGCATAAATTTTCAACAGTGCTGCTTATATTTTTTTTTATATATACAATGTATAGCATAATTTTTTTTTTTTTTTTTTGTTTTCGTTAACAAATCTCGCATTGTTTATGACAATTACAATTTAATTTTTTTGTTTATTTCTTATATCTTTTTGTGCACTTTTAAGCTCATAATTTTTGTTTAAGTTCTGTTGTTGCACTGTGTTTGTTGTTGCCTTATGACTGCCTGTTCGTGTTGGCTTAACTGTCTCGATGGCGCTGCTGCCGCCTTATAACCAGACCACCTTGATGTCTCCGTCTCCGCTATCAAATTGGCCGTCGTCGCCGTTGTAGTTGTCGTCGTCATCATCATCATCCGCGTCTTGTTGTAGTTGGAGTTTTTCGCATGCCATGCCATGCCATACCATACCAATTCAAGCCATTCACATTCACTGGTTGTACATTTTCAGGCTTTAGTTGTTGCTATGAAACAATATTGTCGATATTTATTTATGACCAGTTTTTTTGTTTTTTTTTTTTGTTTATGTTTTTCAACTAGCTTGTTGTTGTTGTTAACCAATTAGTTTTAGTTTTGTTTTGTTTTTTGTTTTTTTTTGTTTGTTTGTTTCTTAAAGCTTTGCTAGTTTGCCAGAGAACAGGAACTGTTCGAAGCTCAAAGTTTGTGGGCAGTTGGTAGATATTTTTTAAAGTGTACCATTGTTTTGTAGGTTGTGCTGCTTTTATAGAGGTTTATGCTACACAATCGGCAATAATAGTCCTTAATGCTGATAGTGCAGGAAGATTTTTTTATGCATTTATTTATTCCTTGAGAATTTCGGAGGTTCACAAATGTGACTCAGCTATTTTTTTTTCTCTTTTAAATAAGTGCTCAAAATTTCCAACATCAAAAGAGATTTTTATCCTTTAATTATGCATTTATTTATTCTTTGAGAATTACGGAGGTTCACAAATGTGACTCAGCTATTTGTTTTATTTTTCTATTTTAAATAAGTGTTCAAAATTTCCAACATCAAAAGTGATTTAAATCCTTTTATTTATTTATTTATTTTCTTAGTATAAACAAAAATGTGTAACAGTCATTGAATCATAATCATACGTAATAATAAATTGTGGAATAAATTTATTAAAATTTATAAATTTATTTAAATTTATTTGTGGATAAATTTATGGAAGTATTATTAAGTATTATTTGTTTAAAAGTTATTCTATTCTGTGTGAAATCTATTCGAGCAAATACAGAATTAAATGCTGAGCTTATATTATAGACCGGATCAGTTCGCCCATAGTTAGTTCTATGGTACGGAATGTGAAAGAAATCCCTTTGTCTTAAATGCCTTTCAGGGGCATAGATTCTAAAAAGTGCAAGAAGAGGTGAGCAGTCAATGTGGTTTATCAAAAGATGTCGAGCAAACATTATTAGAAAATACTTTCTTCTAGTAACCAAAGTGCCAAGGCCAAGAAGGGCACATCTAGATGAATAATTTGGCACAAAATCCCAGCTTCGTTTACCAATTACAAACGGAATAAAACGTCTCTGTACTTTCTCAAGTCTTGCTTTGTGTATATCATACTATGGATCCCATATTACACAACCATATTCTAATACTGATCTTATTAGAGATGTAAATAAAGTTTTAAGGGTGTATGGGTCGTAGAATTCTTTAGTATTACGCCTTAGAAATCCAATCATTGCATTGGACTTGCTGATAATGGTATCGTAATGGCTGGCAAACGTAATCCTTTTATCAAATAACACTCCTAGGTCAGATTTAGATTCAACTCGCAGGAGTTCATTATTTGTAATTAAGTAATCAAAACATAGAGGTAGCTGTTTCATGAAAAACGACATTATGTTGCATTTGGAAATGTTTAAATAAAGCTTGTTAACTGTACACCAATTATGAACACAGTCTAAGTCATGTTGGAGTAGCAAATTATCATCATGTGAATATACAGATTTAAATATTTTCACATTATCAGCGTACATAAGACATTCCAAGTAGTGTATGTAGTTTGGAAGATGATTTATAAATAAAACGAACAAAAGCGGTCCAAGATGACTACCTTGCGGTAAACCTGAAAGGTTCATAATATCTTTGGAGAAGCTTTTACCTATGCGGACAGTTTCGCAAGGACCTGTGAGGTACTCTTTTATCCAGGATAATAATGAAGAATGAAACCCCATTAGTCTTAGCGTGCCTACCGAAGGCCTTAGCGACATCAGTGAAAATGACGTCAATTTGATTTCCTGATTTTCATTAATTTTTCATGAAATGAGAAAACAGAGTAAGATTTGTCGATGTGGATTTTCCTGATACAAAATCATGCTGATTTTCAGATATTAAGGTTTTTATGCTGACATAAATTTGTTTTTTTTTTACAATTGTTTCAAACAATTTTGGAATTAACGGTAGTTTTGATATCGGAAAATAATTAGAAACATTTTGTCGAGAACCAGATTTATGGATAGGAATTATGATAGACTCCTTCCAGATATCTAAAAACTGTTCTTTTCTTAGGGATAAGTTAAACATTTGCACATTTCTTAAGAAAAATTTCTGGGATATTATCCGGACCAATACCTTTATTAATGTCTAGAGCTAACAATTCGCGCAACACATCCTCTTCAGAAAGGGATAGAGATCCCAAATCTGTGATAGGGTCACTGTTATAGAGCGGATATTCGCTAACCGCGCCATCATATTTCTATAGAATATTTTTTATATGTTCCAAACTTTTTCGTAAATTTCGTAAATTTCTTAAGTTGTGAAAATTCTTAAGAAATAAAATCAGGATAAAATTTATTGGCAGCATTATACTTTAAAAAATTAGCTTTTAAGTAAAGGCAAAAATCTTTTGAAGAGAACATTTTAACATTAGAAGACACGAAAAACAAAAGACTTAAGACACGAACTTATTTGAATATGTTAAAAATACAGAAGAGGAATTTAATTGATTTTTTAAACCTTAAAACAGTTCAGTAAATTATGTTTATTGATTTTTTTTAAATTTTTCAAGTACTCTAGTAAAATAAAAAATAGAAAATGATTTGAAAAATATTATCAAAAAGGAAATCCTTGAAACAAAAAGTTGTTACATTGCAGTTGTAGCTTTATATGATAAATCAATTTAACCTGTTTAAGTTTTGAATCTTAACTCTCACGGTTTAAGATTCTTCTTCAATTAACGCCAAAAACTTGTATACTTTATGCAATATAGTGTTTAATGCCTTTTTCTGCTTGTATAGAGCAGCACCCTATAAAATATATTGCTCTAAAATTGTCATTAAATATCTTCATTAGCAGCTGGAACAGCAGAACAACATAAATTTAATATAAGAATGAGAAAGAGATAAAAATTAACAATTAATCAATTTAAATGACAGCCTAGCTTGTCTTGATTACTACAACAAAATGGACTAAAAATAAAAAATGCAGAAAAAATATTGCACACAAACCTGATTTAAATATTAAGTGAAAATAATACGAGTTGGCAAAAAGCAAGAAAATAGTATGAAAATTTACTTTACAAGGAGAAGAAGTCAAAGTAGAAGAAGAAGCAGCACTAAGAATTGTTTTCATAATACAATAATTTCTAGGAAAACATTTTCGCGCAACAACAACAACAACAACAACAACAACAAGAACAACAGCAGCAGCAACAAATGTAGTCAGCGAAGTAATAGCAACAGCAACACACAAAACTAAGCTGCAGTAGAATCAAATGGAACGCTAAAGAATGCAGCATGATTGCGAAAAAAAACAAAAAAAAAACAAAAAAAAAACAACAAAAACAATAATAATAGCAAAGGGCAAAATAATAGTAAAAATAGTAGAAAGAAGTAAGAACAGCATTTTACTAGCAATAGCAGCAGCAGCAACAGCAGCAGCAGCGGTAGAAACGAAAAAACGCGCAGCAAAAGAATAAAAAAGTCAAAGAACTGCAGCAAATGATGCTGAAGATGTTGGCGATTTTCATGATGGTCATGAGCGCAAAGAAGATGATGGTCATGAGCTACACCAAAAGAGATGATGTTGATGGTAATCATGAGCATAAAGATGATGAGCAAAAAGATGATGTAAATAATCATTTTCATAGTATTTATGGTCATAATCTAGTTGATGATAATGTTGCTAATGATGATGTTGCTATTGCTGCTCATGACTGGTGGTATGAGTACAAGTTGCTTGATTTTTTTTTGTTATTCTTTTGTTGCTGCTGCTGCTGCTGCACGTCTGTTAGTTGCATTTTTTTCTAAACCAACACACACAAATCAAAATATTGTTGCTCCCATCAGCAGTAGACAGACAGCAGCGCGTTGCGTTTTACACATATCAACACGCAGGGACAAAATGCTGGCAGCGGTTTGTTTGTTTTTTTTTTTTTTTTTTTTTTAATTTTTTTTCATGGATGCGTAAGTCAGTGAGTGACTGCAGCTATTTTTAAAAATTACATTGACAGCAATTAATTTGTTGTGAAATGACACCAAAATCTGGACAATGAGTAACATTTTTAGCTGGCATTGACACTGAGTGACATTTTGACTAGAAGTGCCATTTTGGGTGACATGGGGATATAGAGCTATTTTTGAAAAATTTTAAATTGTTTAAGGCTTCTTCATATGAGTGTTGGTGACACTTAAAGCTCAATTGCAGCTTTTTACAATAAATGTTTATTAAATGTTTAAGAGACAGAAGGTGCTCTTCACAAATTTATAAGGCTTTTTAACGTCACTGCTTTTGTTGAGTTTAAGACTTCAAAAGAAAAACAATTCTTTCTTGGATGCTCAGAAGTAAAAGATTTAATACAAATTTATTAAATTCATTTTAATAAAAATGAGTCTTTATTTAATCATTTTCTTTTATCATTAATTTTTTAATTTAATTTTTTTTTTTATTTTGTTGTATAAGTCTTATTATTTCTTTATTATTTTTCATTTTGTATTCATTTTTAGTTTTAACGAAATTTCAAATTTTCCATTATATTTAATTTTTTCATGTTTTAAATTTCTGTTTAGAAAAAATACCATTTGTCTTTCATCTTTATTTCGTTTATGCCTTTTTTTAATTTTTTTTTTCTGCTTATTTTAAAAAAACTTTAAATTTTTTTTTGTTTTTGTTTCAATTTTTCAGTTTTATTGTAATGTTTAATGTTTTAATTTTTAGTAGCTACTTTTTAAATTCTTTGATATAATCTTTTTTATCAAAACCGCTTTTTTTTCTTGTTTTTTTAATATTTTGTTTTTATTTTTTTATTATAAAGTTTTTTTATTTATTGTTTTTTTTTTTTTTGTAATAATTTGTGTTTGTATTTATTTTTTAAATATATGATATCCACCTTATTTTCTGTTTAGTATTTCATCTTTTGGATTTTTCTTCGATTTTTTAACTATTAATTTTTAACATTTTAATTTTTTTATGAAAATTTTTATTTAATTAATTTTTTTTTAAATTATTTTTTCTGTTTGTTATTTATTTCATCTTTTAACTATATTTTCTATAGTTATTTTCTTTACTCTTAGTTTTGTTACACATCTTTTTTTAATTTTTTTTTTTTTTTTTTTGATATTACTAATTAAAATTTTTTAATCTTTCTTATTTATAAATATAATTATAATTTATTTTTTATATTATCTTCTCTTTCTGAAGTTCTTTCATTAAATTTGTGTATTAATTATTTTTTTATTCTTAATTAATTTTATTTAATGTTATTATTTATTAATTAATTTATTTTTATTTCAGTCTATGAATATAATGCCTACAGACTATAGATTTAAAAAAAATAATAAGTAGTACATTTTATTTTAATAAATAAAGTAACAATAATATTTAGGAAAAATAGCATAGAAACATTTTAAAAATATAATTCAAAAAGTTCCTCATTTGATTTTTTGTTATAGAAAAATCTAGATTGTAATTGTTATTAATCGAGTTAAACATTTGTAATGTACGATTAATAGGCGCATTAACCGTATAATTAGATCAACAAAGATTCAAATAAAAAGTATCATAGTTCCAGTTAGAGCATTGAAAATAACCATTTTCAATGGTGCAGGGCAATCAACAGACCGTCAAAAATTAATTACGTCAAAAACAAAAATTTACGATAAGATACTTCTTCTACACTCCTAAGTTTTTTGGCTCAATAAAAGGCATCGGGCATTATATGAAGGTGATGAACCATCTGTTCCAAAGGAACGCAAGGCAAACCTCGTAAAATATTTTTGAACTCGTTCTAGCCTCAAATTATGGGAATTATAAAAAGGGTTCCAAATGACAGCTCCATATTCTAATCTAGACCTAACAAAAGAATTAAACAAGATTTTCAAAGTGTAAGGATCAGAAAAACAGGTACTGTTCCTTCTAATGAATGCTAAATGAGGAATAAAAGTAAATTTAGTATCAAAAACCACGCCAAGGTCCTTCAAATTGAGCATGGAAGACAGAGCAGAATAGGCAATAGTATAAGCGGAGGGATAAGATATGTTAGTTTTAGAGAAAGTCATGAAAACACATTTTTTAAGATTTAGCAGATATACAATAAATCAAGTACATTCTGTAAGAGAGCCTGGTTGCTCCTGTGACTAATTTTAAGAAAAATTTTTAAGTCATTAGCATAGAGCAGATATTTACAATGAGTAAAAATTGAAGTTATGTCATTGATAAACAAGACAAAAAAAAAAGAGGACCCAAAATACTTCCTTGCGGAACACCAGAAGTAGCCGAATATGCATGTGAAACTTTATCAAAAGCCTTAGAAAAGTCGGTGTATATAACGTCAACCTGAGAACCTTCACTGAAAGCTGATAAGTAATATTCAGAAAAAAAGAACTAAGTTTGTCACAGTTGAACGACCAGGAACAAAGCCATGTTGAAAACTAGAAATACTGTTTTTTACAGCAAAAAAACAATTTTTCTTTTATTATAACCTCAAAGAGTTTAGATATAGTTGTGAGTTTAGAAATAGGTGTGTAATTAGTTATATTATTTGTACAACCAGATTTATGGATAGGAGTGATAAAAGAAATTTTTCCAACTTTTTGGAGCAATCCAATTGAGAATTCAATGAAATGGTCGTTATGGCATCATTAGTGCCATAAATCATGATTTGAAATTAACAGCAGCTGATATACAAAGCCAGGTGCTCTAACCAGACCAGGTGCTCTAACAGCTTAACATATCTGGTCAGAGATATTTTTCAGAGATTAATAACATGAGTAAAACATAGATAAGACGTATGTAAGCACTGCCTGCAACAGAAAAAATTTAAAATAAATATATAAAAATATATTTTTGATATCAATGAATAAAAAAAGCAACCATTTTTGCCTTCTTTCTCGTCAAGCCTTGAACAATCCTTGACATTTTATGTATTAATTTAATATAAGTTTTTATTTCTTCATTCCTTGTTTTGTTTATTTTTTCGCATTAAAATTGATTTCAGAGCCAGTTCAAGAAAATATACAAGTTTATTAATAATAAAAAGCAACTCTACAAAATTTTTAATAGAACAAGTTCGCAGTGTGTGCCTTTTGTTAACTCAGAGATTTGAATTATTTTTTTTTTGTTTTTTTTTCTTATTTTTAAAACATTATTTTTTAAAATATATACTTAAATTTAATATTGTCATTAACTTGTATTTTCAATTAAAATTTCCATTATAAACACACGCATGCCAGCACCAGAGCACGCATGCACGTACGTGCCACAAGTGACTTCCTTTGGTCTACTGCTAACTACTTAGCATATCCTTACCACACAAGGCTGTGCAGAGACTTAAATTGAAAAAACCACATGACAATCAGTGAGTGGCGGCACATGCGCATCACCACAACCACAATTATTCAATTACAAGTCCACCATTGTCCGTCTAGGTAATTTTTGTATTTTTTTTTTCATTTTTTTCAGTTTGCGCCTTGCTTAAAATGCAAATAAAATTTTCTTGAGTAGAAGAAAATAAATGCATATGATGCAGAAGCTTGTTTCAAGCTAGAACATGTGGCCCTATCCTTATATTTTATCGCAAATATGTGTCCTTTGCATTTTGCTATTAGTGTAAATTATATGCTGCGGTTAATTTTCAATCAAGTTATTATTTTTAATTTACATCTATTGATATAAAAAAAAAATGGCATGCAGTAGCTAGAATTGATGGCAAAATAAAGTAATTTTAACTCAGTAACAATGTTGTTGGCGTCTTTGGCCTATTTGTGTAGCATTAAATAACCGAAAAATCAACTTAAATGAACATACTTAAGATAAAAATCAAAAGACTTAAGCAACGAACTTGCTCTTATGAAGAGCGAACTTTTTCTTGAAATTATGTTCAAGCCAGTTAAGTCCTATTAAAATATTGTTGACTTTTTTGACATAGTTAAGCGACAGTTATATAATTTCCTCAAACAAAAGACTTAAGCAACGAACTTGAAATTTACCAACTTCTTTCCTACAAATAAATAAAAACTTAAGTTTTTGACTACAAACTTAGCTTAGTAGAAAGCAAGACAGTAATAAATCTGTTTCTACAGAAGAACGGTTATTTCAAAGTTTTTCTATTTATTAACAAAACCATGCAAAAGGTCACGCTTGCATGCATCGTTGACTTTAAGTATCATAAACTTATAACAAGCATCTAGAAGAACGGTGACCTTTTTCTTGATTACTCATCAACAGCACAACAATAACACGACAATCAATCATAAAATCATGAAAGCACATTTCACATAACGGATATATATGTAAATTTTTAGAATTTTTTACCATTTTTGTTTTTTTTTTTTTGTTTTTTTTTTTTTGTTTTTTTTTTCTTCATTAAAATGCACGCAATGCAGTAATTGTCTGGTCTCAAAAGGTAACCGCAAGCCAGAATAACCACAAAGAATCGAAACAAGATAAGTCAAGTCAAGCCTAAGAGTAGTTTTCAAACTAAAAGTAGAAGCGAGACAAAGCAGAGGAATTACAGAAATTATTCTAATAGAGTTTTTCTTGATTAAGTTTTTCCCTTTTATTCTGAATGTTTTTTTTTTAATTTTTTTTTTTTTCTTCTTCCTTGCTGTGTTATTACTGTGATTTGTGAATTTGGTTTTATCCGGCGGAAATAAGCTACATAATATTTATGCAAGCCGCAGACAAGCTGACAATAAATTGTCTACATTTGCTTGAAAGTGTGTGTGTGTGTGTGTGTGTATGTGCTGCTGTTGTTACTGTTGCTTTTGTAAGCATTCTTCAGCCTTTCTTTTATAATTTTTATTTTTTATTTTTTTTTTTCTTTTCTTGTCTCTTACCTCTGCTATTAACATTATGCATTGCTTATTGTTATTGCTTTTTGCTGTATGTGCTCGGCATAAATTTAATGATTATTTTCTATTATGTCTTGTGTGTTGCGTATTTCTTTTATGTTGCGCTGCTGACATTGGTTTCATTCACTTTAGCTTTTGGTTGATTGAGTCAAAAGTTAGTCATAGCTGCTCATTGATGTGTGTTACTGCAATGCAAAAACGACATTTAAACCTCTTGCTTTTCTTCAAGAGGCGTGACTTGCCTGTACAAAATGTTTTGATTATATTTCAACTTTTAAAGATACAAACATAAAAATTTGCTTTGCTAGATATTTATTGATTTGATGAAAATATATTAAACAATTTGTATGTTTTGTTTTCTTATAATTAAATTTGGAAACACCTGATATACCACCAATTGTGCTAAAAAGTGCACTTTTACACTGGCTCAACATCTTCTAGAGAACAGAAGTATTTCCATCTTGTTGTTAGGCGACAAATGTTCAGCTAGTACCAAAAAGAGGTGTTTGTCACAAACACTTGCAACTACCGTTCGTACATCGGGATATGCTCTACGCTCTCCAAAGTCATGGAGAGTCTTATAAACTTCCATCTAATGACTTAACTAGAGCGTAGCGAATTGCTTAGTGGTAACATTATGGCGTTTCTTACTGAGTAATGGAACCATTGTGTTCAATTTCTTCGGTTAAAGCAAGGTTGTTGCTCTGGATATTTCTGAGGTATTTGACCGAGTGTGGCATAAATCTCTCGTATCAAAACTTATTGCATAATTAGTGGTAACTTAACTCGATGGATCACTTGTTTTCTTAAGGACAGAACAATTCATGATGTGGCCAATGTCATTTCGTGCAGTGAACACACCATCGATGCTAAAGTACCGAGGGCTTCAGAGCTGCCGCCAATCATGTTTCTGGTTTTTATCAACGACCTGCTGCAGTTTACTCAAAACCCAATTCATTCTATTGTGGATGACAACACCATTTTATGATTATTCTTAAAAAAAAATCTCTAGCTCTTGGTAGATTAATAGAAAAAGGAAAAATATGGAAAAAATAATTTTTATGAAAATTTTGTATTATTTTTTTAAATTTTATTTTCATACAATTTTCAGTTTGGTTGTTTTTCAACTATTTAATTAAAAGTTAATATTTTAAAAATAAATAAAACTATTTTAATTTTTCCTTACATATACTTTTTATACAAAAATTGATTTGATATTATTGTTAATTTTCTTTAATAAATTAAAATTGCAAATAATTAATAAATTTTAAAAAGAAATGAAAAATAAAAAAAAAGGTGACTGGACACACCCGTAGGTTTTGACGTGACGATTTTTCTTGTTGTAGTTGTTGTTGGTGTTGATGTTGATGTTGATGTTGATGTTGATGTTGATGTTGATGTTAATGTTAATGTTGATGTTGATGTTGATGTTGATGTTGATGTTGATGTTGATGTTGATGTTGATGTTGATGTTGATGTTGATGTTGATGTTGATGTTGATGTTGATGTTGATGTTGATGTTGATGTTGATGTTGATGTTGATGTTGATGTTGATGTTGATGTTGATGTTGATGTTGATGTTGATGTTGATGTTGATGTTGATGTTGATGTTGATGTTGATGTTGATGTTAATGTTGATGTTGATGTTGATGTTGATGTTAATGTTGATGTTGATGTTGATGTTGATGTTGATGTTGATGTTGATGTTGATGTTGATGTTGATGTTGATGTTGATGTTGATGTTGATGTTGATGTTGATGTTGATGTTGATGTTGATGTTAATGTTGATGTTGATGTTGATGTTGATGTTGATGTTGATGTTGATGTTGATGTTGATGTTGATGTTGATGTTGATGTTGATGTTGATGTTGATGTTGATGTTGATGTTGATGTTGATGTTAATGTTGATGTTGATGTTGATGTTGATGTTGATGTTGATGTTGATGTTGATGTTGATGTTGATGTTGATGTTGATGTTGATGTTGATGTTGATGTTGATGTTGATGTTGATGTTGATGTTGATGTTGATGTTGATGTTGATGTTGATGTTGATGTTGATGTTGATGTTGATGTTGATGTTGATGTTGATGTTGATGTTGATGTTGATGTTGATGTTGATGTTGATGTTGATGTTGATGTTGATGTTGATGTTGATGTTGATGTTGATGTTGATGTTGATGTTGATGTTGATGTTGATGTTGATGTTGATGTTAATGTTGATGTTGATGTTGATGTTGATGTTGATGTTGATGTTGATGTTGATGTTGATGTTGATGTTGATGTTGATGTTGATGTTGATGTTGATGTTGATGTTGATGTTGATGTTGATGTTGATGTTGATGTTGATGTTGATGTTGATGTTGATGTTGATGTTGATGTTGATGTTGATGTTGATGTTGATGTTGATGTTGATGTTGATGTTGATGTTGATGTTGATGTTGATGTTGATGTTGATGTTGATGTTGATGTTGATGTTGATGTTAATGTTGATGTTGATGTTGATGTTGATGTTGATGTTGATGTTGATGTTCATGTTCATGTTCATGTTGATGTTGATGTTGATGTTGATGTTGATGTTGATGTTGATGTTGATGTTGATGTTGATGTTGATGTTGATGTTGATGTTAATGTTGATGTTGATGTTGATGTTGATGTTGATGTTGATGTTGATGTTGATGTTGATGTTGATGTTGATGTTGATGTTGGTGTTGATGTTGATGTTGATGTTGATGTTGATGTTGGTGTTGATATTGATGTTTTCCTTGGTGCATTAACTTAGCCTTAGCTGCATGCAATTTATCCAGAAAAAGTGATGCATATGCGTCACCTTAGACGGTTCCCTGAGGGCCCTCATGACGTCTTGAATTTTTTTGTTATTTTTATCATATGCCCGAAGTCTTCACCTTCATTTTCGTTCCTTAAAATTTACCGTTACGCCAGTAGTCACAGAGTTAAAATCCCATGCAACGTTTTTCATAGTTGTAGCATTTTTACTGCATTATGTGGTTGCCACCCGGAAATCATGATGACAAGAATTTTTTTTGTAATTTAGTTGTTAGGCGTAATAACACATCTATGCTTTCGTAAAACAAAATTTACCGCAGCACCACTCCTGAGTGAGAGATAATTCCATGCAACGATATTATATTTCTGTTACATATGCTGCTATATTCTTATTTCTTTTTTATTTTTGTCGTAAGGCCAAGTAAAAAGCCTTAATTTTCCTTTTCAAACATTTATCGTAGCTTATAAACTCAACCAGTAAAAATTCAATGCAACGCCGCTGCATGAATGTTGCATTTTCGATCTTTGAGCGGCTCTCTATGTGTTCCCATGACATCAGAAATTTTTTGTCTAATTTTGTTGTGAATGCTTAGGACAGGCCTTATTGGTGTCCTATCACTAATACTCAGCGAGTAATAATTTCATGTAACAAATTTTCAGTTGCGTTGCTTAAGCAGCTCCCACCGCGTCCCGATTACGTTTTGAATTTTTGTTTTTTTTTTATAATGAAATCAAAGTATTAACCTTTACGGTCGTACCATTTTTTTATTCATATCTCTTATACTCAGCGAGTAATAATTCAATGCAACCCCGATGAGTTTTGAAAAAAATACATTTTCAGCTTTTTTGGAAACCTACGCGGTAAAACGTAACTTTTTCACGTCAAAACATTTAATAAGTTTTTTTAATTTTTTTAAAATTAATTTTAAAAAATAAAAACTATTTTCAATATTTATGGCTCGTGGCTTTAAATGGTTTAATCCTGAGAAGGTGCAAAAAAGCTGTAGTAGCTGCCTCGGTAGTCCAGAACGTAGCTTACTTGACTACTACCCCAGGAGTCCTGGGTTCGAATCCCGACGAGATCCTACGCTTTGGCCTTTCTGCATTTCATGTTTCATTCTTACATTAAAATTTCATCAATATATTTACGACTTAAAAGTTTTAGTTGGTGGTGGAGAAATTTTGTGGTTTGAAAACTAGCTTCAACTTCATTTATTTCTTTGGCTTCCTGTCACATTTACAGCCTCTACAGATATTTCACATAATTACT
This sequence comes from Pherbina coryleti, assembly GCA_943735915.1. Lineage (NCBI taxonomy): Eukaryota > Metazoa > Arthropoda > Insecta > Diptera > Sciomyzidae > Pherbina > Pherbina coryleti. The sequence goes on from OX030948.1 coordinate 23,109,019, forward strand.
TAACAAGGCAGACTTGACTGAAGAAGGTATAACACCTGAAATCCTCGACTAAAGGCCTAAATTTTATATATTTTATATATTTTATATATTTTATATATTTTACACATTTAATATATTTTATATATTTTATATATTTTATATATTTTATATATTTTATATATTTTTTATATTTTATATATTTAATATATTTTATATTTTTTATATATTTTATTTAATATATTTTATATTTTTTATATATTTTATATATTTTATATATTTCATATATTTTATATGTTTTATGTATTTTATATATTTTATATATTTTATATATTTTATATATTTTATATATTTTATATATTTTATATTTTTTATATATTTTATATATTTTATATATTTCATATATTTTATATGTTTTATGTATTTTATATATTTTATATATTTTATATATTTTATATATTTTATATATTTTATATATTTTATATATTTTATATATTTTATATATTTTATATATTTTATATATTTTATATATTTTATATATTTTATATATTTTATATATTTTATATATTTTATATATTTTATATATTTTATATATTTTATATATTTTATATATTTTATATATTTTATATATTTTATATATTTTATATATTTTATATATTTTATATATTTTATATATTTTATATATTTTATACATTTTATATATTTTATATATTTTATATATTTTATATATTTTATACATTTTATATATTTTATATATTATATATATTTTATATATTTTATACATTATATATATTTTATATATTTTATATATTTTATATATTTTATATATTTTACTATATTCTATATATTTAATATATTTTATATTTTTTATATTTTTAAATTTTTTATATATTTGGTGCATTTTATGTATCTTAAATAAATCAATTTGGTCATATTAAAAACGCTTTTCATGAAATATGCTCTAATAAATATGAGTCATAAATCTATTGGTACGCAAAACATAAAAGCTTCGCAACCAAAATAAATGTTACATCTCTTGCATTCGCAACAAAAACACAGTCAACAACGCCCAACACAAAGCTCAAGCAGTGCTGCAAGTCAAGAAAGGCGCATTAATATCATAAGCACACAAAGACGCAAAGACACGCACTTAGCAGCTTAACGCATAAATAAGCTAACATTCCCATAATTGTCAAATGCAATGGTACGTCATGCTGTTGTTATGGCTAAGTTTTGCCTTAGCTGCAAGCAACAATATTGCCAATCAATTGCTACAAGCAGAGTCAGAGCTACAAAAACACTAAAAACAACAACAATAAGAACAACAACAACAAGAGCTAACAGCACCAAATCAAGCCCTAAATCGTGCTGCTTGCCAAGCACAGGTGAATTAATGATTTTTTCTTCATTCAATTCAATTGCAAATGCACTCAATGAGGCTGCGTGTGAGGCTCACTGTTGATTATGGTAGACAATTTATTTGTCATTTATTTTTAAAATGCTAAAATAAACTTCTAAGTAGAGGCAATAATTCATATATAAATAAAAGAAAAAAACAAACAAAATCGATTTAATGCATTTCGTCTTAAGCTGTGAAAAGTCGCAAGTCGCAAGTAGCAAGTTCCAGTGAAATGTGTTAAAATATCAGCGCTGCAGCAAGACAAAAATAAATTAAATGCTCTTCTTCTTCTCACTTCTTCAATAGCAAACAACACTTGACATTAAACAATACTTAAATATTTTTTTTCAATTTAAAATTTTTGCGGCTCACAGTTTTGTCCATAAATATTTTGCTGGCATTAACGAAATGACGTCTAGTCATCATAATTCAAACAAACCAAACCCTCGTAAGCCATAAAAAAAAAAACAAATAAACATAAATCCAAGTTTGTCGCTTAAGTCTTTCGTTTTCATTGTCACTTTTAAGATGAGCAATAAAACAAAACGCAAACAAACAGTACTGGGGGAAAATTATTTCTGTTAAACTGTAGAGACCACAAAATGAAAATTAAATTTTCATATTTTTTTTTTTTTATTCTTTTATTTTCATTGTTGTAACTGCTGTTGCTGCAAGTTAAGATGAGGTTGACTGGTCGGTCTATGGCGTCGAAAAAAATCAATGTTTCTGCGGTTATTCAATTTATGTTATTTAAAACTACTGTTGTTGTTGTTGTTGTGGTTCTTGTTGTACATATTTTTTCAAGCAAATATTGACTTTAAAAATTTGCATTTAGGTGTTATATAGTTAAGCAACAATGTAAGAATAGTTAGTGCATGAAAATAAGACAATGTTTTCAATTTGATTGTTTTTTAAGCTGCTTAAATTATGATCTAACTGAATATTTTTACTTACCTTTCTTTTTTCTCTTTTACTTACAGGTAAGCATCACATGTTGAGATCTTTTGATAAGAACTTATGAATGAATGGATGTTTTTAATATCGAAGCAAACATATTTTGAGTGGTAAGCGATGGGTGTAAAATAGTTTGCACTGAAAAAAATTTATTGAGAAAAAAAAACTATTTTAATTTTAACGAAAACAATAATATTTCAAAATGATTAAACAAATCTAAAATAAAGACTTTTATAGAAAAAAATCATTTTATTTCAGGGCAAAAAAAAACAATGTAAGAATTATTTATTATGCATTTTACTTAATAAATTATTGAAACTCTTAATTATTTAATGATTGCTTGATATGGCAGGCAGGCAACTTTTAACAAAACAACAAATATATATATGGGGCGTTCTTTATCAAATCGGCCACCACTCTTTAAACGTCTGAATTTTTGAGATAAAAAGTTCCACTGCGGCTTAAAATTTTCCTTGAAATCTCTATTTTTTGCCGCCGTTTGGCGCTCTTTGAATTTTTTAAAATTAAGAGCTGTTTTGACCACTTACTATTTGGACAAAGATGAATTCAGTTAAAAAAGGAAACGTTAAAATAATTGGCTTACATTCATTTTTTTTTTTTTCTATTTAATGAAAGAATTTTGTTCTTTACCTAAAAATATTTTGTAAAGTGTACATTTTTCTCAAAAGTTAACCCTTATCAGCAAAAGTGAGTCCAAAAAATATTTAATGTTCAAACTTAAAGGATTTCTTATTAAAAATTAAGGCACTATTTATCGCCCACATTTTCCGCGTATACTTAAAGAGGCTAAAGTAATTTCAACACTCAAGCCAAATAAACCACCGTACTGTTCTTTCTCGTATCGACCAATTAGCTTGTTGTCGTCAATAAGTAAAATACTCGAAAAAGTTATTAAGGAAAAGTTGAATGATTTTATCGAAGCAAATAATATTATTCTCTCACATCAATTCGGTTTTAGACGAGAATACAACACTATCCATCCCCTTATAAGGATCAGAAATTTGGTCAATTCAAACTTCAATAACCAAAAGTCGACCGGTATGGGTTATTCGATGTAAAAGCTGCTTTCGATACTGTATGGCACGACGGTCTGATTTTCAAAATGATAAATTTTAATTTCCCTCCCGACATACATAGTTCGAATAATACAAAGCTTTCTCTCTAAACGGACCTTTAAAGTTTATATTGGATCTTACAGCTCTAATTTAACCCCTATATCAACTGACTGCCCTCAAGATTCATGCTTATCACCAATTCTATATAATTTGTACACAGCCAATTTTCCCCGTTTAGACTATTGTACATTGTCCATTTTTGCAGATGACACCGCAGTGCTCTGTTCAGATATTTTAGCTGCTGATTTAATCACCAAGCTGCAAATGGCATTGTCTGAAATCATGACTTATTTCAATAGGTGGCAAATTGCGTTAAACTGCCAGAAAACTCAGGCAATATATTTCACGAGAAAGCGAAAAGCTTGCTTTCTACCCCAAACCAACTCTTAAATATTAACAACTACTCTATCCCCTGGGAGCTTAAAGTAAAATATTTAGGCATAATATTTCTTGATCCTAAAATGAAGTTCAAGGATGATCATACCTTACATAACTGACAAAATAAAAATTCTGATTAGAATACTGTATCCTTTGATTAATCGAAAATCAAGCCTCAATATAGACTACAAAAAATGAAAACGGGTTTGTGTTTTTTTCACGCATTCATGTTCTATGCGGCCCCAGTTTGATCTACCAGCGCTTATTACCATTTAAAAAAATTGCAGATTGCTCAAAATAAGCTTTTAAAACTTATGTACAATCTTCCATGGTATTATTCCACAAACAGACTTCATGCACTTGCAGATATTGAAAAAGTCGCTGATAAAATAAAAAAAAAGGTAACGCAAGATTTTCATAGGATATGCTTTGAGTCTTATTATAGTTACATCAATGAGTTATTCTCAGCTTAGGAAGGTTATGTAGGCTTTTAAGTAGGGTTTTATATAAAAAAAAAAAAATTCAAATAGGTTTTGTAAATTTTTGCCTTCAACTTTGTTTATCATAAGTGAATAAGATGATTATAAAATTTAATCGGTATATTAAGAAATGCCTTGAACTCTTTGAAAAAAGTATTATTGTTAAATGAATATAATATAATATTTAAAACAAATAAAATAAAACTTATACATACATACAATTATCACGGACATTTTTAATAGTGTTACAGATAAACATCTGTTGTAGAAAAACATATGAATTCAAGACTTTGAGCATGCAGCCAGTTCTTATCTTAAGCCTTTAGTTTGCTGAGTATTTTGTACGAAACCCCACCAAGTAAGTTAAATTTCAGTTGTTTACATTAAAAATTAATCATTTACATTCAATTCAAAAGCCTTTCCAATTACAAGAAAGTTCGTGTCTTAAGTCTTTCGATTATTAGTAAGAAAAATTAAGCCTAACTCACTAGAAACAACTTAGTGTGAATAGAAATCATTAAGTTATGTTATTCCAATAATTTTTTTATAAAAAAAAAATAGTCGTATTGATATGGAGTCTATATATTATATATATATTTCTTACTAGCTTTCACAGAAAACTTCAACTTCGGCATAATAAAAACAGACAAGCTAGTCAAAGTTAACATTTTTCAGATTGAAAAAGATAAAATTTATGTTAAGCCCATAACATTTTCATTGAAATATTTGATGAGACATTTATTGTTGCTAGGAATTTCTTGTTTATATTCTATGAGAATGAAAATTAAAATTGTAAAATATAAAGTATATACTCTTTATCTATACAACAAAATTTATTTTGTTGCAATCAAAGACCTTTTAGTACCTCTGTTACCTATATATTCTCATTAAGCCTAATCAAGCAAGCTTTTATAGAACCGTGCTTTTCTCAGCTTTTAATTGTGTCAATATTATTCAAAAGCGCAGTGTTATTGATCGAGTGAAGTTTAAGTTGTAGTTAAAAACTTTTAACTAAGCCTCTGTTATAATACTGCAGAAGATTTACAAAGGAAGCTTAGTTAAAAGTTTCCAAATATGCTTCTGAGAACTCTTATCTTTCTTCTGATGAAACAAAACACAAAACTACTTAAACTGCTGAAATTTATGAGAGAAGCAAATGCATAACCAGTGACAACTTTGGCGGTTCTGAACTTACGAATAGTCAGCTTACGTGAGTAGAAGCCAAAGAGCTGTGTGGTCACATGTTTTTGTTTCTATTTTGTTTTAAATATTTGATTTTATAACGCTCATGAGCCTCTATTGCTTGGGCTTAGAATTGAAATAGAATAAAAAGTTGAAATATCAAATAACTCTTGTATTTTTGCCTTTTTAAGTGCAACAGATCGTGCAAAGCAGAACAATTCGTTCATTAATGAATTAAAATATTTTAAAAATATTCAACGTGCTTTTTTTAGGAACGTTTAATTAAAGCTCGCGTTTTATTGGAGTTGCTTTAAGATAAGTACACTAACATAAATGTTTTAAAATTGACAACAGTTGTTATTAATTTGACGAATTTTGAGTTTAAAAAAGAGCTAGCAACAAATATCATCAAAGTAAAAAGCAAATGTGTCTAAAACTTTTGAAAAACATACGGAAATAGGGCAAATTATGAACACAGTTTTTGCACATATTTTGTTCAATTTTAAGCTAATTGTTTTTTTCAGTGTAAGGGTTGTCTTCTGACTTTTGTAGCAAAATGAATAAATGCACTTTTTTGGCTACTTTACAATTGAGACTACCTTGATTATGAAAAATAAAAATTCAAAGTAAACAACCATTACTTCTCGGGTATTGAACATTGTGGTCACCTTTTGGCTATCCAAGTTGCTATCCAAAAATGAAAACAATGACCATGAAACTACATTTTTGACTTGTAGTGAAAAAATTGTACCCAAAAAGAACTCGAATTTTTTTCGTTCTTGATAGTTTGTCAAACTATCATTCCTTTTTTTCTACAAAAATTTTATTTCAAATTAAATACCGGAAATGTTGCCTGATTTTATAAATGCAAAGCATTTCTTAACACACAGAAAAAAATATAAATATAAAAAATAAAAAAAATTATGCAAATGGTTAGAGAATTTTTATTATATTAGCGTTAGATAAAAAACATGCATAGGAACCCACAAGAATACGTCATCTTGTGTGGTTGCATGTTAAAAAAGGCACGTAATTTTGTCAAATTTATTCTACAAAATTTCGTCTAACAAATTAATCAAATATTCAAACATATATCAATGTCACACGGAATTTGCTGATAATCTTCAATGAAATTTATTAAAAAAACAAACATGTCCTATGCTCTCTGCTGGGAAATAAGTGCTAGCCGATGAAAAGATAAAATAAAAATGAAAATTCAAGAAAGTTGAAGTAAAGGATATCAGCAGCTAGCAAGATAAAGACATTGATTGTGTGTGTACGTTCGATGTCAGGTCGCCTCTACAGTTTGGCTGGTCATGATTAATAATGCCTTCCGCTGCACTTGTCGCACGCAGTCCTAGCAGTCAATGCAGTCTCAAAATAACAAAACAATTCCGCATAAATAGCTTCATTTACTTGCTAGCCTAGCCAAGGATATCAATGCATGAGATTGGGAAAAAAAATTAAGCAATTTCCATGTTGGCACTGATGCCAACAACAACATCAACAGCAGCAGCAGCAATGCCAACAGTCAATGCAAAATAAATCGAAATAAACTTAAAACAAGATCATTGCACGTTGAGAAGGACAATAAATCCAGTCTGCACACACTGGGCAGATGAGCTAAGGTGGAGCGTAGCCATGAGTTGGAGAGTCTTGGCATGCGTAAGTCGCATAACAATAACAACAACAACAGCAACTAAACTTAAATCAAAGCAAACAATGGTTTGTCGCCGACGCTGTGAAGTAAACAAACAATTTTTCTTTTCTTCTCTCATTGTTTTATTTATATAGCTTTGCTTGCATTGTCGCAGTAGTAAAGAAAAATAACTAAAACAACAACAAAACAGTACCAGAAATATTTTCAAGCTCAATACCAATGCAATGTTAAAGCATTTAAGGCGCATGTGCGCAGCCAAAGTCAAAGTTGTAGACGCATGAAATCATTTAAGCCATGAAATCATGTGGTGACCATCAGCGGTTGCAGTAGCAGCAACATGTTGCGCTTGGTCAGTGTGACAAATGTCAATGCAGCTAAACGTTCCAAGAGCAAAAATAAATCAAATAATTTAAAATTGCAATAGTCTCAGAAAAAAACTAAAAGAAGAAAGAGAAACATTTCTACGAAAAAAAAATGTCAAGGTTAAACTTTTGCAATTTTTTTTTTAAAAGCACACAAACTGGTATCCCACGCCAAGAGAGCAGGCAACATTGTTTGGAACATTTAAATTTAGCTCAAAAGCAATAAGGTAACAAAGCAAAAATGCCACAAAGTGGCTACATTAAAAAAGCAACCAATAAAAATACAAAAAAAAATAATACGAAAGCAGAAAGACAAAAAACAAATATTTGCTAATTTATCCTGAACGTGTCTGCGTTGCAAGCTGCCAGCTAGCTGAAGCAGCAAAATTTCTTGGCTTCGTACTCCGCAAGAGCCAACCAATAAACACACACACCCAAATGTTGATGCCTTGATGCCGCTTAGTTTGCTTTGATCCTTGCTTGGCTTGCTTGCGTCAGCAACAGCAGCAGCGGCGGCGGGAGTATTTAACTCCTTTTTCTTATTTCTATTTTTGTTGCCATACCTTCTCATCTTCTTCTATTTAAGGTATTAAAATAAGAAGTATTTTTCTTTAGCAGGCTGCGGAAAAAAAGGGTTTAATTTCGCTTTCGTTTGGCACCACGTATGAATCGTTTGTCCTGCATGGCAGGTATTAGTGTAGTTTTGCTGTGTATATTTTTTTAGGGAATACATGTTGCGTTCTTCGAGATTTTTTATTGTCCAGCGCTTTTTTGTGGCATTTAATTTTCATCGTTTTTAAATGAAGTTTTTTTTTCAGTAATTGATGGAATGAGAAGAGGAATCACATACGTGATTTACGTATAAAACATAGAGTTGAGATAACAAAAAAAATTTTTTTGCTGTATGTATCTTTTTGAATTGATAAAACGTTCGATAAAACGAAGATGCTGAGGCTTTTTAAGGTTTTGTCACATATTTCTCGAAACTTTCTAGAGACTTAGCGACTTTCTCGAAACTTATTTTTTCTAGAAGTGATTCAACATGATTCTCGAAAGGGCTAATAACTCCGAAAAAATGTTTCCCATTTCCATGCTATTATCTCAAGGATTCGAGCATGTTACTGACTATTCAAGCAATTTTCGAATATTTGTCGAAAATTTCTCGAGCCTTTTTCTGATGAATTACAATGAGAGTTAGTTTTTCTACTTAAGGCCATGCATATTGCAATAATACAACATGATTCTCGGAAGGGCTAATAACTCTGAAAAATATATTTTCCACTTCGACGTCATTATTTGTAGTTCTCTGGAGGATTCGAGCATATTCCTGACTATTCAAGCAATTTTCGAATATTTCTCGAAAATTTCTCGAGCTTTTTTCTGATAAATTACAGTGAGAGTTACTTTTTCTACTGAAGGCCATGCATATTGCAATAATACCTAAAACATATCTAAAGAATGTTGTACTTAAAGAACAAGTAAGAACAAAATTCACTTACTGCCACGCCTGCCGCAATTTTTTTATTTCTACAAGAACAGACGAAGATGGTCTTAATGTCAACATCGTTGCAATTTTTATGAAGGCACTACCTCATGTTCTAATTTTTATTGAACAATATTGCAGGAGAGCAACTCATTTCAAAGTTAACACAAATGATTATCTCGATAAGTTATCGAATATTTCTCGTGATTTTCTCGGTAATTTTCTGTATATTTTCCTGAATCAGGTAACTTTAGCATATAATAGGTTGAACATGCTGTAACATTGCTTTCAAAATATTGAAATCAAAATTTTGAGTGAAATTGAGGTATTCCCAATACACCCAATATTTTTCTTCTGCCACGCCAACTTTTTCGTACTTATTTAAAATTACTTATTTATATAACCTTCATATAGTTCCGCAGTGCTTTTTTGGGTGAAATCATGGAATTTCATTCGAATAAATTTACAATGTAAAAAGACTTTAGTTCTTTGAATCAAATCATATTTTCAGCCGTGGTTTGAGTTAGCCCACTGCCACGCCCAGCTCTCATTTGCATTTTTATAGGAGTTATACTGAAAATCAACAAAGGAATTTTACTTTTAACACAGTTGTTTTCCAGCTGAAGTCAAAATATATGTGATTTCGGTCAAATCCGACTTTTGCCACGGCCACTTCTCATTCACACTATCTTGGTTTAAAAGCTTAGGCAGAAAAAAATCCTCTAGACGTAGCATAGGATGGATGGCATGACCATTACTCATTCAAATAGTAGCTGAAGAAAAACTATATTCGACTCTGAAATTTTCCGTTTAGTTGTTATAATGTGGAGAATGATGCCGAAATATATCTGCAAGCTTGATAAAAGATCATCCCATAAAAAAAATGGGGAAATAGACGTAATTTTTATGCAAATGTTTTATTGGGAATTAAGAAATAGACACCTATTTTTAAATTAAGTTGCTGCTTATATTGCTTGCTTCTTATATGGCTTAGGCCCATTCCGTATTCTGAAATATAATAAATATTTCTTTGAATAAGAATAAATTTCATACACTACCACGCCCACCGCTTATACAAATCGTAAAACCATTCCATTAGCGGTGGGCGTTTAATCTCCATTAACGATATCGTGAAATTAAACTTTTTAATTTAACCTGAAATGGAAATAAAGATATAAAACCAAAATAAGTGATTATGTCAAAAATACGCCTACTACCACGCCCACTTCTAGCAAAAATGAAAACCTGAAATATAGGATAAGACCTTTGAATTTTTAAAAAACACAATTTTTACCAAATGAAGTGAACGAAAAAGTTCCACTCCATGCTGCCACGCCCTGTTTGCTTTAAACGTGCTTCTTCTAGAAGAGTTTAAAAATAAATCGACCTCGGGATTGTACCTAAGTAAAAATTTTATATTGTAAGCATATTTCTAGAAGTTAATCAAAAAATTTCCAACTGCCACACCCACCCATTTGAATGGATACAAATATATATTCAAAATATAATCAAGCAACTCCTCTTAATATTTCCTAAAATTCAATATATACTTAATTTAATCAAGATACGTTAGCACAGTAAAAATGCGCCTACTGCCACGCCCTCCTTTTAAAAATTAATAACTTAAAATTTAGCCCTGAATTTCTAAGCATACAATTTTTGTTATGCATTTTAAATAGAAAAACTCAGTAGGTTTCCACAAATTTATGATACTGCCACGCCCACTTTGTTAAAAAATTGCTTCTTTCTAAATTTTTAAAATTGATTTTGAATTGTGTAGAAGCTGTTTCTTAGCTGAAGTCGTAATATTTCTAGGAGTTAGTTAAAAAATTGCCTACTGCCACGCCTACCTACAATGCAAATTTTAATCAAGAAATTACTTACTGTGTAGCTTAGTCCTTAAGTTTTACGGTTTTTGTTTGTAAAGTGAATTCAAAATATTTATGTCTGTATTGTCAATATTTATCTGCCGGCACGCCCACTTTTAGTTCATATTTTTCATTCATAAGAAGCTTATATGAGCTTCATTGACCTTTGGAAATTGCCACAGATGCTTTTGAAGTCAAGGAAAACATATTCAATGGGTTTGAGCAAGATTTGTCCACTACCACGCCCACCAGTCATACAAAATTCTATTCAAGAAATATAAAAAAAACACTTAAAACCTCCTTCTGTAAGAAATGGCTTTTAATGAATGAGACAACCCCGAATAGTGATTTTAAAAATTTTCAAATAAATATGAGCCGATCAACTCATTCAACAATGAAACTCTTGCTCACAACAAAATTAAAAAACTCAGCTTTAACATCTGTTCGCATCTAAAATTATGTATAAAATTATTGTAAAAAACATAATGATGTTTCTTTCTTGCATAATAATGAGCAGGACCTGATTTACAGAACAAGCCCATAAATCACTTAAATATGCAGTTATTTAGTAGTTTTCAATTAAATAACACTCAAGTGCGAAAATTATGCCATTTTTTATTGTTTGGGCTGGAATTGAAGAAGACAAATAGCCAACCAAGAAGCAGCTGGCCATAAGACTTATAAAAAAAATCTTGCCATTGAATCCAGTTTCGAAGTTATACATTTAAAAAATTAACAAGCAAATGACAAGAATATCAACAACAACAAAAAAAATTAATAATTGACTAACTGGGAAAGAAACAAAAAAAAAATTAAATAAATGCATAACTGTTGACAAGTCTGTGCACGGCACAATCTTTAGTCAGCTGTCTGCGTTGACAGCCTAGATGAATGGTTGTTGTATGAATTGTTGTACAATGGTGTTTAAATGGTTGAATGGCTGGTTGGTTCTTGGTTGGTTGACTGGCTGCATTGAAATTGTTGACAAAAATAAGTTTCAGAATTAATTGAAATTTTATGTGCGCCAACAGACAATGAATAAGCAGAAGTTAAGGAGACGGAAAGACAAGCAGACATTTCCGCAAACAAGCTGATTCATCATAAGTTCTGCTGGTTCAGTGTTAGCTGATGGAGGAAACCAACTGTGATTGACAAGGTCTTTCAAATACATACTCTGAGATGAAGTAATTAATTAATTAATGGAACTGTAGCAAGAATTGAAAGCAAAACGTTAACAAACTATTTATACAGTTTAAATTTAACCAAGCATTATGTTTGGTTTTGTTCTCTTAGAGAAGATTCCGCAGTTATTTCTATTCCGGCAACATTTTACAGGCAACATCTAAAATATTCTGGGTGATTGCTTATCTCAAGCAGAAAATACGTTTTTAGTAAGAAATTTCTGCTAAGACTGCTGATAGTAGTTTCTTACTTAAGAAAGAAGAAACAACATTGAAGCCAAAAACAACAACAACAACAACAAAAACTTAAACTTGCCGCACAACTTAAGTTATCTTTAGCATTTGCGCTGTCTCAAGCAATTTAATCTGTAACTAATGTCTTGGCCATGCAGCAGCTATGCGTGCAACTCATCCTCGTTGTTGTTGTTGTTGGAGCGTTACTGTATAGTAAAACTACTGCATAGCAATAGTTTTTCAGTGCTCATGACTTCATGCCGCCACAGCCGTGGGTGACAAATGGACAACAACAACAAAATCGTAGCTCTTTTTTCCCCTTCTAGTTTTTTGTTGCTTTTGCTCTGCAGTTTGTTTTTGTATTTAACAGTTAGAAAATTTTAACCGGCGGCATTATTTTCTAGTTTATAGTTGAGCTCGTTAGATGGCATTTTTTATGCTGTTATTTGTTATTTCTATGTTTTTTTTTTAAACTACTTCTTGACTCTTTCAATAGCTGCGCCAGCACTCATGACTTCCTTCTTTGGCTTACTAGGTGTTGAGTTTGTTTTTTTTTTCATAATTTTTTTGTTACTTTGCGGCATTGAATTATCAGCGAATAATTTAGTAGCAACAGTAGTGAGCGGAAATAGTAGTAGTTATGATTGGAGTATATCAAGTTATCAAGAAAGATTTATTTAATAGTTAAAGTTTTCAGGAAGAAGCTCTTTAAACAAGGAATAGAATAAGAAGCAAATTTTCTACGAGTAGAATTTAAAACTTGGCGGCCGTAGCCGAGTGCCTTAAGCATTGCGTGGGCTACTCAATGCCAATTCGAGACCAGGTTCAAACCCCAAATGAGACAGAAAATTTTTCCAAATAAAATTAATTTTTCTGATCGATCAGAGAGGTGACGACAGCAGACAACAACTAAAAAATTTAAGTTTATATCCGAAGTCTTTGGTTTAACCACAATTTTTTTTAAAAGTAAATCATTGAAGACAAATTGTAAAAAAAAAGCTTTTTTTATTTTAAACGCCTGTTGCAAAGAAGCTGATAATATTTTTGATTGCAACTTCAAGTTTGTTGCTTAAGTCGTTCGTTTTTTAATACAAGCAACTTGAAATTTATGTTGAATTCAGCTAAAAACTAATGTTAAGCTTATTTTTTAAGTTATAATAAGTTATTAATTAACTTAATTGAACAAAATTTCGCAAATATGTCTGATTCAATAAAATAGCATTTGTAGGAATTAATATTTTATGCAAAAATTGAAATTCTTTTGAAAAAACTGCCAAAGTAGAAGGAAAATCTCTTAAAAATATAGGAAAAATAAGGTTTTTTTTTCAGAAAATTCTTTGCCTTTGTCTTTTTTATAAATAATAAATCTGAAAAAAATAACAAAACAAATAAAAATTTACAAATAAAACAAAAAATACAAATAAGCAATATAAGAAAACAAAACAATATAAAACAGATGTTATAATTAAATAAAAAATTAATTGAAAACGAGTTATTGAGCTCTAGGCCAATCATGTTGAGAACAAGACAACATGAAGAACAAAGAAGGCGACAGCCAACAACAACAACAACAACGGCTCTGTATAGAGCCAATCACAACAGCTTTGACTATACAGACTGTTTCATTGGTCGCTACACCAACTCATCAGTAAAAAAATTTCTGGGAGAGCACGCCCGTAAAATGTTAAGAAAATCATTAGTTGTGTGTTAATCACATAAACAACAAAGTCTTTCATAACAAAATGGCCTCCACACCATGTTAGGTGTACCATCAGTTAAACTAACTGAACCCTAAAAATGGAAGTGTGGAAAAAGGGAGGAGCTAAAAAGCAAAAATAACAACAACTTCAATATGCTCTGATAGCGGCAAACCACGTGATCGAGTTTCGAAGATGCACATGAATTAAGGCTAGGCCTAAAAGTATGATACGATTTAGGTCAACCTTGGTACAGCTTGCATCTAATGTCGATAAGAACTCAGTTACAAAAATTCAAGCGTTCTCTGCCAAAAATAAAATTCCGGGTAACTTTCTCGGCATATTGGCAGTATAACTAGAACCTAAGTAGCTTGAGTGGATCACAGTGTAAAAGTCACACAAAAGACTACTGATGAGTTGGTGTAGCGACCAATGAAACAGTCTGTATAGTCAAAGCTGTTGTGATTGGCTCTATACAGAGCCGTTGTTGTTGTTGTTGTTGGCTGTCGCCTTCTTTGTTCTTCATGTTGTCTTGTTCTCAACATGATTGGCCTAGAGCTCAATAACTCGTTTTCAATATAAATAATGAAAAGGCCGTATTCAAAAATATTAAGATTTAAAATTTCTGGGAGAGCACGCCCGTAAAATGTTAAGAAAATCATTAGTTGTGTGTTAATCACATAAACAACAAAGTCTTTCATAACAAAATGGCCTCCACACCATGTTAGGTGTACCATCAGTTAAACTAACTGAACCCTAAAAATGGAAGTGTGGAAAAAGGGAGGAGCGTAAAAGCAAAAATAACAACAACTTCAATATGCTCTGATAGCGGCAAACCACGTGATCGAGTTTCGAAGATGCACATGAATTAAGGCTAGGCCTAAAAGTATGATACGATTTAGGTCAACCTTGGTACAGCTTGCATCTAATGTCGATAAGAACTCAGTTACAAAAATTCAAGCGTTCTCTGCCAAAAATAAAATTCCGGGTAACTTTCTCGGCATATTGGCAGTATAACTAGAACCTAAGTAGCTTGAGTGGATCACAGTGTAAAAGTCACACAAAAGACTACTGATGAGTTGGTGTAGCGACCAATGAAACAGTCTGTATAGTCAAAGCTGTTGTGATTGGCTCTATACAGAGCCGTTGTTGTTGTTGTTGTTGGCTGTCGCCTTCTTTGTTCTTCATGTTGTCTTGTTCTCAACATGATTGGCCTAGAGCTCAATAACTCGTTTTCAATATAAATAATGAAAAGGCCGTATTCAAAAATATTAAGATTTAAAATTTCTGGGAGAGCACGCCCGTAAAATGTTAAGAAAATCATTAGTTGTGTGTTAATCACATAAACAACAAAGTCTTTCATAACAAAATGGCCTCCACACCATGTTAGGTGTACCATCAGTTAAACTAACTGAACCCTAAAAATGGAAGTGTGGAAAAAGGGAGGAGCTAAAAAGCAAAAATAACAACAACTTCAATATGCTCTGATAGCGGCAAACCACGTGATCGAGTTTCGAAGATGCACATGAATTAAGGCTAGGCCTAAAAGTATGATACGATTTAGGTCAACCTTGGTACAGCTTGCATCTAATGTCGATAAGAACTCAGTTACAAAAATTCAAGCGTTCTCTGCCAAAAATAAAATTCCGGGTAACTTTCTCGGCATATTGGCAGTATAACTAGAACCTAAGTAGCTTGAGTGGATCACAGTGTAAAAGTCACACAAAAGACTACTGATGAGTTGGTGTAGCGACCAATAAAACAGTCTGTATAGTCAAAGCTGTTGTGATTGGCTCTATACAGAGCCGTTGTTGTTGTTGTTGTTGGCTGTCGCCTTCTTTGTTCTTCATGTTGTCTTGTTCTCAACATGATTGGCCTAGAGCTCAATAACTCGTTTTCAATATAAATAATGAAAAGGCCGTATTCAAAAATATTAAGATAAAAAATTAATATTAAAACTAAATATAAAAAATAAGAAAAGAATTTTTTTAAGAACACTAAAATTTTAAAATAAAAATTAGTTAAAAAATAAGAACTAAACAACAGAACAAAGTTACAAAATAAAATATTAAAAATTTAGCAATTAAAAATAAGAAAATATAAAAAACAGAAATATTATTAAATAAAAAAAATCAGAAATAGAAATAAAGAGCTATTTTGATAATTATTTTGAATCAAAGAAATGAATTAAAGAATCAAAAAAAATAAATAAAAACATAAAAATAAATACATAATATAATATATAAATTTTAAAACTAAAAATTTAAACCAAATAAAAACATAAGAAACAAAATTTTAAATTAAAAAATAAAAAAGCTTGTTAAATTAAATAACAAACTGAAGTACAAAAATAAGAAAAAAATATATTTTTATTAAAAAAAAGAATTAATAATTAAATATTAAATAAAAAAAAAAACTAAAAATAATAGCTAAGAAATAAAAAACTTATTATAAAAATTAATAAGTAAAGAAAACAAAAATAAAAATTGAAATCTTGAAAAATAAAAACCAAAATTTATGAACTAAAAACTTAAAAACTAAGAACTAAAAACTAAAAACTAAAAACTAAAAACTAAAAACTAAAAACTAAAAACTAAAAACTAAAAACTAAAAACTAAAAACTAAAAACTAAAAACTAAAAACTAAAAACTAAAAACTAAAAACTAAAAACTAAAAACTAAAAACTAAAAACTAAAAACTAAAAACTAAAAACTAAAAACTAAAAACTAAAAACTAAAAACTAAAAACTAAAACCTAAAAACTAAAAACTAAAATCTATGAACTTAAGAAAACTAAAACCTAAAAACTGAAAACTAAAAACTAAAACCTAAAAACTAAAAACTAAAAACTAAAAACTAAAAACGAAAAACTAAAAACTAAAAACTAAAAACTAAAAACTAAAAACTAAAAACTAAAAACTAAAAACTAAAAACTAAAAACTAAAAACTAAAAACTAAAAACTAAAAACTAAAAACTAAAAACTAAAAACTAAAAACTAAAACTAAAAACTAAAAACTAAAAACTAAGAACTAAAAGCTAAAAACTAAAAACTTAAAACTAAAAACTAAAAACTAAAAACTAAAAACTAAAACTAAAAACTTAAAATAAAAAATTACAAATAAAAAACAAACACAAATAAAAATATAAATAAAACAAAAAAATTCAAAATTCATAACTTGGATTAGAAAATGAAAATAAAAAATAAGAATAAAAATAAAACTAAATTCATGCACAAAAAATACAGAGTAAAAATGTTTTAAAAAAAATCAATGATTATATATTAAATAAAAAAAAATTATTTTAATTTATATTAATTTTGACAATAAAAAGTTTAATTTCGTTTTAATAAAAAATTTTTCATGAAGAAGTTGAAAATTTCGAAACATTTGTGTGTGATAAAAAAATTGTATTTGTTTTTTTTATTTATTTTAAACTAAAAATGTGACAAACCATAAAATCATTAAAAATAAATTTAAGATAATTAAGTAAACCGTAAATTAATGGGGACTTAAAAAAAATTTTCTTAACGGTTGCATCAAAGCTTAGGCCGTACTACGGCACCTTAAGATAAATTCAGAACTTTTTGCCTTAGAGAAATTTTTGCATTAAACTACGTTACAATATTCCTCTTCATCAACCAAAAGCTGCTGCTGCAGTCACTGCTCTGTAGCGCATTGATCTACCACCCTGCTATTAGCAATATGAGCACGATATTAGCAGACCATCAAATTTCAAATCACTTCAATTAAATTAAATTTTTGCACCAATAAAAACTTAATAAGCAGCTCAAACAGTGCAAGAGAATCCAAAAATAAAACGCTCAAACTGCTTATTAAATAGTTAAGAGTCGCGCTCTTATATCTTCCCCACCTTTGGAGTTTTTTTTAAGCTGTTCAAATGAAGCTGAAATTAAATCAAGTTAAGAAAAGCTTCAACAGATGACTTCAATTCACACAAACTCTAGAGTAGGCAGCTACAAAAAAAAAAAAAAAAAAAAGTATTCATTACCAGCAGTAAGCAGCAGCAGTAGCAGCTAGTGGAAATACCCTTTGGGAAAAAATGCCAAAGTGGTAGCAAAAACAACTGGTTAAACGAGTCAATTTTTAACTGTTCGACTGTTTCTAGTGCTGATGCTGTTTTTGTTGTTAATGTTAATGCTGCTGTGAAGATATTGCAAAGCAGTGCAATTGCATTAATCAACAGCTTGAAGTTGAGCACTAGCTGTGGGTTGAATATGCAAAGAGCAACAAACTAAATATAAGCCAAGTGCTTGAATGGCACAGTGAAAAAAAAATTACAAACAGAATTGCTTGATTGAATGCTGTCATGCCACAGTTGTCATCATCAACAGCTTTAAAAATATGATGAACTTGTTTTGGCAGTGATCTTAACTAGAGCTGAAAGAAAGCCAGAGCAATGAAGTTATTACAAAAAACAAATTAAGTAAAATGACAGCAAAAGTCAGAAAAGCTATTTCTCTAAATCGAAAAAAGAATCAACAAGTTTACTTGATCCGTGCAACTTTTGTAGCTGGGTTGCCCCGTATCATGCAACGCGCATTAAATTCTCAAGCTTTGTAGAAATTTTGCCGTCATGATGCTGACTTTGTAGTAAGCTAAGCTATGCTGCATGCAACCCAACTATTGCTAGCTAGAAAAACCGGTAATTTCACCTATTTATCCATACGTATGTACGCACGTTTGTTGTTGTTGGTGTTATTTTCGTTTTTGTAACTAACGCTTTAGTCGTCTGCTCGAAGAACTGACAATTGCACTTTTAATATAAAGTGCATGCCAACAACAACAACAAGAAAATCAACAGATTCAACAACCATTAGCGGTTACAACAACTGCTTGAACTTCCAAGTTGTTGCAGAAGCATGCGATAGCTTCAATTTTTAGTGTAAATAAAAAGGAAAGACTTTTTCCTTAATTTATAACTTGTTTTTATTTACGAGCTCAGAGTGCAAAGCAAACGTTAGCCTTAGAAAAATAAAATATTTTTCGTGTTGTATTCGAGAACTCTATAAATTAAACTCACTTAATTTATAACGCAGTGAATTGGATTGCATGCCTCTGGCAAAACGAAAGACTTAAGCAACGAACTAGATATGGGCTAAGCTTGACACAGAGTTGTTTAAGAGAAGTTCTCAAGTTTGTGTTGGTAGAAATTTTGAAATATACATATATATACATATGTAAGTCAAAAATGAAACAACTTTTTTTTTTTGGTTTTTCCTAATCTTCCCCCCGAACAATTTGAAAATATCTAATATTAGCTGGCGATCGTATCTCACTTTTTTGATTAATAAGTTAAAGTTGCTCACATGGCTTATAAACTTTTGCGAGAGTAAAAAGTGATTATTGCAAATTGATGAGAGCATCGCATGAACAGAAAAGGTCAATATCATCGCTTTAATAAAAGCATCACGAAAAGCTTAAAGCTTTCAGTTCATATTTTTCAGTGTCAACCGCAAGTTCGTTTCTTAAGACTTTCATCTAATTTTTTGCACCTAAAAAACTTACAGTAAAAATAATCTGAACATATGTTTATATTTTCTATTTTAACTTCAATTTTATTTCTAAAATCTTTCGTTAAAAATATAAATATTAAATAACAAAGAAATTAGTCAAAACAAATGTGCTTTAGACGACTTTGGTGAGTTAACTGTTTTTTTTGTTAATTAAATCAAAATCAATATCAAATTCAAAAAAAAACTAAAATCAAAATCAAAGCAAAATAAAAATCGAAAGAAAAATCGAAAAAAAATCAAAATCAAAATCAAAATCAAAATCAAAATCAAAATCAAAATCAAAATCAAAATCAAAATCAAAATCGAAATCAAAATCAAAATCAAATTGAAAATCAAAATCAAAATCAAAATCAAAATCAAAATCAAAATCAAAATCAAAATCAAAATCAAAATCAAAATCAAAATCAAAATCAAAATCAAAATCAAAATCAAAATCAAAATCAAAATCAAAATCAAAATCAAAACCAAAATCAAAATCAAAAGCATCTACATATAACGGGTGTTTTTTTTAGGGGTTTGTTTTTCGAATAGAGATAAAACTGGCATTTTGTGGTCAAATCTGGCAACTCTAATGTTATTTATGTTCAGTTTGGTTTGCCATTTCATCATGAACAGGTTGACAAAAGAACAACGCTTGCAAATCGTGCAAATTTATTTCGAAAATAATGGTTCAGTTCGCGAAGTTTACATCGCAAAATTTTGTTCAGTGATGAGGCTCATTTTTGGTTGAATGGCTACGTCAACAAGCAAAATTGCCGCATTTGGAGTGAAGAGAATCCACATGAAATCCTTGAGACGCCATTACATCCACAAAAACTGACTGTTTGGTGTACTCTATGGGCTGGTGGAGTCATTGGGCCATACTCCTTCCGAAATAATGCTGGAGA
Source organism: Pherbina coryleti (assembly GCA_943735915.1). NCBI lineage: Eukaryota > Metazoa > Arthropoda > Insecta > Diptera > Sciomyzidae > Pherbina > Pherbina coryleti. Next base: position 23,129,428 of record OX030948.1, read on the forward strand.
GTCAGTTACCGTTAATGGAGAACGGTATAGAGCCATGATAACCGACTATTTTGTTCCCGAATTGGATGGCATGAATGTGGATGAGTTGTGGTTCCAACAAGACGGCGCTACATGCCACACAGCGCACGTCACAATCGATTTATTGAAGGAAACATTCGATGAGCGCATAATTCGCGGAATGGACCTGTCAATTGGCCACCAAGATCGTGTGATTTGACACCATTGGATTATTTTCTTTGGGGATATGTGAAGTCGCTCGTCTACCCCAACAAACCAGAAACGTTAGGGGACTTGGAGGCCAACATTCGTGGCGTTATTGCCGACATACGGCCCCATATGCTCGAAAAAGTGGTTGAAAATTGGACCTGTAGAATTGGCTTTATTCGAGCCAGCCGCGGCGGCCACATGCCCGAAATCATATTTAAACATTAATGGCATAAAATTATCCTTCCAATAAAGCCAAATTGATGGACATTAAAATGATTTTCTTGTGTTTTATTTCAATTCGAAGTTCTATACCTCTAAAAAAAAACACCCTATATATAGAACTGTACAAATTTTTCATTCCTGTTTATTTTATTCTGAGTAAAATTTTTATATGAAAAGTTTTTTGCTTGTCTGAAGACTTTTGAATTCCTCAGAGCACATTATCAAGCTATTTTATTACGCAGAAGCTATACGCAATACAGTCTCATTTCCAGCTAACTGCCCAACATATAATTTACTATCAAAGCTAATTGATAACCATGTCCAAAACTGAGGCCGCCAAGGTAAAACCAGGCAAAGTGAAGACAACAAAAAAAAAAAAAAACAAACAATTCACAGAAACAAGGAGGTGCAGCCCTTTAACAAGTGTGCGCACACATTTGGCATCAGCAATTCGTATAACGCTGATGATATTTTACAACATTTGCATCTAGTTTTGTCAGCTCTAGACAGAGATAACGCATGCGTGTGGGTTTGTTTCTTTTTGCAGCACTGACACTTTGTTTAATTGCTGCACACATAGGTATGTTTTGCGAACATGAGTGTTTGTGTGTGGCTGTCTGTCTTTGGCCTAAGCGCAAAGGCTTGCCATGTGCCAATTCTAGGCTGACAGGTGATTTTGATAAAATCACTGCATGAGTTTAAAGAAGAAGAGAAAAGAAAATAAAGGATTTTCCTGGCCTAGCAACGCAAGGCTGTTGTACTATATGTTGTATGTGCCACATCGGAAGCATGCTATCTCTGTATATATTTGTGTGGGCTTCAATGCAATTTTGTGGAGATGTATAGATGAGTGTGTGTGTTGTGAACACTGTGGGTTTGAAGCTTGTTTTAATTGACAGTCTGTGTAGTTAAAAATAGGCGTGAATCAGTACATCAGTTTGGCTGACGTAAAAACTGAAGTTTAAGTTTGTCAAAATAAATAAATAAATTATAAAACGACTCACACACATTGTTCTAAAGAGCACTATAGGCAAAGTTAGTTTTTCCCCTACAACATCTACTTTGTCCATTGACTAAACTTACAATGAAAAATATACGATGTCTGGCTTAGTTTTAGTGGCACTTAACATTTTTTGATGCGTCATAAATCAATTATTGGCAATGATTTTTGGGTATGCTACCGCATTTGTAAGATTTTTACAATAAATTTGTTATGCCTTCAAAAAAATAAATAAGAAAAAATGTTAACCCTATCATCAGCATCAATTTTAAAACAATTAAAATGCAGTCACGCATTAGACATGTCTTAACGCGCCAATGATTACAAGCATCATTCATCAATAACATCAACAAATACCCAATAACATGAGAAAACTTATGTGAACCAGCTGTTTTAATGTATTAGTAGCATCCGGTTTTATCAGCATCTTATTTAAGTTTATTTATCAATAATTTGTGATTCATTGCGTGTGTGTGTGTATACTTGTGCGTTCGTGTCAAAAGCACCTACCTAAAATAAAACTAAACTTCTTCGCATCAAGAGTGTCCTTGAATAATTTACCATAACAAGACACCAAACAAACAAACATGCAAGAAAAACACAGCAACTAGTCAGCAACCAAAAATTGATGTTTAACAAGGCTGTCAGCAGTTGTTGTTGCCATACCAGTTTCTATTTTTATTTCTTTTATTTCTTATAGAAAAAAAAATTCACATTCATTAAAAATTCTTCTACCAACGCTTAACTTTTGTAGAAAAAAAAAAATGTGTCACTTCAGTTTAAGTTATTTTGCGCTAAGCAAGTGATGATGCTGATGCTGATGATGATTTTGCTGATGATGAGATCATCGTTTGCTAAAAACAGAAGAACACAAAACAATCAACAAAATAATTGAACAAGAAAACATTTTTAAAATGTGGATAGAGAAGTTTGTAAAAAAACAACTTTAATTTAAAGCTAAAATAAAATTGGCAGACACAGGAATCATTTCTAATTATTTTTTTTTTATTTTTTTTATTTTTTTGTTCATTTGTATTAAAATGTGAAGAATATAAAGCAGTGGTGCCCAAGAAATTTTAAGCACGGGCCAATGCTTAAAAAAACAAAAAAAAACACAAAATGTTGCTCATCGCTGCATTTGGCAAAAAATCAAACAAAACAAAAAAACAATTACAATGCAATAAAATCACATGTTATGAAAAATTACTCGACACATAAATAACGGGACAATCAGCTTCAGCAACAACATTATGAGTGTGCGTTTTTTTCGTTTTGGCTTAGCCTGCATTTGTTTTTGTAAAGTTCGCTGGAAACTGTGCTGAACACTGAACGAGTGCGGTGTGCGTTGTTGTTTTTTGCAGGCATTCTTTGAATTTGGCTCATAGCAAAGACAAAATTAATATAGAAAACAATTTGTATGATGGGCCACGCGGGCCATACGGGCCACTACGTGGGCATGTTTGATATAAAGTATAAAAGAATTTAATTTCTGTCTGGAAATTAATGTTAAATTTTAAATTCATAAATTTTGAGGTGGATAACAAAAAAAGAAAAAGGGGGAAGGGGGGTCTCAGATATAGTAACGTGAACAAAAATAAATAAATTTGAAAAAATTTAAATCTTGATATCAGTTCAAGATCGTGTCTTATCTGCGGCTTGTATTTCGCTTCAAAAGTTTTATTTTATTTAAAATAAATCGAAATAAAAAGTACTATTTAAATAACTCAATTTTAAGGAAGCATATTCACAAAAACACTGAACTTGGTGCTGCACGGGTGCAGCCTTTACGGGTACTCTCTCAAAGACCAGGTGAATTTCTTTGCACAAGAAATGAGGATACACCTGAATGGGTCGTCATGGAATCCATTGAAGAGTTCTATTTCAAAGAGTCCCCAAAGTTTCCAACTTCTTAAATTCCAGTGATTGGGAGCTTCGTCCATCTTGGATTGAAGATGGATTAGTTTTTATCGAAGAAAATAATTGATTTTTAAAATGTTTTCTTAAATATATCTAGTCATGATAGCACACATACTAAGAGCCTAGTCAAGGAAGTAATATTTTTTTAATATATTTTCATATATTTTTTAATATTTGTATATTTTTTTAATAAATTTAATAAATATTTTTTTTATTTCATATACCACGTTATTTTATGGGGGGAGGGGAGGGGTTTTGAAAAGCACTACGAAGAGTAACAGAGGTAGAGAGGGGGTGAAAAAAGTTGAACGTAATTTTATAACACATATCTTACGGTATGAAAACATAAGCGAGCGAATACTGAAGCTTAAACAAAAGACTTAAGAAACAAACTGCATTCAAAGCAACCAGAGCAAGGTTCATAAAAAACAAACGCAGACTTCGTTTTTTATATAATTAATTTAAAACAAATTTTTTTTTTGTTTTTTTTATTTTTATATGTTTTATTTTTATTTCTATTTACATTTTTTTTTTAATTTTTTGCTTTTTATGTAAAACAAATTAAGGATAAGCTTTAACATTCAGAACTTAAGACAAGACATAAACTACAGTGGCAGAATATCACAAAAATGCAAAAATTTCACAATAAATTTCATTTTAGTTTCATTAACCATTGTTTCTCGGTAAAAATATACGATGTATTTAAGAAAATATAGAAATAATAAATATCAAATCGAATTGCTTGTAACAAATCACGATTTCAAAAATCTCTTCTCTCCCTCGGCTATTCGTTAACACATGGATTGCTTAAATTTTTTCCTATAAACAACAAGAAAATTTTATCTGAAAATCTGTTATTAAAATATTAATGCCGCATTCTTAGCCTAAAAAAAAAAACAATAACAAAACCAGCTTCAAGTGTCTTGATGTTGATAGAGCTAGTTTTTATTAACTTAATTAAACGATCAAGTTAGCCAGCATAACGTATACAAGCAAGCAGCTTCTAAGAAGCAAACATAACAATTGTTTAACTATGCTGGGCATAAACTGGATTTTTCATAGAGCTATCACGATTTTGGCAATAGTTAAGTTATGAGTCGATACTCCAAAGCTGACTTTAAGGGCTGATAAGTCCATTCTAACATCTTTAAAGCCAAAGCTGTTGATGCTTTTATTGCTGCAGCAGCATTAAAACGTGTAAATAAACAATATTTCTTTGTTGCCAGAGGCTAACATTACACTCAGAGTTGCTTTTTTTTTTTTTAGTTGTTGCTGTTCACCTAGTATAAGACGTAGTCGTGGCTATTGTAGTTTTTATGAAATAAGTTATTAAGCATAATTTTTTTTTTTATAACGATAAAATCTAATGCTTGTGTTTTTGCTTTTCTTTTCTTCTATCTATAAAACATTATTTTTATGTTGCTTTTTTGCATGTTAAGCACTTTGGTGTTGGATCATGTTGTTTGTTATAGCAACAACATTGTTATAGTTTTTGCCAACAGCCTTTAGATAACTTTCAATGTTTGCCCTCTTATACATACCACATAACATGAAAACATACATATGTATGTAAATGTTACGCCCCATGATTTCTGCTACTACTGCAGAAAAATGGCTAAGCATCATGCTAGAAAGTTGAAATAGATTTTTGCTCATGTGGGCAGTTTATTTGCAGACAAGGAAATCATTATGAAATTTAATTAAAACAAAGGCGTTAATTAGCAGTTTTGTTCAAAAATTCAAAGACTGTAGGAAAGATGATGGTGCAAGAGCACGTTCATATAACTTGAGTTGAGTTGGCTTGGGTGGTTATGAAAATAGTTATTTATATAAAAAATATTTTTAATTATTCTTACCAGTTAATCTAAGTTTGTGAAGTTAAGCGTGACCTTCAACTCAGAAAATTATAATTAAAAAGTTCAAGTATCCCAAGTGAACCAAAAGTACGTAGTAGACTACAAGTGTGTATCAACAAGACGTTTAGAATTTGTTTTCTTAATTAAAACGAATAACTACTTAGATGTCTTCAACAATTTTATTGGACTATAAAAAAGATGCAGGGAGATTATATACCAGATTATAGACCAGTTCTTTGCATTTTTTACCTCTTGTTAATACACCCTTTATTAAAATAAAAAAATATTCCTTTGGATGTAGCTATATTATTAAGGGAGTAGAAGGAGCATGATCAAAACAAAATATGCTTAGGCTCCTACTAAAGTAAGTAGGGAATTTTTGTGCTAATTGGGCGAAGTCCGTGTAACCATTAAGATTTCTTGAGAGGACAAAAAAGTAAGCAAACATAAAATTAGTTTTTAGAAGTTATAATTTATATATTTTTTATATATACATTTATATATTTCTATATTAAAAAAAAAATTTCAAAATATTTCTTAGTATATGCATCCTACACACAAAAAATTACTCATTTTGATATTCAGCGGACGACACTGTATAACAAAAATTTGCAAACATCCAGGCACACATACAATTCGAACCATTCATAAAAACTCCGCTAAAGTTTACGTTTTTACTTGCTCAACATCAAGTGTAGGAAAATGTTTTGCATGCACCAACCGCCAAGACTTTGCAATCAAACGCAGAGATCAACGAAAAGAGCGTCAGCCATGTTTACTTTATTTTTTTTTCATTCTTCCAAACATAACAACACACCGTTCGCGACACTAGCACCAACAGACTTTAAAACTACTTTAACCTTTAAAGTTATATGAAAAGAAAAATGGAAATTTCTTCAGGGCTTCGCGAATTATAACAAACATCATCATCATCATCATCATCATCATCATCATCATCATCATCATCATCACCAGCAGCAAAAGCATCAGAAAAAAAAAGGCGCATTTCAAGTGTGGCCAAGTGTGAAGTGAGAAAAGTACTCACACGCCCGTATAAACAAAGAATGATTTAACTGACAGAATACATCAGAAAACACCATAAAAAAAAGTAAATATTAAGTATATGCAAATAAGTAAGACTTGACAAAGAAATGGCCAAAAGTCTTCAACCTTATATTTTATGCGCTTTTGTCTTTATTTTAAGTTTGTTTTTCTTACAACATTTATGATATATGTTATGGTCGGCCAACAAAGTTTGTTAGCCTCAGGCTGTTTGTCAAATTTTAACGTAGCTTAACTTGGCAGGTGAATTTTTTTATTTTTTGTTTAAAGTTGGAAACAGTTTCATTTTATTTATAATAAATATGAATTTCCCAAAAGTTTTCTTCATCTTGATGTTAAGTTGATGTTAATAATTAAAAACTATTTGATAAGATTAGCCAACAGCTTGTGTGTGTGTGTGTGTGAAAATATGTTTGTGTAATTTTATACAAAATTTCCATATTCAAAATTTACTAAAAAAAAAATTTAAAAAAAACAATAGTTGCCCTTATTTTAACTGAAATATTAACTGACCACTTTTCTTCTCTTTTTTTCTTGCAGCAAAAATGAAAATATTTTTGCCACTAGTCACGTGGATAGTGCTACTCACGAGTACGGTAAGTAACGAAATAGATTAAATAATATTTAAGTAATTTTTATTTAGTTTTAAATAAAAAAACTCTTCAAATTATTGCATTTTACATTAAGCATGGAAGAAAGAACATTAAATATAACTGATCTGCTTAAAAGAATACGCGAAAAAGTCAAGAGCTCTTGAAAAATGTTGCAGGTAATGAATGATATTTCCCCTCTGATTAGCAAGTATTTAGATATCAATCAGTCTAAAAGCAGTATCGACCACAGCAACAGCATATGCCTTACTTACTTTTTCGTGTTAACGTAAAAATACGAAGTGTCGCTTACCTCAGGAGTATACTACGTGATCGACACATGTCTAAATTAATCAATACAGAAGTTGGCATTATCATTCACTATATATCAGCCCTTATTAATTTCTCATTAATAATAAAATTCATAATTTAAATTCAAAATTCATAATTTATAATTTATGTTCATAATTCATAAATCATAATTCATAATTCATAATCCATAATCCATAATCCATAATCCAAAATTCAAAATTCATAATTCATAATTCATAATTTATAATTCATAATTCATAATTCAAAATTCGTAATTCATAATTCATAATTTATAATTCATAATTCATAATTCATAATTCATAATTCGTAATTCATAATTCATAATTGATATTTAAAATTCATAATTCATAATCCATATTCCATAATTCATAGTTTATCATTCATCATTCATAATTCATAATGCATAATTGATAATTACAATTCATAATTCATAAATCATGATAGACAAATATAATTCATAATACAGAATTCATAATTCATAAATCATGATAGACAAATATAATTCATAATTCATAATTCATAATTAATAATTCATACTTAATAATCCATAATTCAAAATTCATAATTAAAATTGATAATTGATAATTGATAATTCATAATTCATAATTCATAGTTCATAATTCATAATTCATAATTCATAATTCATAATTCATAATTCATAATTCATAATTCACAATTCATAATTCATAATTCATAATTCATAGTTCATAGTTCATAGTTCATGATTCATAATTCATAATGCATAATTCATAACTCATAATACATAATTCATAACTCACAGTTCATTATTAATAATTTATAATTTATCATTTATAATTTATAATTTATAATTTATAATTTATAATTTATAATTTATAATTTATAATTTATAATTTATAATTTATAATTTATAATTTATAATTTATAATTTATAATTTATAATTTATAATTTATAATTTATAATTTATAATTTATAATTTATAATTTATAATTTATAATTTATAATTTATAATTTATAATTTATAATTTATAATTTATAATTTATAATTTATAATTTATAATTTATAATTTATAATTTATAATTTATAATTTATAATTTATAATTTATAATTTATAATTTATAATTTATAATTTATAATTTATAATTTATAATTTATAATTTATAATTTATAATTTATAATTTATAATTTATAATTTATAATTTATAATTTATAATTTATAATTTATAATTTATAATTTATAATTTATAATTTATAATTTATAATTTATAATTTATAATTTATAATTTATAATTTATAATTTATAATTTATAATTTATAATTTATAATTTATAATTTATAATTTATAATTTATAATTTATAATTTATAATTTATAATTTATAATTTATAATTTATAATTTATAATTTATAATTTATAATTTATAATTTATAATTTATAATTTATAATTTATAATTTATAATTTATAATTTATAATTTATAATTTATAATTTATAATTTATAATTTATAATTTATAATTTATAATTTATAATTTATAATTTATAATTTATAATTTATAATTTATAATTTATAATTTATAATTTATAATTTATAATTTATAATTTATAATTTATAATTTATAATTTATAATTTATAATTTATAATTTATAATTTATAATTTATAATTTATAATTTATAATTTATAATTTATAATTTATAATTTATAATTTATAATTTATAATTTATAATTTATAATTTATAATTTATAATTTAAAATTTATAATTTATAATTTATAATTTATAATTTACAATTTATAATTTATAATTTATCAATTTTAATTTATAATTTATAATTCAAAATTCATAATTCATAAGTTACAACTCATAATTGATCACCCATCATCTACCTTGTATTCATCATGAATTTTTCCAAAGTACATCTTTATTTGACAATTATCAAATTTATATAACATAACATTGGTGGCCTCGGTAGTCGATAGGTAGCGCTTTTGACTGCCACCCCAGTGGTCCCGGGTTCGAATACTGGCCTGGCCATGGTCCTAGGCTTTAATTTTTATTTATTTCTATCCTCATTTCTCTACGATATATTTATATTTTATAACAATATTTTAAGACGAATATATACGACTTATACGAGGGGTACTATTTATATTTCGGGAACTGGCAACACTAATGTCAATAGCTAAAATCTGGCATCACCACAATAAAGTTTGACATATTTTAGCATAAATGTACCCACAACGTTTTGATGTACAAGAGCTATTTGTTTTACTTAGTGAGTTAAGAAAATCAATTTGATAAAAAAATTAAAATCGTAAGAGAAGGTTTTCGTTGGGTTATTTTTCACAACTTTCGCCGTGGATTATCTCAACAAAAATGTGTCGATGAACTCAGTTCATTATAGGACGATAAAGCACCATCAAAAACCACAGTATATCGCTAGCATAGTGAATTCAATCGTGGTCGTAGTTCGGTCGCTGACCAATTCCGTGTAGATCGTCTAAAATCGATTGTTGTGCCACAAAACATCGACGCAGTACGTGAACTAATAATGCAAGATCGTCATGTTATATATAGTGAGTATATACAATACATTCGATATTGCATGACCACTTATCTGTAAAAAAAATTTACTCTCGTTGGATATCCCATAATTTATCAATCGTTCAAAAAAAGTCTCGCGTCCATTGGTGTAAGGAAATGATTAAAAAGTTCAATAGTGGTGCTTCAAAAGATGTGTATAAAATCGAGACAGGTGACGAATCATGGATACATGCGTATGAGCCGGAACAGCAATTGACCGTGTGGGTATTTCAAGACAAGGCAAATCCAACAGAAGTTGTTCGCGCACGAAACACTGTGAAGCAAATGGTCGCCGGTTTCTTCCACTGAATGCGTCATGTGACCACTGTTCCACTTGAGCAACGTAGAACGGTCAATTCTGAATGGTACACGACCATTTGTTTGCCTGAAGTCTTCGGAGAAATTCGCAAAGCCAATCGCCAAAGACGAATCATTCTCCATCATGACAATGCGAGCTCTCACACATCTTTTCGAACATGTGTTTTTGGAGCAGTCAAAACGTTGAATTGATGACTCATCCTCCATACAGTCCTGATTTGGCACCCAATGACTTCTTCTTGTTCCCGAATATCAAAGGCAAACTGAGTGGTCAACGATTTACGAGCACCGCAGAAGCAGTTGAAGCGTTCAAAAACCATGTTTTGGAGGTATCTCAAGAGGAATGGAAAAAATGCTTTGACAAATGGTTTGAACTAATGTAAAAGTGTATTATGCACCAAGGGGAATATTTTGTTGAATAATTATTGGGAATATTTTGAAAAAAAAAAAAAAAACATTTTCATTTAAAAATTTTTATTATTTGATATTTCCGAAATATAAATAGTACCTCTCGTAGTAGTTGTTTCTGGTAGAGGGATTTGTGGATACGATTGCCTTATGACTAGAATTGCCTAAGGTAAAGGCATATCACTTACCTCAGATTCTTATTCGCATGTTTCTACGGCTTTCACCACGCTTAAAACATCCTACACATGATTTACTTGATTGTCCCTTCTTTCCCACTTATCTATCAGCCCATTTCGAACTAAAACAGACTCTACTAAATAGATACACACCTGAAATCCTTTATTCAAAGTGAAAAATAAAACATAAATAAAAACTAATTTCAAAAGTATTATTTATAAATCATTTTCAAACTCAAAAGCGAGCAAAAGAAAGACAAACTGAGGCACATTTGAAAATTTCTGTGGACACGACTGCTACAGATAATAATCTGATTTAATTTCAGTTCTTTGATAGCATAGAAATAAATTTCTAGCCGGTTTGAAAACAATTTTTTCCTTAAGTATGAATAAATTAAAACAAAAGACTTAAGAAACGAACTTGAACATATATTCACCACATGATATGTGAAGACAAAGGTTCACAAAAGACTAAAGAATGCAATTACGATTCGAAACCAAATCGCTTTATAACTGAAAGCTTACTCAACATTTACTTTCTCTCATTTATATTAAAAAACTTCTGGCTTAACATGTTGCTTAACATCGAAATCATAAACTTGCATTTCATTATTATGTAAAAGAAATGAATAAAATTCAAGCATTACCTTAATGAGAAGAAAGTAAATTCCGCTTGCACTTTGAATTCAAAACATGGCCACTATAATCAGCCATCTTCTATAGCTAACGTCAAATCTATTCAAATGATGACAGAAATAAATTGAGTCAAAAGTCATTGAACCTTTTATACTGTGTGTTTTATAATAAAGAACACAATTTATTGCTTAAACATACTATCTTGAAAAAAAAAAAACAAAAATCCTCAAAAGCACAGTTCATAAAAATAAAAATAATACTACTTTTTACAACTTCACACCCCATAAAAGAAAAGACGATAAGATTTTTAAAATATGATGAGCAAAATTAACACATAATTTTGACAGTTGGAACCGCAAAAGTTTGTTTTTTTTTTTTTTTTGTTTTATGGCTGGACATCAATTTTAATGCTTTCATTATTATAGCGGTCGTAAAAAGTCAATCCTTATATTGTACGGTAAAATTTAACCAAAACAAACAACCACAATAAAATTATGAATAGAAATTGAATAGTTTGTGAAATTTATGCAAATTTCGATGAGGTCAGAAAACTTAAGATGCGAACTAATAACAACGGTATTTCAATTTAAACCGTAACTGCAAACGTTAAATCAGCTATGAATTTATGTGAATATAGCAAGAAGCGGAAGGGGAAAAAGGCGCAAATTTCAATATTTTCCAATCAATTTGTGAATTTGAATAAACCAATCGCAAGAGTTTTTTACAATTTCCTGATTTTCTTGAAAATCCTCGATATGCCAGTAAAATATTTGTGCTACGCTGAGTCAACTTTTTATAGTCATCAAATCTTACAACTTTAAAAAGAAAACACCCATTAAAAAAACATTTCAAACCATCAAAACATATTATCATAGCAATTATAGCGGTTTTTTTTATTAATTTGTATAACTATGCTTGTATAACACATTTAACATATCGAACTCCATGGCAAAAAGCAAAACTGATTTAATAACAAAACACAAAGATGGCAAATCGCAACAAAACTCCGGTCAATGACTTTATATTCTAGACAAGGCACCAAACGGCATCACAAACATATACAAGCACATAAACATTTCAATTACTGTACAACGGCATAAAAGCATAAGCAACATGTTAATAAGTAAGGAAAAAAAAAAATAACAAAATATAATGAATAAAAGCAGCCGCATTAGCGGTAAGTTCAGATTGTCATCGATTTGTGGCCAAAAGATAGCAATAAATCAAAGAAAATAAATAAAAAGTATGCAATGAACAAGAAAGCACAAGAATTTCAAATTGGCCAACAGTCAAATGGAAAAAGTGCTAAAAACAACAAAAGCAACTAAAGCAATGAAAACAACAGCTACAGCACATAGGTTATTGACTTTCGAACACTTGCTTTGAACACTGCCAACTTTGGCTGTTTATTGGTTTTAGATTTTTTCGGCACTTGTTGCTTAATATTAAATAAGATAAGCCTTTGGCCAGTGAAACAAATTAAATTGTTTAATGGCGCTGTTGAAGCGAAGCTTGTAAAAATCAAATTATATACATCATACGATAAAATCAGTTTTGGATGACCAAAGGGCATAAATTTAACTTTAAGCATACATTTTTAATTAAACATGAAATAAATAATTTTGATTTTTATACGCCAAAAATAACAGAACAATTTTGAGAACATATGCTTTCTGACAAAGAAGAAAAAAGAAAATTCAATAGATTTAATTTTTTCAAAAGGACTAAACTGTCATACAGTGGTCAGATCTGACAATTCTTTTATCACATGTGCTGAGTTAAGTTTGCCATTTTATAGTGAATAGACTAACCCTGGAACAACGTTCAGTCAATGGGCTGAAAATGAACTGGAAGCCAACCCACTGTCTTATAGCAATATTCTATTCAGTGATGAGGCTCATTTTTGGCTCAATAGACATGGCAATAAGTTCATTTGCCGCATTTGGAGTCTAGAAAATCCACTAGAGATTCTCAAGGCACCGTTATATCCACAAAAAAAAAATCACTATTTGATGTGCTGAATGCGCCGGTACAAATATTGGAAATTAATTTTTAAGCGTTATATAGAGCCATGATTGCAGATAATTTCGTGTCCCAATTGAATAGGATATTTATTATAGACATGTTATTCCAACAGGACGGCGGCACATGTCATACGACGCTTCAAACAATCGACTTACTGAAGGAAACATTTTGTGAACGCGATATTTCTCTAAACGGTACCAATCAATTGGCAGTCAATATCGCTCGCTTAAGAGCCCGAACAGAACCAAAGTGGCTGTCGGTTGGCGGTCCTCCCTCGGAGAAATCCGCTGAGAACACGTCCAGAATAGGAGCGGTTGTGGGTTGTCCGATCAGCGTTGCTTTTCGTTGTATGAATGGTAAAAATGCAACACACACACACACACACATACACACACAAAATTAAACGTCAGCTCATGGAATGCAACACACACATACAAAACAAAACGTCAGCTCATGGTAAAATCTAAGAAAATAGCACTGAACACAGCCAATTTTTAACTAAAATATGGCAACACTTACGCCACTCAAAGAGAGATCCGCCAGCCGTCGGAGAAAAAATAGAATTATTCTATTCTGGCGTTTTTCCGTTACGGATTTCTACGGCCATTTAATCTTTGGCGGCTGCATATATTTTCGTGTATTTTGTTGTACAGCGCACCCGATAACCGACAGCCGCTTAGGTTCTGTTCGGGCTCTAAACGGCTTTGGATTTTTTTTTCTCTGTGGCTTTCCGAAGTCATTAGTTTATAAAAACAAACCAGCCACTATGGATGCATTAGACACTATATTGTGCTAACCCTTGTCGAGATGAGACCCCAAATGCTTGAGAAAGTGGTTGAAATTCGAACTTCCAGAATGCACATTCAACATATGTAAAGACCACTCAGAACTAAAATAAATGAAAAATATTTACGTGCATATATAAAAAGGTTTCAATGGATCACCAAAACTTCAATTTTCTCGTGTTAATGCATGCAAATGTATTTGAAGCATGGCCGCCTCCCAATGGAGGGTTAAGAAATACGTTACCGATTACATTTGAAAATAAAATTAAATTTTAAATTCAATTTGAATAAAATAAAAAAAACAACATAAAGGTTTGAAAAAATTCAAAATGTTATAAAAAAAACTAAAATTCCAAAAAAACAAAAATAAAGTTGATGTTTAAACTGCAAATTTTTAAGAAACATTTTAGGAGTGTCTCTTAAGACAAAAAAAAACAAGAAATTTTTTAAAAAATATATTTTTTGATATAATTAAAAAATGTTTAATGTTTCTACAGACTTGTTTTCTATTGAAACATTTACAATCTATCAGATATAAAGAAAACCTTGCAACACAGAGAAAAGAAACTAAAAAAAAAAATCAGTCGGTTTTGATTACAAGCAATTTGCATTTAAATATCTTTACAATAACGAAAAAATACTATTTGCTTTTTAGACTGTTTGCATAGATATAAAATTATAATAATTTATATAAAAATACTTTTAAAAAAGAAAACTCTAATTTATTCAAATTATTCAAATGAGTAGAAGCGGTAGAAAATATTAAAAATGTTTAATAAGCTTGTCCAAATCCAATAATAAACAAGCAAGTCTACTCTATTCAATAATATTTTTCATTCGATTTTTTACGTTGAATCAAGTTGAATGGTCTTCCTAGCGTTTCAAATGTTTCTCGAACTTTTTGCTGCTGTCTTTAAAAAAAAAAAAAAAAACATCCTCAAGTTTGATAATTTTCGAACCAAAGGTTATTGACTGCAAATAGCTTGTTGCTACTTGATACAGAAAAAATTGTAATAAAAGCTTTCTTAAAATACTTGTTTTTTTTCATTTAAATGACGTTATATTTCAATTAATTGTATGCTTGAGAACAGCTGCGTATGAAAATCAAAAGACTAAAGCGACAAACTTGGCACTAATTACAGGTTTTCAAAAATATATAAGATTGATTAGATGATTAGCTATACAACAACAACAACAACAGCAAAAAATTCCGATTTAAATTTTAAGCTTCATTAATAATCATATATATGAAAGATTTAAGCAACGAACTTGATCTCTTCGATAGTAGAGGTATTAATCAAAAGACTTAAGCAACAAACTTGAAGCTGTTTAATCAAAGGAGGCACAAAATGGTCGAATTTTTGTTGAACTTGATTAACTCACTAATTGGAAATGCAAATAAATTTTGCAAAATTCAAGATTTGTGAGCATAAACTTATAAAAAAACTCTACATATAAAATGAAAACATTTAAAAAAACAACCTTTTTTGCTGTCGTATGTATTCTTTTGTAAAATTGAAGAGAAAAATAAAAAATGAAATAAAAATTCTTACATAAAAGATTTAATCAATAAACTTGATTTCATCACTTAGTTTGAGCTTGAACTTGAGTATGAGCAATAGTATGATTATGAGTATGAGTATGAGTATGAGAATGACTATGAGTTTGTGTATGTATATGAGTATGTGTATGAGGATTAATATGAGTATGACTATGAGTTTGAGCATTAGTATGAGTTTGAGTATCAGCATAAGTATGAGTATTAGTATAAGAATGAATATGAGTATGAGAAAGAGAATGAGTAAGAATATGAGTATGAGTATGAGTGTTAGTATAAGTATGCCTATGAGAATTAATATAGTTATGAGTATTAGTATGAGAATGAATATAAGTATTAGTTTGATGAGTATTAGAGAATGAATATAAGTATTAGTATGAATATGATAATGAGTATGTGTGCTAATATGAGAGAGAGAGAGTATGAAGATGAGTATGAGAATGAATATGATAATGAGTAAGAGTATAAGTATTAATATGAGTATGAGTATGAGTACTAGTATGAGTATGAGTATGAGTATGAGTATGAGTATGAGTATGAGTATGAGTATGAGAATGAGTAAGAGTATGAGTATGAGTATGAGTATGAGTATGAGTATGAGTATGAGAATGAGTATGAGCATGTGCATGAGTATCAGTATGAGTATGAGAATGACAATGAGTATGACCACAAATATAACTATGAATATGAGAGTGAGCATTATTAGAAGTATAAAAATTATTAAGAGCATCAGCATGAGTAACATGTACTCTGAATAAAAAATGCTTAAACAAAATATTAAAGCAATGAACTCAATTTTCATGATTTAGTTTGAGCTTTAATGTTATTGAAATTCTAATTGAATACAAATCAGTCATTAACATCACATAGAGGACTATAATAATGCGGCAGTAGACAGGTTTTTTGTTTGTTTCGCAAATTAATAAGAAATCATTAAAACCGCGTTTGAGAAAATCTCTGTAGAGCACGCGATTGAACCATTTATCTTAACAGCACAAAAAAACAAAAAAAACAAAGGAAAATTGATGATTTTCAATTAAAATTTCCACAACTCAAGCTCGTATTGTAACCGGTTGCCATAACAAAGCAAACACGAACAACAACAACAAAAGCATTGTGTTAGTAAGCCAAGAGCAAGGCTGCAAACTGTAGATTAATTTAAAGGTTGCTGCAAATCTTTGAATTAATTCTACACATGAGGATGAAACTGACAATGACAGTTATAAAGCGGAGAAGACGTGCTAAAAATGAAAAAAAAACAAAATATATAAACTTCAATGTTATGCACTTGAAGCCCTCCAAACTCCCACTCAAATTGATGTAAATCTGGTTACAGTTGGTGGCAATAATTTTAAGTTTTTTTTTATTCTACTTCATTTGTTGCACTTGCAATTTTGTGTGTTGTTGCATTGCTTATCAATTATTTTTGCTACGAAACAAAAAAAAAAAAAAAAACAAATACTGGCTGGGAAGTTTTGAGCAGAATATAATAAAATGTAAAGCTTTTGTTTATAGTTGCCAAAGCCATGCAAAACCAAAACCAAATCAAAACCAAGGGTCACTTGAACTTGACTTTAATTGTTTTAAGCTTAAAGTTATTCATTGTTGTTCATAATTTTCATTGTTCAACAGAACAGACTTTATTGCTTTTGGAAAAAAAAAAAAAATACTTACACGTGACGGTTTGACAGACTTGAACTTGACAAAATTTAAGCGATAATTTTTTATGCTACATAGCAAATCAATTAAAACAAATAGTCGCTCATATAAGACAAAAAACTTGTGGTAATAAAATACTGTTATAATTACTTCAACACTTACTTAGAGAGTGAGCGAAAATAATTTATTGTTTATGACATTTTTATAATGACTTCAAGATTTTGGGAAATAATGGTATTTAAAGTTAATTTCTAATTGTTAGTGAGATGTAATTAAATTTTATTAAAATTGTAGTTGACAATTTAGCTCAATTAATTTTTTTTTTTTAACAAATGACTTAATTGGGATAAACTGCTGATTTAATGGTGCTGATGTGGATTATTGCGAAGATTGTGATTGTACTTTGGTTTTAAGGTTGAATATGATCATGAGTATGATTATGAGTATTAGTATGATTATGATTATGAGTATGAGTATGAGTATGAGTGTGAGTATGAGTATGGCTATGAGTATGAGTATGAGTATGAGTATGGTTATGAGTATGAGTATGAGTATTAGTATTAGTATGAGTATGAGTATGAGCATGCATATGAGTATGAGCAGGGAAAATACCATGAGAATAATCATGAATATGAGTATGAGCATTAGTATGAGCTCGATTAAAAGCATGAGTATGATCATAAGTATCAGTATAAGTATGAGTATAACTATGAGTATGAATATGAGTATAAATATGAGCATGAGTATTAGTATGAGTATAAGTATGAGCATGAGTATGAGTATAAGCATGAGTATGAGTATTAGTATGAGTATGAGTATGAGTATGAGCATGAGTATGAGTATGAGTATGAGAATGAGTATAAGTATGAGTATGAGTATGAGTATAAGTATGAGTATGAGTATTAGTATTAGTATTAGTATTAGTATGAGTATGAGTATGAGCATGCATATGAGTATGAGCAGGGAAAAGACCATGATAATAATCATGAATATGAGTATGAGCATTAGTATGAGCTCGAGTAAAAGCATGAGTATGATCATAAGTATCAGTATAAGTATGAGTATAACTATGAGTATGAAAATGAGTATAAAAATGAGCATGAGTATGAGTATGAGTATAAATATGAGCATGAGTATGAGCATGAGCATGAGTATGAGTATAAGTATGAGTATTAGTATGAGTATGAGTATGAGATTGAGTATGAGTATGAGTATGAGTATGAGTATAAGTATGAGTATTAGTATAAGTATGAGTATGAGAATGAGTATGAGTATGAGTATGAGTATGAGTATAAGTATGAGTATTAGTATTAGTATTAGTATTAGTATGAGTATGAGTATGAGTATGAGTATGAGTATAAGTATGAGTATTAGTATTAGTATTAGTATTAGTATGAGTATGAGTATGAGTATGAGTATTAGTATTAGTATTAGTATTAGTATGAGTATGAGTATGAGTGTGAGTATTAGTATGAGTATGAGTATGAGTATTATTATAAGTATTAGTATTAGTATGAGTATGAGTATGAGTATGAGTAGGAGTATGAGTATGAGTATGAGTATGAGTATGAGTGTGAGTATGAGTATGAGTATGAGTATTAGTATGAGTATAAGTATGAGTATGAGTTTGAGTATTAGTATGAGTGTGAGTATGAGAATGCGTTTGAGTATGAGTATGAGTTGATAACAAGTATGATTATTACTTTTTAATTTATATGCAAAAGGAAATTTTTCTAAAGTCATAACCGTGCAGGTATCAAAATTGGTGAACGCTTTAAGGAGTTTATTCAAACATTTGTTCCCTTAAACATTTTAATGACAATAATGTGGGAAAACCTGAACTTGTATTAATTTGCCACCAAAGAAAATGACTTTACTACCGAAAATGTTAACAAAAATACTTTTTGTTACATGAAAATGTTTTGTACTAATATTTAACTCTCTAATTTGCGTACGAATTACTCACTTTGACAATTACAACTGACAATAATTACAAAATGCGCTAAGCTAGAAAAAATTTCCGTTACAGAATAGCTTACCCGAAGCGCATAGAACCGATTTATAATCTATGATTTGACTCTGAATTTGGTAAAAATGTTTTCAAGGTTTCATTGTCTAAAGGCATTGTTATGCAGTAGAGGGTTAACTAAAATTTTTTACATGAGCCAAAAATTTCAGTTAAGTATAGGCTACACGCAAAGAAAAAAAACGTTTATCGCCAGTTTGCCGCAAACGAACTTCGTTTGTCGTGCTTGAAATCGTTTATTGCAAACGTTTCAACAGTTGTCATAAACGTTGAACGAAAAATAAACAAAATTTTCAGTTGTGAGAAACGAGTCATTTAGTTGCAGGAAATGAATTTCGTTTGTCATAAACGCGAGTGATTTTTAAATTGCAGCAATTGAAAACTTCGTTTTTCCCAACTGAAAATTTTGTTTATTTTTCCCTTCGTTGTATAAACATAACGCTTATAGTTTAGAGCAGCGATTGCCATTGCCTAACTCTTTCCACTCTTTCCACTCTATTACAACAACTTCAATATTTCTATGATTGTTGTAATTCACCGAATCGTTCACAGGCGCAGCTGCACCGCAACAATACAGCGTGTGTTTGTTGTTGTTTATTCCTGTCGTTGTTGGTAAATATAGCGCATGCGACCGCGTACAACTCTTGCTACGCTGAAGGTTTTTGTTGGTAATTTTGCGTATGGTTTCGTCACCGACTGCTTTTTGTTAGTGTTTTTTATGTTACTAATTCCTTATTGTACTACGTATCCAACGATTTGTTGTTGTTTTTAATTTTTCTTTTGTAATTGTTGTTGCACTCTTCAAAAATCACTCTTTGGCAATCCCTGGTTTAGAGTTACTTTTTGGACAAATTGTTACTATATAAGAAAATTGGGTATTTGCTTAATACGCGGACGAAGATAGGAATAGATAAGAAGACGGACGGACATAATGAGAAAGATTATTAATATAATAATAACTGAAATAGCTTGCGGTTTATATATATAAGATATATTTTTAAGTTGTGACAACTGAATATTCGTTTGTTGCAAATACAGCTCGCAAACGAAGTATAGTTGGTGAATTTTTCAGTTGTGGTAAACGAAAAATTTCTTTGCGTGTAGTTTTTTCTAAAATAGTTTCTTTGAGGTACAGAATAACCTTCTTCGGAAATTGTATGTCCTTAATTGCTTTCTTTTAAAAATATATTTACCATTGAATGGAAAAAAACAAGTTCGGAACACCATCGAATAAGAGCTGTTTAGTTTCTTTAAATTTAATTTTTTTATAATTTTTAATTTATTTTTTTTTTTTTAATATTTTCAATAAATCCATTTGTGTGTAAAGATTATTAATGACGTCTCTGCTCTAGTTAGAATAATATACAAGCAACATAATATTGTGACATTGTCAAATGCATCGTTGACTTATTCAGCCTTGGCTGCTCTTCAATAACAATCAATTAAGCACAGTTTTATTTTTCTGCCACAACAATCTACAGTCTTCCTTGATATTTAAGCTCTATTTTCTGCTATAGTTGGCTGCATTTGCACACAACCACTGATCTAGCTACCAACTTTAAAACACAATTAACACATTTTTAAACATATGTTCATAAATATGTGTGTGTAAAACTTGCATAATATTTAACTTGTGGCAAACACAATAGTTTTCCTTGCATATAATTGATGTTGATAAAAAAAAAAAAACAAAATGTATTATTGTTGTCGAATGGCTGAGCAGCGAAGCAGAAATGTTCAGCAGCATAGCGCTGCAGTCGCTAGCCTTGTGGGTGTTCATAGAGTTAAACGACGATGGAGATTAATCCAAATAAAGAAGGCGCTTAATTGACAATAAGTCTTATTTAATGGTTTTACTTGTTATACGATGTTTTTGATATATTTTAATGTGTTTTCACAACGGGCCTGCACTGACCTAAGTGTACGTGTCGACTGCCGGCTCAGCCATCAAAACCTATGTATTTTCTTAGATATACAGCATATTGAAGTTTTGGCTTAACTTTAAATAAAGTGGGGTCATCAAAAGGGGATGAATGAAAACAAAGCTTTGACTACCTAGCACTCAAAACGAAAGACTTAAGACACAAACTTGCCTAAAGCTGTGAAAGGCACAGAATGTTGGCAACTTTTCTCAATTTTATCACATATTTTTTTTATTTTTTTTTTTTTTTTATTTTTTTTTTTATTTTTTTTATTTTTTTATTTTAACCAAAATAAGGTCACGAATTTTAGTTATTTAAACCCAAAGAATTTTTTTCAAATTTAATAGCTTAAAATTTAATAGATAGACAGATTTAATAAAAATTGTGTTTATGTGTCTTATTTTGCTCAACAATATTATCAATTTCTACTAAAAAAAAAAAAAAAAAAAAAAAAAAAACAACATTTAACAGCAAAAAATAATTGCTTTGAGATTTCCTGCCATTTTTATCGCTTATTATATCTTCAATTTTTATTTCAAGCTTCCCGCTGACGCCTCAACATTTATGATTTTCTCAGCGCTTTGCTAAATAAATCAATCTTGATATTTTTGTTATAGAACACAAAAACAATAAAAACATCATTTCCGCCGTGATTTCATGTTACGCAATTATAAACTAATTAAATTTTGCTCCACTAACAACTTGTAAGGTGCAAAAATTATTTCCAGCAATTATGTTATTTTTGGATTGTTCCTCATTTATTGCTAATTTTCTTTTAAATATTTCTCTTAAGGTCAGCAAAAATGTTAAGAATCTAAAAAAATTAATAAATACTTTATAAGTAGAATTTAAACACACACTTTAAAGAGCAATTTTTCACACGTTTTTTTGTTTCCTCTTCGATTTTTTGTTCTCTACGCAGGTACATTCACAACAACAACAAGCACAACCGAAACAATTACCCTTTAAGACAAATCTCAAAAATAGTCGATTTCGAGGCGAAGTTTTTTTCCTAAATCTCGAGGATGGCTATTTTGGCTGCCAAGTTAATGAATCTACAGATTATCTACAATTATATGAATTATCGAAATTATGCGACGGCAATCAAGACTGTTTTCTTGGTTCCGATGAGCTGAGTAAAGAGCTCAAATGCACAAGTAAGTACAAACAACAACAACAACAGCAAGTTTAATAGAAATAACTTAATACATGTTCTAACATTTATTATCTTGTTTTTTTTTTCTATTAAATTGTTACATCCGATCGTAACTAATCATTTTTTTTTTTATCCATTTCTTCCATATAATTTATTTGCTGCAGCTGACTGTGATAAGGAGGACGGCACGCAGTGCATAAACGGCGTGTGTTTGAGTGGCGTCTGCCATTGCAACGACGGCTACGGGGGCTGCAATTGCGCCGTTCAAGGTTAGTACGGAATCAAGCAAGCATAGCTGCTATACTGCACAATAAATAAAATTTTGTATTTTTTTAATTATCTGATAAATTAGTTTTAAGCACGACAATTTATGAGTTTGTATTTCCTTATTAATATAATTCTGTAACTTTATGGCTATTGTGGACACCGTGGAATGAAAATATTTTTTATACGAAATCAAATTAAAACAAAAACAAAAAATAAAAATATAAATGTTTTATATGTACAGCTAAAAATTTTATCATTTTTTCCTATTAATTTAAAAAAAAAAAATACCAAGCTAGCTGTCTTTAAAAAGTACCAATGTTTCGGTTTTATTATTATTAAAAACCAAAAGTCAAAATAAAAATTTCATATGCATAAGAAATATTTTACAAGCATTTTTGAATTTTGTGCTTAGTACGAGGGGTGCCTTTTAAGTACTGCGCCTCACAATGAAAACAGTAGTTAATCAGTGAAAATGCTTTTATTGTTTTTCAAATTATACTCTAAAAACACACATTTGCATTCGTCTCAACCAATTTTCAGAACAGTTTTGCCACGCTGAAGTGGTACCTCCGAAACCAGGTTTTTGAAGGCCTCACCACACATTTTTTTTTCTTAATGTGAGGGAACAGAAGAAGTCTTTAGGTGCCAAGTCGGTACTAAAAGGCGGATAAAAAACGCTCACCACACTTTTATTTTCTTAATGTGAGGGAACAGAAGAAGTCTTCAAGTGCCAAGTCGGTACTATAAGGCGGATGACCTATTAATTCCACGTTTTGAGTGCTCAAAAACTCTTTTTTGAGCTGATGATCTGTGGAAACTCGCATTGTCTTGATGGAAGATGATCTTCCTTCGGTGTTTGGCTTTCACTCAATTCTCCGAAAAAAATGTTTGTCTATCATTCAGCATTAGCAGTTCTCTGATGCTCAAATGGTATATTCGCGAAATGAGTGGTTTTTTTGAAAAAAACTGGCAAGCACTTTCTTGGATGTGTACTGTCCGCGGACAACTTTTGCCGGGTTTTGCTCAATTTAAAACACACATGCCCACGTAGTTGCCCGTATGGCCCACGTGGCCCTTCATACAAATTTTTTCCATCTTAATTTTGTCTTTGCGATTAGCCATAATCAAAGAACGTCTGCAAAAAACAAAAACTCAAAACGCACTCATTCAGGGTTTAGAACATTTTCCAGCGAACTTTAACAAAAACAAATGAATGCAAAGCCAAAATAAAAAACGCACACTCGATGATGTCGATACTGGAGCTGACTATCCCGTTACTTGTGTGTTGAGTAATTTTTCATGCAAGCATTGTTATTGTAACATGGTAGAATAACAGAGGTAGACGCATTACGGACTTCGCTCTCTTCCTCATAGCCAAAATTGTCTTTCAATAGTAATTTGAAAATGAAAAAAAAAATAAAAACAAAAAATAATCGTTTTCAGATTTTCTATAGGCATACCTCTGCCTCTCTGAAATTCTTCTACCTTGTTTTCATTGACCCATGTATTGTAATAGAAATAAAGTCTTGTGGCAGGGCACTGGCAGTGTACTTCATGACATGTAATTTTATTGCATTGTTATTGTTTTTTTTTTTTTTTTTGTTTTGTTTGATTTTTGTCAAAAGCAACATTTTGTGTTTGTTGTTTTATTTTTTAAGCATTGGCCCGCGGTTAAGTTTTCTTAGGCCCCACTGCTTCTAAAGAACCAAACCGTGCATTGTTGCTTTGTTTCGGCTCATAAGCGTAGATTCATGTTTCATCACTTATGGTGATATCGTAGACATGTTTCGAAGCAACTCCGCTGTATTTTTTCAGCATTTTCTTAAACCGAGCCGACACGGAGCCTTATTTGGATAAATCCTCAAATTATGAGGTATCAAACGGGAACAAAGCTACCTGACACCTTAATGCTCATGTTATATAAAATATATTCTAGTCCCACTAATGCCCAATGATGACTCCATCTCACGGTATCTCACATGTCTGTCTGCTTTCAACAGTTCATGCACAGCATCGTTGTTTTTTGCCACAACAGCCATTCTTGAACAACCTTGACGAAATTCGTCTTGGAGAGAACAAAGACCACGCTCTAATAACCCACTGAATTTCGTATTTTACAGTCGCTGGGTATGGTGCTTTACCACCAAAAGTCCAGCTAAGTTGATTTATGTATTCTTTTCTTATTAATTTACGTCGAAAATCGTAAAAAATCATGACCCAAAAATGTTCACGTGTTAATTCTTTTTTTTTTGCTGAAATACAATTTTCAAACCACTGTATACAACACAATAAGCGCACAATAAGACATGGTCCAATAAGTCCCGAGACTAAGTAATAAAAAAACTTTTTTTTGCAAATAGTCTTCTATATTCCTCAACATAGGTTCCTTCGAGAGCAATACATTCCTTCCACCGCTTTTCTAACTTTTCAATACCAGTATTGTAGAACGGTTTGTGCTTCACCTCAAAATACGCTTCAGTTTCAGGCATCACCTCTTTATTGGAGCCAAATCTCTTGCCGGCAAGCATTTTTTTGAGGTCAGCAAAGAGCCAGTAGTCGCTGGGGGCCAAATCTGGCGAATAAGGTTGATGAGGAAGCAATTCGAAGCCCAAATTGTGGATTTTCGCCAACGTCTTTCATCTTTTCGAGATAGTCGATGAACAAAATTCCATGCGCCTCCCAAAATACAGATGCCATAACCTCTCCAGCCGACTGTTGTGTTTTTGGTCGCTTTGGCCTTTTTTCATCGGTTGCTTTCCACTCAGCTGACGACCGTTTTGATTCTAGAGTGTAATGGTGGATCCATGTTTCATCCATTGTCACATACCGACGCAAAAATTCATGTTTATTCTTTGTAAACAGTGCCAAACAGCTCTTCGAATCATCGACACGTTGTTGTTTTTGGTCTGGTGTGAGAAAACGCGGCACCCATTTGGAAAGCAGCTTTCTCATCGACAAATGTTCCTATAATATTGTTCCCACACTGCCTTTCGATATCTTCAGAGCCTCAGCTAGCTCGCGCATCTTCATTTTACGGTCGGCCAATACCATTTTGTGTACTTTTTTTATGTTTTGTGGAACAACTGCCTCATTTGGGCGTCCTGAACGTTCAGCATCATTTATGTCTTTACGATAAAGTTTAAACTCAGCATACCATCGGCAAATAGTTGCTTTTGACGGAGCAGAGTCCGAATAACATTTTCGAAGCCATTGCTCAGCTTGGACGGTATTTTTTCCCATCAAAAAACAGTGATAAATCAACACACGGAATTGCTTTAAATCCATTATTTCAACAGTAGCGTCACTTAAATCACTGCAACTTCTGAACTAAACGTTAGATTGTCATGAAATTTTTACAAGTATTGTTTGAAGGTTGGAACTATCGAAATATTATATGGTTATTTCGTTAGTGGTGCCACCTAGTAGTTAGTCTCAGGACTTATTGGACCATGTGTTAAACGCACAATAAGCTTCACCTCCATTCTTGACAAAATCCAGAAGGTAAGCCATCGGCTGCTGCGGATTTGTTGTTTTAAGCCGAAGTACAGCTGTCAAACTTCTATTGGCGGGATTGTTGTCGGCGTTGCCATTCAGAGCCTTAAGGAGTGTACATTCCCTCCCTCCACCATTCTCACCATCAGTGTAGACTGTATATCTGTCACAAGATTCCTTTTTCGTGCTTGCAGGAAGAGGCTCCCGAACTTAAAGCCTTCGTTCAAGCGTCTAAATTTTTTTTAAAAATTTTCAAGCGTCATTCCTATCATCGTGTATTACCATTTTCACACACTCACTTTCGAAAATTTAAAAAATAAAATTTTGAGTTAATAAACTTTATTTATGCTAAGGAAATTTCGATAAAAAAAATAGTTTTTTCTGTCAGTTAAAGGATTTCGTTTTATTTATAGAACAAAAAATTAATGAATAGATACTAAAAAATATTTCACAATCCAAGAATTTTTATTTTTTTTTTTTTTAAGTAATTCAAGGAATTTAATTAAAATTAAAATTTAAATAAAGTAAGTTTATCATTTAATTTAATAAGTACAATAAAGGAAGTTGTTTTTAAGTTATTAAATTTGAATTAAATTTTCAAATTTTAATTTCGTTTTTTGTTTTTGGTTTTAGTTTTATCTTTTTTTTTAATTTTTATTTTTTAATTTTTTTTTAAATTTTTTTAATTTTTTAATTTTTTGAATTTTTTTTTTATTTATTTATTTATTTTTTTTTTTTTTGTTTGTTAAGTCAAGTGTTTCCTCAAAATATATCTTATCTAATTAAAATAAATGAAGATACACAAATAAATAAAGCGAGTTTATAGTTAAAATAGTATCTGCAGTTCTTTTTATTAAAAATAAACTTTAATTTTTAACATTTTCATTATTTTTTTTTTAGAAATTATGTATCAAATTTACATAAAAGATTTTTACGAAGCATTTAAAAAATTGAAATTTCAACTTATTTCGTTTAATTCAAAAGCAGTAAAAATGTTTTCAATTAAACTCAATTTTCGACGAATTATTTACAAACATTACCCTTTTAAATTTTTTCATTATTTTTTGAGATAAGTTCGAATTAAATTTTTTATTTTTGTTTTGATTATTTAGTCTTAATTTTTTTTTTTTTTTTTTATTTAGTTTTATTTTTTTTTTTTTTTTTTGTTTATTTAGTTTTATTTTGTTTTTTAATTAATGAGATAACTTACAAGTTTTTTTTTTTGTTAATTTGTAAATTATTTTTAATGTTTTATTTGAAAATTTTAAAATACTTTAATTTTTAATGAATAAAAATTTATTTTTAAAGTCAAAACATTTTAATGATTAAACTAATTTTGATATTTTTGTTTTGTATTTACTAGATGAGAACGAATGCAAATACCGCCCATGTGACGTTTTCGCACACTGTACGAACACACTCGGCAGTTTTACGTGTACCTGTTTTCCCGGCTATCGTGGCGATGGTCTTCATTGTGAAGGTAAGTTTATTTCCCCATCAAAAACCAAAGAAAACAATAGAAAAACAAAAAATAGAACGCTAAAAAAAGAAAAAACAAAACAATTAGAAGTTACGTGCTTCCGTCACCCAACTACATAAAAAAGAACGAATGATTTTTCGAGCGGTAATGAATACTTTTTCGCCTCCACTGTTATGCATACTAACAAAAACAACAACAACAACAACAGCAACGGCATGACAAAAGAATCTCATGAATCAGTATTACTACACTTTAGTGCATTTTTTCTCCTAACGGTAAAACAGTTAAAGTCACCTTTAAGAGAAACATAAAAGAGACGCACACATCTTAGACGCGGACATCTATTCACAATAGATGCACACATTAGAAAAAGTTATGACAGAAAGTATTGAATAACTTTACAGCTTAAGTTTGTGAGTGTAGTTGTTGTAAGTAATAAAAATATAAAATAAACTATTAAATAAAGTAGGATTAGGCCCAAACAAAAAAAAAACCTAAAGAATTTATGAAATGAGCACAAAGATTATATTGTGGCCTTCAGAGCTGTGGGTCTAAATAATCTCAACGATGTTACTTAAGAAGCTAACGAAGTTTTTAGCATGGCTTATATACGAGTAGAAGTAGAAGTGAGAAATTATGTGTGGGGAAAATCACCCTTAGAGCTGTAATAGAATCAAAGCGATTATCGACCGATGATCCTCTTTTACGGCCAATCACTTTGAACTGATCGAGACGGCAGAGAGTTTGATGCATGAGCATCAAAAGTAAGCTGTCTCAGGAGCATATTTAAAAATGTTAGTCTTTGAAAGTTTCAGCGAAGCGAACGAGCCAGTGAAAAAGAGCCCGTGATATACTTGTGTACCACTTTGAATACACCGTTTTGTACGCTACCGGACGATGCCGTACCATTATTGGTATGACCTGAGGTCTGTTTCCGTACAAACTTGAAGAAAAGTTCAAGTAAAGTTCAAGCTGTGAGAGTAATTTTATTATCTGTCGAAATGAGAGAATTTACTGAAAAGTATGGAAACGACTTCTAGCGAGTTTCAAGCACAAAAACAGATGATTGCCTATAAATGTAAGCAGCTCCAAATTTATTTACACCAATTTCACATTTGCTTGTTCTTCTTGATGCTTGTTCTTATCGTGCACGAAGAAATTGTTTAAGCAAAGTTCAAGCTAGTTTTGAGGCTCGAGAGAGTGGAATTTTGCTCGTTCTTCTTCTCTCTCACGCCATATTCCACAATATGAATATGGTTAACATCTTGAACATCCCTTCCTAAGAGGATTCGTTCCCTCAGATAGGCGGCCTCGGTCATGGAGTAGGTAGCGCGCTTGACTGCCACCACAAAAGTACAGGATTCGAATCCGGGCCAGGCCATGGTGCTACGCGTAAGCCTTTCTGCATTTCTTTTCTCATTTCTAATCAATTGAAATTGAAAATTCATCAATTTTTACGACTTTAAAAAAGTTGTAGTTGGTGGATGAGAAGTTTTTAGATGGGATATTCTTATAACTGGAATTGACTGAGGGAGAGACATATCTCTCAGATTCTAATTTTGATATTTCAGTAGCTTTCCTCCACACTAAGAGCATTCTACACACGTTTTACTTGATTGCCTCCTATTTCTGAAGAATCGATCATCGCATTTCGAACCAAGGCAGACTTGACTGAAAAGGTATAACACCGAAATCCTTGGTTCAAAAAAGTATCGACAATATTACACCAAAGCAATATTCTTTTCTTTAGACTTCCAAATTATTGTAGTGTCTACCAAGCGGAGATGATGGCATGGCTATTCACGTTACCGCTAAAATTCTAGGTCAAAAATACCTTAGGGGAAATAGTATTTACATCTTCTCCGATAGTCAAGCTACCCTTTATCCGCTGAACTCACATATTGACAACTCCAAAACTCTCACTGAGTGCCGCAGATCTCTTAACAATATGGCTAGGTTATTCAGGACCTACCTCATATAGGTACCCGGACAAAGGGATATCGAAGGCAATTATTTGGCTGACGAATTGGCAAGGAATGGTACGACCTCTAACACCATCTTAAATAAGGATTTAATATCACCCTGGTGATGATTTTTGTAGAAGCCGCAAGTATGAAATAGAAGAAGAAAATGTTCAGCACTTCCTCAGCGAATGGCAACTCTAAGACATACCGAAGTCTTATGCCTGAAAATCAAGCATATCCTAAAGTTCTTCATTAGTTCGAACTGGTTTGCTGAAGAGGTAATTCCATTTTGTGCAACGCGGACACCTGCCGTATAGGCTTAATTCCACGTTGCCCCATGGTAGTGGGGTCGAGGTTTAAGGAATTGGTGCCTAGGAGATAGATCTTCAGGACGTCAGTGCCATGCTAATGTATATACGACGTCCGTCATACCTCTCTTAGGCGTCACTTCCATGACTCCATGACGCCCTGTTATAGTAGTTTCAACACCGGTCGCACACCATACTAAGTATATTTAAATTAATAAATATATTGTATGAATAGCAACCAATGCTGAAACGCAACAGTACCAACTGTGGATGATTAGTTTGGTCACCATCCACATTTATTGGTGGAAATCAAGACCCATTTAACATCTCTGGCAATGTAGGGCATTGCCACCCGGTTGTTTAACGCAACTCCACACCGATCACAGACCTGTTCGCGACATTGAACTACCACAGCCAGCACTATACTCCCCGAAGGGCCAGCCCTGCGATAGTCTCCCCGGGCAAAAGGGATTTACCTCGACACGCACTTATCACAACACCAACGCATTCATTACTCTTGACTGTGATGGAAAAAGCCACCACTACTTGGACGTGTTACGAAGTAGACCACATCGCACATGACAGTGTGTGACACAAGGTCACCACTATTTGCTCCATTTCAATACTGGTACTCCAAGGCTACTAAGATGAACTTTTCACACTTGGAGCACCCAATATGACACTTCTTGTCCACCAGTCTCCCAAATTGGGCGTCTGTAGGCTCAGCCACAGACCACCAAACCTAACCTAATATTCTTCCTAATAGTCAAAAAGATAAAGACACAAATAATATCAAACGTATGAATATCACATGAGCACTAGTTCTATTTCCATGCATTTACTGCTTCCTAACTGCTTCTTGATGTTCTTCTTCTTCTTCGCTTTCCTTGCATAGACTGCTACGCCAAACCGTCAACGTCAATGCTGGAAACCATGCAAGATTCTCCAACTTACCTCACAAACACTTCTCTAAATTTTTTTTTATATATATACATATATACATTTTTTTATTTTTTTTTTTTCTTTTTATCTAAGCATGCGATTGCATGAATGGCTGACTGATAATTGGTATTATCATCCATCTTGCCAGGCAGGCAGTCAGTCAGTGCAAGCAGTCAGTCAGTGCAGCCAGTTAGTGCAGCCAGTTAGTGCAGTCAGTCAGCGCCGCCAGTGATGCCAGATTACATAGAACTCGTTAGAAAAAAAAAATATAAATAAAAGAAAGATGAATCAAGTTTAAGATCTCAGCAGCATTATATAATCTTATTTATTTGTTGTTGAAGTTTATTGCTGTTGTTATTGTAGCTCTTCTATTGCTGTTGCTTTTTGTGCTTTTTTATTGCTGCTGCTGCTGCTGCTAGCTTGAATGCCTGGGAATTGCAGCAGGTGAATTGTGGCAACTTCTTCCGGATTCACATAGAAGAACATATCAAAGTTTTAAACAAAAACTTCTAGAATTTCATTTGTAGCTAAATTGATTCAAATCGCATGAGTTTCTTTGGGAGAAAAAGTACTCACCTCGTGCAATGTTAGAGTGCAAATATTTCCAAGAGTGCTTATTATTGTTATTGTTATTTAATTTTTGTATGTGATAAGCAGAAAGCAAGTTTTGTTCTCATGCTAGAGAATAGAGTACAGGGTTGGTTGAGATAAATGGAAGTGAATGCGAGGTGATAGAATTGAAGATAAAATGGTAGTGATTGAATAACGTGAGATATTTATACATTTTGGTATAAAAAGTTCTGGCTTAGCCATGATCGTAAGTAGCCATGATCGCACAAATGGAGAATTTAATTTTTTTTAATAAATGAAAGAATCTCCGAGAATAATTAAATAGAATCTACGAATAGATATCCCATATGTACTTCCTTTCAAACATGTTTTCAAAAAGGTTCTAAAAAACTAACCTCGTAAATGCGACAACTAGCCCGTCAACCTTGGTTAAAGAACTTTAAGTAGTACACTCTTCCTGTTATCTAACTTTTGATCAAAGATGGAAAATCAGGACACAAACGAATCTACTTTCTAATTTCAAAAGAATGGTACTACGTGCCATACAAACCGTGAAACAATAGAGTTATTGTGCACGCAGTTCCCTGGTCGCGTCATTTCACATTTTGGATACACCAATTGGCCACCAAGATCTTGGGATTAAATGCCTTTAGACCGTCATTTTTTTATAATTATGTTAAGAGTCAGATCTTCGCATACAATCCGCAAACAATTCCAACTCACAAAGCGAACATTGAATTCGCAATGCATGGGGATGTATGATTGCAAATGGATGGCAACATCCAGTTCATAACTGACAGAAAGAACCATCCGGAGTACATAGTGCCGAAAACCTTGAGTCGTTTCGGCACTATGCCGTTAATATTTCAACGACATAACGACCCGAAGCATACATTTCAGAAAATTCGCTTTTAGGTCCTGTAGAATCAGTCAAATATTTTAGGAACATTTAGGATCTTCACTCGTTGCATTTGAACCCTATCGAACATTTATGAGCGGACTTGGAGCGATCTATTCGAAAGCATCCTATAACATCAAAGGCTCGCTCCAAAGTGAAAGAATGAGCGAAAATTTCGAAAAAGGAATAAGGGTCTGCAATCTAGGCCCAGGCAGCCGTTTTAAAGATGATGACTTCAGACAAAATTTCTAAGTATCAACTTTATAATTAAAATAGGAACTTAAGAAACATGCAAACAATTTTTCGTTTTATTCAAAAAATAAGTTCTACAACTCTTGTTGATACGCTCCTTAGTTTCAGAACTTTGCAATTATTCATGGGAAAAAATAACTTGTTTCCTCTACGTGCTCAGCCCCAACTTGTCAGAAAAGCTTAATTTTCCAAGCCATAAAACTCGAACATTTTTGTTAAATAATATCTAACAATTAGTTTCAATTTCAGGGTCTGGCCCTTCTCCACTTATTGAGCCGATTTCTAAAATATACCGCATGTTAAAACGCATCTTTAAATTTCCAGAATCTCTCCTTTGCGATTTAAAAACTTCAATGTAAAGGCTTTCTATTATTTTCAAAACTTTGCAGACATATATTCATAGATAAGAATATATTTCCGTCCGTTGGTTAAAGTGCGTGGCCGCTATGTCAACGAACCTGGAGACCCGGGTTCGAATCCCAGCAGCGACAGAAAATTATTTGAATTAAAATGATTTTTCTGTGCGGCCGCCATCTCTCTGCGGACAATGGCAAACATCAGAGAGTAATCAAAATGCCATGTAAAGCTTCTTGAGAACAAGAATATTCCGTTCATCGCCGTTCGGAGTCGGCGTTAAACCTGTAGGTCCGGTTCTCGGTCAATTGTGTACAAACTTAATAACACGCACAACACAATTGATCATAAGAAGGTCAAAGTACTTTCAAGGGCTGAAATAGCCAGTTATTTATTTTTATTTATTTTTTTTTATAAGAATATATTTCCTCTCAAAAAAAAAAATCTCGAAAAATAGGGTCTGTATCGATAACAATAAAAAATATGTCTTTGTTTCGGTAGACTTTAGTTATCCAAACCCTCCCAAAACATCCTTTCATGTATAGAAATTATTCGATGTTTGATATTTCAAAAACACCTATTTCTGTTTAAGCAATAATCGCCTAAAAGTTTGAAAACATAAACTTTGTCAGGATTCAAGACCCTCTATCCTCATTTCTAAAATATCGGGTCATATACAGTTAATTCCCTTATTTCATTTGCTTTGAAAACATATAATACCTTCTTCTTTACCCTCTCAAAAATTCTCAATAGACAGGGTTACGTACAAATAATCGAAAAAATAAAATCATCCAGGCCCTTCTCACGCACTACCTAACTTAAAATATTTCACCGCTGAAAGTCTTTATTGCTTTTGCGCTATCTTTAAGTCGTCGAATACATTTCGGACTGGGTGGTGAAGTGGCAGCGAGCTTGACTTCAACACCAGGGGTACCTGGTTCGAATCCTGGTGAGGCCATGATCCTACACTTTAACCTCCTTGCATTACTTTCTTCCTTTCAAATCAACTGAAATAGAGAATTCATCAATAATTATGACATAAAAGTTGTATAAGTTGTTGGTAGAGAAGTTTGTGGAAGGGATTGGCTTAGAATTGACTCAGGTAAAGACATAAAACTTGTCTAAGATTGTAATTCACCTGTTTCTGCGGTTTCCCATGACGCTTAGTACATCTCACATATGTCTCACTTGATGGATGTTTCACTTTTCTCTTCTTTACCACTGATATGTTGAAGCAAGACAGACTAAAATAAATAGGTGTAACTTAAGGAATAATCCTTAATTCAAATCCTCAGTTATCAAATCCTTAATTCAAAGCCTTAGTAGAAAAATAGTCTCACCAGCAAAATTTCTTTTACGACTTCTTACAAAACAATATTAACGATATCAAGCCATATTTTAAATTTTTTTTTGTTTTTTTTTTTTTTTTTTAATAATAAATGCTGTAAATCTATACAGTACTACACAAAATGTATTCCTCAGATTTTTATATAATTTAGGGGTAATTTAATACTGCACGCAAAGAAATTTTTCGTTTACCGCAAATGAAAAATTCACCAACTACACTTCGTTTGCGAGTTGTATTTGCCGCAAACGAATATTCAGTTGTCATCAACTAAAAAATATATCTAAAATATATTGTACCACAAGCTATTTTGGTCACTAATATTTATTATATTTAATATCTTTATTCCTATATCACCGCATCTCTGTTGCTATCTTCGTCCGTACCAATTTGCTTATATAGTAAGAATTTGTCTAAAAAGTAACTCTGAACTATAAGCATTGTGTTTATACAACGAAGGAAAAAACAAAGGAAGTTTTCAGTTGGGAAAAACAAATTTTTCAATTGTTGCAATTTAAAAATCACTCGCGTTTATGACAAACGAAATTAATTTTCTGCAACTAAATGACGCGTTTCTCGCAACTGACTATTATAATGACAACTGTCGAAACGTTTGCAAATAACGATTTCAAGAAACGACAAACGAAGTTAGTTTGCGGCAAACTGGCTATAAACATTTTTTTTTGTCTTTTCGTGCGTGAATCACGAATCAGGGATTATTTTTCTCCATCACATCCAGTTCTTTCACAATTGCGCAAATTTTGAAAACTTCCAAAATATTTTGCTTCCAAAAATGTTCTTTCTCATAAAAAATTAGTAAGGCATGTATTTGGCTTGGCTGAAGTTAAAATATTCCCACACTTGTGTATACTAAAGGGTTATCCATTTTAAAGTAAGAAGGTTAAGTTTAACAGAACACACTTAAAATACAAATTTCGATAAAATTTTTATTTCGTTGTAATGTTTGGATTTTGCCACTATACGTGGCATGCCCTCCACGCGAGTTTTTGCAGGACTCAATCCTTTTGAAGTTTAGATTTTCGAGGATTTGAGAGCACAACTCGGACACTAACTCGGACACTGGCTGTGTTGGTTTTTAATTGCTCAAGAGTATCAGGTTTATTCACGTAAACACGATCTTTTGCGTAGCCCCACGCAATAAAAAGTCCAGAGCCTTCAATTCGCACTATCTTGGAGGCCAATTGACATCGCCAAATTTCGAAATAAGTCGTCCTGGAAATTTCTGTTGCAAGAAAGCCCTAATTGGTGCTGTTGTGTGGCTTGTGGCCTCATTTTGTTGTAACCACATATCCTAAAAAAATCCATATGTTCAAAATCGTCATATCAAATAAATTCATATCAAAAATATCTGTGAGCCCTTAAATGCATAGTGTGCCATATATGGCACAACCAAAGAATTTTTCCCCATGTCTGAACGAAAGTAATTTTGGGAAAAATAAATAACCTTTTGGGTCACACCCATTTAAAGTTTTCGTTCTCTTCAAACGGTTATACTTACGGAATTCAGCTGACTGAATTATTTGGAACAAAAGTGAAAAAGTGTTTAATACAAAAAAAAGGACATGCATTTAGGGTTAAATTACGACCATAGCGCTCAGAATTCACTGTAGCGATTGGTCTTCGATCATTTTCACACCACACCATAATGCACACCAGACAGGCACTTTTTGCGGATGCAATGCCTTCTCCACAATCACAAAGGGATTTATAGAGCCCCATATACAGCAATTTTGCTTTTCCGTGTCAAGCCCGCAATAGGCCCCATCGTTGAAGAAAATTTGCTTAAAAAAATCAGCATTTAACAAAAATCAACAATTTAACAATTTGAACGCGTTGTTCGGTGTTAAAACGTTCCGTATAATAAA
The DNA here is from genome assembly GCA_943735915.1 of Pherbina coryleti. Taxonomy (NCBI): domain Eukaryota; kingdom Metazoa; phylum Arthropoda; class Insecta; order Diptera; family Sciomyzidae; genus Pherbina; species Pherbina coryleti. The sequence goes on from OX030948.1 coordinate 23,165,603, forward strand.
ATGACTAATTTTTGAGCTTTTGAACTAGCTTTTGACTGCTGCCAAATGCCAGGGCTGCACTTTCCGAAACCCGATCTGGATAGCACTGTATATTTAGTATTCGAAGTTATAAAGGTTTTATGATTTGAACGACGTTGGTTCTTATATAGTTTCATGCTGTTTTTATCCATTTATCCAAATTTCAACCTCTTGTACATTTTTAAATTTAAGAACTGATGAAACTTTTGCTATTTTACTGACGTCACTTTGGAAATAAATATACTTTTCCAAGCTTACCACACCTCTTTATGAGCGTTACAAACGGACACACAAACGAACTGACAAACCTAATAAACCTCTTACTCAATAAGAGTCTACCTGATGTCTATTCTGTCTCCCAAATTTTTATAATGTCTACTTTTTAGATAATAGCTATTCACAAACTTTTGTAAAAGAGAATTGGGAAACTGCGTTTGAAAGTAGTAATTTACAGCCTTATTTTCGAAATGACGAAACGGATAGGAAAAATATTGTAGAGCAACTCTCATACTTTTTGGAATAAAACAATATTCCCACATATTATAATTATTATAATATATCATAAAATATTTATATAAATATAAAGAATTTAATAATATATAAAAAAAAAAATTAATTCTGTAATTTTAACTCATTTTGTGATGAGCATTAATTTAAAGAGCTTGAAAATTAAAATTTTATGCAATCAAGTTCTTAAGAGTAAAAAGAAACGTCTAAAGTCATTATGCATACATAAACTACTCAACGTAGTTTCGTAACAGTACCAGTCAAGAACGAACTCTACAACATAATTGAAAAAAGTTTGAAGTTGCATAACTCAAGACGTGTTAACGAGACGTCAGTGATTTTGGGTTATGTAAAAGAAGTGATTGATATGCAGGCTACAAACGGTCAGTACCGGTAGCTTAACTAAATGATCATTACGTTAGCTCAAAAAATATTCTTCATTAAAATTACGCAACAATTACTTTGTAATAGGTGCTTTATTTTGCTAGTTGAGCTTTGCCTGTTGCTATTTATGTTTTCTTTGTTTTTCTTTTTTAAAAATAAAAAAAAAATTAAAACTAACACTACTCAGTCTAAATATTAAATCTCATTTAGTTCATTTGTCACTGCTTAACTGGAAAACATAAACTATCCTTTAAAGTGTAGGGCATAAAAGCCGTCAGTCTTAGCATGCCTCTAAAAGCTTCGATGTTATTCACATTTTCTAGGTTCTATGATCGAATGGATTTTTGTTTTAGATTTTATGTGAATAGCACATTCACATAAAAATAAAATATTTACTACTTGAATGTATACACACATACATACATACATACATAACTTACTATGTATAAAAAATAATTTATATAAATGTGTGTGCGTTGAAGTTATTTTATTGCACACAACTGTTAAAGTGCAGTTATGCAGCCGAAGACAACGATAATGAAGATGATCATGATGATCATGTCTGTGTGCTTTTTGACGTCGCTATTCACATGAGCCAACCGACAAGTGGCAACGCCATGTACCGCAAGCATTTGTGCGTGAAGGCCTAAATATGTTGGCTTAACTTAGACTTTACTTAACCAAGTTAAAGCAAAGTAGCAGCAGCAGCAGCTGTAACAGCAGACATTAATGAGACTCACACGCACGACATGACGAGGAGTGTGCTGGCAGCATTAATGGGTGAACTTGATTCGTGTATTCCGCTCCCAAGAAACCAATTAAAATGACGCCGGTTGTTTTTTTTCGATATTTTTTTACTAAATTTTATCTTAAGAATTAAGAATTAGTTTTTCGTTAATTAAGACAAAAAAAAAGAAGAAGCTTGGAACCAAATAACAAAACCCCCCCAATTATTCTTGATTAAGCCTGGAATTAATGATTTTTAAATTGCTTGTGCGCGTATTTCAAATTGGGCACAAAACAAAACAAAAAACCAAAAAGAATTAGGATGAAATAAATAACAGACAGAACAGCGGGGTAGTAATTTTAAAATATATACACGCAAAATTGAAAATTTTCAAATAGTTATGCTTTTGGTTAGAATTAACAAAAAAAAAACAAATATAAATGAAGAAAATAAAAACATAACAAATAAAAATAAAAAATGAATCTAAACAAAAAAATTAAAATAGCAAACAATAATAAAAAAAAATAAAAAATAAAAATTAAAAAAAAATTAAAAAAACAAAAAATAAAGATAACAAAATATAAAGGTAAAGAATGCCAAGATAAAGAATGACATGTAGGAGGAAATGGAGTATATAAATAAATAAATAAAAAAGAACATATAAAAAATATACAAAAATATTAAAAATATAAATAAAAAAAACAAAAAATAAAGATACAAAAAGTAATAAAAAAAATTAAAAAATTTTTTAAAAAAATTTTAACAAATAAAAAAATAATTAAAATAAAAAAAAATCAAACTAAAAATCATTCTTTAAAATCGGTCGGTATCTTACCGAAGTTATAAAGAAATATGTCGATGCGCGACCCCTACTTTCGGTTAAAAAAAAAAATTTTTTTTAAACTTTCTTTCAATAATACTTCAGATTAGCTGGTGTACGGTGACATTTTTTTTTTGCCTATTAGGCGAGACGGTCTAAAATGCACCCATGTAGCTGTCCTTAAATAGCGCACTTAAGGCTATCACATGCGAAACAATAATGATAACATTTCTAAAAATAAAATATATTCAACTAGATACATCAATCTACTAAGTTAAGTGGGCCAGTTTCATCCTTCATATGGAAAAAAAACCAAAAAAAAACGCTCACGTACCGCATGTTACTGCTTTTTTTATTGTTATTTGGCGCTAAATAGCAACGCCAATAACGCCAACAACGCAAATGAGAACAGAAAAGGTAACAACACTGCAAAAGCGACAACATCCACACCAACAACTACAACATTGTTCATAATGTACACATTCATACCATCATTCAACAAAATGATTTACACGTACATACATGTTTCTAGACCAAAAATACTTCATTTTAAAAAGTACAAAAAAGAAAGAGAAACAAAACGTAAAACAAAAGATTGCAAAAAATGATAAATGACCAAATGGGAGCTGCTGTTTTTGTAGTTGGCGAACACTATTTTGCATGTCATTATAGAAAAAAAAAATTTTTAACATACAAGATAGCAAAAAAAAAATACAAACAGCGCCAATGACACATGTTGTTGTTGAGACTGATCCTGATGAAGCTGATAATGATTAATAGACCAAAGATAGCTCGATGAGGTGGAGTTTAAAAGCAGAGCGAATAAAAAATTCACTTTGAGACTTCGTAACGTGTGTATCAAGAAAAGGTGTACGTTTAATTTTTTTAATACAACGAACAATTGTTTGGATATCTCTTAGATTTTTATTGAATTAAAAAGTAGATAGATGAAGTTTATGTATGAAACACATTATTTTACAAATAGCTGCCTTGGCCTAGTAAACTTGCTCATAATACGTTTATGAGCATGTTTATAAATAAAAACGCTCTAAAACATAACAGTTTTTTAAAGATTTAAGATTTAAGGTTTTTAAACCTTAACTAAAAACTCTGACATTTACCGGTAGTAAGTGTCAAGTTTCTAACAGCTCTCATTTCGCAATGACAAAGCCCAAATTATTTATTTAAGCATCAAAATAACATGCGTTGAGGTTAAAACGTTAACGTTGACATACATTTTAAAGTCAGAAAAAAAATATAAACACAATTCAACAATACATCAGAGCTCACCTTCAACACACGACAGCACGTGACACTCAGCGACACCCTAACGCCATTGCTCAATTAACACATGCAAAATCAGCGCTGCAGCAATTATTTTTTATAGTTACTGTTAAGTGCTTCTGCTGCTGGTGTTGTTTTTTTTTTTAATTTTTTTTATTTTTCTTTTTTATGTTTTATACTTTGCCATAGATAATATTTATTAGCAATAATTTGCAAGTTTCTGTCGTTCTACTAACATAAAGAAAAAAAAACATAGAAAATGGTAGATTATTTTGCAAGTCTTACACTGATTGCAATTAATTAACATATGTATAAATACAGACACACACACACAAACACATATAGGTAAAAACAGCACAAAACCGCCTACTCTACGTTGAACATAATTTATATATATTTACAATAATTACTGACAATTAATTTGTTGATGTGTTACACTCATTAGTTCAATCGAACTCTTTGAAGAGCTCTCAACAAACTCTAAAGGGTGTTTTTTAAGAGCTTTATAACTTTAAATAATAACACAAGACAGAAATATTGTTTAAATGAATTTTTCATTATTATTATCTGGTAGATAATTTCATGGCATTTATTTTTTAAATATGATTTCCGTCATATGTCCGCCGCGGGTATGAGTTACATAGTCCATTCGATCAGTCCAATTTTCACTACTTTTTCCAATAAATCTGGCCATATGGCGTCAATGGCATAAGCCAATGGCTAAACATACCCCCATAAAAAGTAATCGAGAGGCGTTAAGTCGCACGAACGGGAGGGCCAGTTAACAGGACTACTTCTGGAAATAAAGTTGTCACCAAATTGATTTTGCAATAAATTGATGGTTAAGCGCAGTGTATGGCAAGTTGCACGGTCTTGTTTGAACAAAATGTCGTCGAAGTTTAGCTGATTAATTTTTGGAAACAAAAAATCAGTCAGTATGGCTCGACAGCGCTCGCCATTCACCGTAACGGCAGCTCCTTCCTCATTTTGAAAGAGATAAGGAGCGATGATGACCCCATCGTGTAAACCGCACCAAATAGCAAATTTTAATGATGTTGATGATTTTGAATCGAGAAGAGTAAAATTCGAGCAAAAACGATCAATAACTGCACAAATTGCGTGCTCACTAGACCGATTATTACTAACTTACTTATCTGGCAATTACAACCGTTGGTCGGTGTTGGCCTCGTATAAGAAATTGCGCCAGTCATTTCTGTTTTTCGCTTGCTGGCGCCAATTGAAACACTTGATCCTTCCAACGAAGATGTGGGCGTCCTCTTCTGCGTTGACCACCACCGGGCACCGAATCGAATATTCTCTTCGCTGTAGCGTCGTTTTCCATTCGCTCAACATGACCTTGCCATCGGAGGCGCTCGATTTTAATGCGCTTAACTATGTCGATGTCGGCGTACAGCTCATACAGCTCGAAGTTCCATCGAATTCAGTACTCGCCATTGACGCAGATTGGACCGAAGATTTTACGAAGGATCTTTCTCTCGAAGGCTCTCATAGTCTTTTCATCAGAACTGCTCAACGTCCAGGTTTGTGCTGCATATAATAGGACGGGCATGATAAGTGACTTATAGATCGTGAGTTTTGTTCGTCGAGAGAGGGCTCTGCTTCTCAAGTGCCTACTCAGCCCAAAGTAATACCTGTTGGCAAGAGTTATTCTTCGTTTTATCTCAATACTGACATCGTTGAAAGAGTTTATGCTAGATCCCAGATAGACGAAGTCCTTAACAACCTTGAAGGAGATGTTGTCAACAGTGACGTGGTTTCCAAGACGGTGGGACTGTTTATTTGTTGACACTAGGTATTTCGTCTTATCTGCGTTCACTGCAAGACCCATTCGACTCCACGCTTTCGTTAATCTGGAGAATGCTGCACTGACTTCACGCGTATTATGGCCAATAATATCGATATCATCAGCATACGCCAGCAGCATAATACTTTTGTAAAATATCATGCCACTGCGTCTAAAATCAGCAGCTCGGATGATCTTCTCCATCATTAGGTTGAAAAAGTCGCACGATAAGTTAACACCTTGTCTGAAACCTCGTTTGGTATCGAATGGAGGAGGAGATCCTTCCCGATTTTAACTGTGCTGCTGGTGTTGCTCAGTGTCATTCTGCAAAGGCGGATGAGCTTTGCAGGAATACCAAATTCAGACATGGTGGAATATAGATGATTTCTTATTGGACTGTCGAAGGCGGCTTTGTAATCGACAAAAATATGGTGTGTGCCGATTTCTTTCTCTAGGGGCTTCTCCAAGATTTGTCGTAGATTTGTAATATCTGGTCTATGGTGGATTTGCCAGGTCTGAAGCCACACTGATAAGGTCCAATCAGCTGGCTTTAGTATTTCACATAATACGCTCGACATTACCTTATATGGGATATTAAAAAGAATTATCCCACGGTAGTTGGCGCAAATTGTGGGATCGCCTTTCTTGTGGATTGGGCAGAGCACACTGAGGTTACAATCGTTTGGAATGCATTCTTCCGACCATATTTTGCATAGAAGCTCATGAATGCATTTAAATAGAGCTTTGCCTCCATTCTTGAAGAGCTCTGCAGGTAAGCCATTGGCTCCTGCGGCTTTGTTGTTTTTAAGCCGAGCTATAGCTTTCAAGACTTCACTATAGTCGGGCAGCGGAACTTCAACGTTGTCGTCCAAAATTGGGGATTCGGGGATATCATCTACATTGGCGGGATTGTTGTCGTCGTCACCATTCAGTAGCTTAGAGAAGTGTTCCCTCCACATCAACAGTGTACTCTAGATATCTGTCACTAGATTCCCGTTTTCATCTTTGCAGGAAGAGGCTCCGGTTTTGAAACCATCGGCCAGGCGTTTTATTTTTTTGAAAAATTTTCGGACCTCATTCCGGTCACCATGCAATCTCAATCTTCTCGCTCTGCTAATTGTTTCCTCACTAGGCTGATTGTGTTGACCATAAAATGGACGAAGCACTCTATGAACTTCGCGAACAGATTTATTTTTTTTTCAAAATATATTTCCACAATTTGGAAAAGTTGTTCTGGCATTAAACGATTCATAATGAATTGCCAAGCCTTACTGAACAGAAATGTCAACACAGTTTTGCATTCTCAACTGTCAAACGCTAGACAACAACCATCGAAACTTCTCATTCAGCTAAAAAAACACCCTGTATATATAAAAAAAAATAAAAAAATATATAAGTTCATGCATAAAAGCTTAAGCAGGGCAAAAGTGCAAAAAAAATAAAACTCACGGTCAGACAGTTTCACAAGTTTAGCCCCTACATTTAATAATGACATCATCAAGATGTTGCGCAAAACACTTTTTGACAAGTTTTTAAAAGGCTTTTGCGAAAAAGATACAAATCTATCTTAAACCTTCAAATACGCATCTTCAATGCGTTCATTCTGCCTCTCAAAATATTCAACGAACACATAGTTAGTTAGTCATATTCATCCACTGCACGCCATTTATTCAACTGGCACATTTAGACAACTTGACATAACCTTTTGGGTCTAGGTGGCCACTGAAACATGAAATATGGAAAAGTTTCTTTTTTATGGCTGCTGCAGAGTGATAAAACCAAAAATTTGCGATACTCAAAGTATAATCAGCTATTTTTAAAATTTTTGTTTTATATGCAGATAAAACTACAGTTAAATCATTTGAAAAATCCAACAAATGAGATATTTTTGTGTTATGCGTTGTTTTTTTTTAACGATGCCAAGTTCATGTTTAACAAATTTTTATGCTAAAAATTTTTGAAATCGTTTGAATTCATGACCTCGACGAATGCCATGATATACAGATGTGAGAGATGTAAGATGTAAAGTTCTTCGAATAACTGCTGTTTTAGGATGTTCAATATACAGGGTGGCCCAATTACAAGTTCTTTTTTTTTAAATGCAATAAAATAAACTAAATTAAACTTTTTCCATGTATTATAGCTTTATTAGTAAGAGCAAACATTCCCATTAATTATGGAACACAAAGTCGTTCAATGTAACTGCCTCGGCTGGCTTCGCAGTAGCGCATTTTGTCACTCTAATTTTCCAAAACCTTGTTGATGGTTTCGGGCTGTAGCTCACGGATTGCTTGGATGATATTGACATTAAGTGCTTGAATCGTTTCCGGATTGTTGGAATAATATCGGTCCTTCACGGTTCCCCTCAAAAAACAGAGTCCAAAGAGGTCAAATCGCAGCTCCGAGACGGCCAATTGACATCGCCAAGATGGCTGATGAACACGATTTGGAAATTCGGTGCGCGATTTGGAAAAAAAGATCGATTGTGGCATGGACTGTGTGGCATGGAGCGCCATCCTGCATGAATCAGAGGTCGTCCAAAATCATGTCTCCAATTTCAGTAAAAAAAAGTCGCTTAACATGGCTCTGTAACGCCCAACGTTGACCGAAACGTTATTCCCAGCCTCATTTTCGAAGAAAAATGGTCTAATGATGCCACCACAGAACAATCCGTACCAAAATGTAACTCTCTGTGGATGCGGGTTTTCCGCGCCTCAGATGCGGAAATTTTGTCTGTTAACGTAGCCGCCGAGCTGAAAATGCCATTTCGAACGAAACTTATTTTCAAATAACGCACTGTTTGGGCTACACACCACTCACTTTAGAAATCAGTTTCAAATATTTCCCAACGCTGTTCAAGCGTAAAGCGACTCATTTCTTTCCGCGGAGTTATGATACTGACTTTATGTCAAGATTTCGTGCAGAAAACAGCTGTCAGTGTCAAAATAACCTATGATTTAAAAAGAAACCACTAGATGGCCCTTAATCTACTTCATTCACGAAATTATAACATCTTAAAATTCAAGAAATAATGCAAAAAAAATTCTATCATTAATGCTTTATAAATAGAGAAAAAAATAACCTCCATGTATGGCTTTCAACGCACATCAATCACATCAAAGTCAACTTTATAACAAAAGCTCATGCGCTGTAATTTCACACAATCAGCGGTTGCATTACCAATTCTACTTTATCTTTTTTTTTCATCTTCTTCTCCGTCTTTGTTTTCTTAAGCTTCTAATATATCAGCTAATACTGCTTTTGACTGGCATCTAACATTCTATGCATTGCAATACCATGCAATTCAATCTATTGGAGCAGAAATCAAGAGCTTTCAATGCTCTTCCGTGATTTCTATCATATGCGCATGAGCAACTCCAAGAAAGGCCGTTTGCAAAGGTTTTACTTGTTTTTTTTTGTTTTTTTTGTCGGAGCAATGCGTTTGAATGGACGCACTCAACTTATAGACTGAGCCCATGCACTCAACATGTGCGCACCACAGCAAAAGTGAACTTTACAAAAAAAAAACAAAAACTTGTTTGCATTCTGTGCACAATACTGACTCGTTGCTTGTTGTTGTTGTTGTACCTATAGGATGTGTGACTATTTCTCAGCTGGTAGGACTGATTGGACATCTTTAAAAAAAAATCATTGCACGAATTATGATTAAATGTCAGTGGAGAGAAAGGATATGCTCAAAAACCATGAACTTTAAAATAAATTTCATATATGTTTATTCGTGTTCTTTAACAATCTCGTATTTAAGCTGCGTGTGTGTGTCATTTGCAATTCTATTAAATTATGCACATCCTTCCTCTCTTCAAACTTATGACTTCTTGTGCCAATGTTTTTTGCAACTCAGAAATGACACTGAAATGTCAACTCATTGTTGTACTGTTGATGCTTTACACATGTCAATTAAGCTTTTTTTTGCATCGATCCATGTAAATTTTTGCGCACCTGTGCGTTGTGATGCGTTAAATGCGTACTTGAACGTACAGAACGATAAATTGACAAATACGAATACAATTGAAGCCAAGCGAATACCATCGAGCTTAGTTCAGTGTTTGCTACTTTTATTTTGCTCTTAAACGATCCATAGCTACATGGAATTATTAGCTTTTTAACGTTTACTCAAAGTTTAAGAAATAGAACATACCGACCTTTCTATCTACGATCTACCTTTATGCTACTAGAGGCAATCCTTCCAATTTACTATTCAATTCGTTATTAAGATTGAAAACCTGTACACGGTGTTTAAGTCTTATATTCTAATATCCTAAGCCGTTGTATTTCAGATATTAAAATCAAAAATTTAACAAAAGGTAAACCAAAAGTTTCATGTAAATTTAAAACAATTCCTTTTCGGAAGTAACGGGAAGCTAAGGAATTAACGGGAAGTTGCGGAAGTAACGAGAAGTTACGGAAGAAACAGGAAGTTGTAGAATTAAAAGAAATGGGAAGTAATGGGAAGCTATGGGAAGTTATGGAAGTAACGGGCATTACGGAAATAATGAAAACTTACGGAAGTAACGGAAAGTTACGGAAGAAAGAGCTTCGGAAGAAAGAGCCTGCGAAGAATTTGAATAATATCTTTATTTAAATATTCTCGATGAAACTGTCAGTGGTTTTTTGTAGCTCTTTGAACAAACATAAACGCCCCTCATAGTGTCCATTAAATTATTAATTATTTAATTAATTAATTAATGTACAATAATATTACTTTCTTTCATTTAATTAATCTTGCATTTCTTTCTTTTCAGACATCGACGAGTGTCAGGATCCAGCGATAGCTGCACGTTGCGTAGAAAATGCCGACTGTTGTAATTTACCCGCACACTTTTTGTGTAAATGTAAAGACGGTTATGAAGGTGACGGAGAAGTTCTATGTACAGGTGGGTTTCATAAAATCTTTTGGAAATTTAAAATCAAAATCTTTCAACATCCCATTCGTTGTTATTTATGAAATTCTCTTCTTATTTCTTGGCAGATATCGACGAATGTCGAAATCCTAATGCATGTGGAGTCAACGCTCACTGCCTCAATACACCCGGCAACTACACGTGTGAATGTCCCGAAGGCTTCTATGGCAATCCCTATGATGGCTGTCAGGACATTGACGAATGCACAGTACCAAATGTTTGCGGTCCCGGCGCTATATGTACGAATTCTGAGGGCAGTTATCGCTGCGATTGCCCTTCAGGATACGACGGTGATGGTCGCTCCGAAACGGGCTGTATCGATCTAGATGAATGTGCACGTTCACCGTGTGGACGCAATGCCGAATGTTTGAACTCAGATGGTAGTTTTAAATGCTTATGTCCAGATGGTTACTCTGGCGATCCAGGCCAAGGCTGTGAAGGTAAGTTTACATTTTCAGGAAATTCACATTGTGCTCTATTTCAAATACAACATCAAATCTTTGCTTTTATTTTATTTATCTTTTTTCATACTTCACAAATCGAAACAAATTCATACATTAACATACACCTTATTTGGGATTTGTTAATATTAACCTGAATTTGACTTCACACGCACGCACACAACATTTAACTTCATTCATATATGTATAACAAACAAAACGCAAATTCGCGCCGTTAACTTTTATGCTTTATACCTACACGCACGCTCGCTATATTAAACAACTATGTCGACTTAAAAGACGTCGATGAGTGCGCCATTAATAATCCGTGTGGGCTGGGTGCTGAATGCGTGAATATGGGCGGCAGCTTTCAATGTCGCTGTGCGGCGGGATTTATGCTTGAGGAATTAATTAACAGTGCAAGTCGCAATGTTAATGGAGCTGGGCTTGCTTGTGTCGATGTAGATGAATGTAATTCCGCTGGCTTGGCCACATGTGGCATAAATGCAAAATGCATAAATTTTCCAGGTTCATATCGCTGCCTTTGCCCCAGCGGCTTCCAAGGACAGGGCTATTTGTATTGTGAAAGTTAGTATATTTGAATAATGCTTGCTTGCTTTAAAGCTTTTGACTCAAAAGCATATTTTCTGTACTTTCATTATCAAAATTTTCATTTTTTTCTAATGCTGTAGCTTTTAAAGCTTACCTAAATTCGAAGCTTTATTTATCTCTCCTTCTTGTCTAAATATTTCTGCCCTTTACACGCTGCCTCTCTTCACGCTATTCTTTCATTTTATTGAAGCTCTATCAGCTCTCACTCTCATATCTCACGTAGTTTTGTTACTCAAATATTACTTGAACTAATATATAATTTACTTTTTTGGAATGTTTTTGCATGTTCTGTGTTCCTTTATGGAAACCAAAAACAAATTTGCCCAAAAAATTCCCACCTATAGATATCAACGAATGTCAAGACTCGCCTTGCGGAGAGAACGCTGTTTGTACTGACACTGTTGGCAGTTTTATGTGTACCTGTAAGCCAGACTATACTGGCGATCCGATCCGTGGCTGTACTGACATTGACGAATGCACAGCTTTGGAAAAACCTTGCGGATCTCACGCTATTTGCGAAAATACTGTTCCTGGCTATCACTGTAAATGTCCACAAGGTTTTGATGGCAAGCCTGATGCAAAGACGGCTTGTGAACAAGTGGACGTCAACATTTTGTGTCGCACCAACTTCGATTGTACCAATAACGCGGAGTGTATCGAGAGTCAATGTTTCTGTCTAGACGGTTTCGAGCCTATTGGATCAAGCTGCGTGGATATCGATGAGTGTCGCACACAAGCAGATGTCTGCGGTTCACATGCCCAATGCATTAATACACCTGGAACATATCGTTGTGACTGTGAGGCAGGCTATGTCGGTACGCCACCACGTATAGCCTGCAAAGAACCGTGCGAAGATGTGCGATGTGGAGAACATGCCTTTTGCAAACCCGACGGTAATGAGGCTTATTGTATGTGTGAGGAAGGTTGGACTTTCAATCCCAGTGACATTTCTGCTGGTTGCGTGGACATAAATGAGTGCGATATTGTACACGGTCCTTTTGGGAGCTGTGGCCTCAACGCTACTTGCACAAATACTCCCGGTGCCTACAGTTGTATTTGCCCGGAGGGATTTTCAGGTGATCCACATGCCAAATGCGTCGATGTTGATGAATGCCAAGCGGGCAATAAGTGTGGTGTAGGAGCTGAATGCGTCAATGTGCATGGTGGTTATACATGTCGTTGTCCTGACGATTCCGTACCTGACCCTGATGCAACGGTACGTTGTGTACCGATTGTTACTTGCGCTCAAGACAATGATTGCCCTGGTAATGCAAATTGTGATGCTTCTAAACGTTGCCTTTGCCCGGAACCTAATATCGGAAATGATTGCCGTCATCCATGTGAGGCTAAAAATTGTGGCTCTCATGCACAGTGCATGTTGGCCAATGGTGAGGCTCAATGCCTGTGCGCTGAGGGCTATACAGGCAGTCCTGCTCAGCCAGGAGGTTGCAATGACATTGATGAGTGCAAAGCAAATCCATGCCAAGTGAATGCAATCTGTACCAATACACCTGGTGGTTATTTGTGCCAATGTCCCACTGGTTCGACAGGAGACCCATATCGCGAAGGTTGTGCAACTGCCAAAATACCCTTCAGTTGCTCTGATACCAATCCATGTGCCCCTGGTGAAAGCTGTGTCACCGATTCATATACTGGAAGTGGAGTTTGTATCTGTCGTCAAGGCTATGAACGCAATACTGAAACTAACCAATGCGAGGATATTGACGAATGTTCAGCCCAACGTAAGAAACCCGCCTGTGGTTTAAATGCTTTATGTAAAAATCTGCCTGGAAGTTATGAGTGCCGTTGCCCACAAGGTTACAATGGAAATCCATTTGTCATGTGCGAGCAGTGCAATACTCCGGAATGTCAGTGTCAAGCGCCATACAAGTTAATTGGCAACAGTTGTGTCCTTGCCGGCTGCTCCAATGGAGAGAAGTGCCCAGCGGGTGCGGAATGTATCTCAATTGCTGGTGGTGTGAGTTACTGTGCATGTCCAAAAGGTTTTAAGACCCAATCAGATGGTTCCTGCGTGGATATCGACGAGTGTGCAGAAAGTGGAACTTCAGTTTGCGCATATGGTGCCGAGTGTATCAACAAACTGGGTAGTTTTACTTGTATGTGCCCTGATGGCTACAATGGTGATCCGTACAATGGGCTCTGTGCACCAGCTCAAAGAAAATGTGCTGCTGATAAGGAATGCGGTACTAATGAAAAATGTGTTCAACCTGGCGAATGTGTTTGCCCACCTCCTTTCTTCTTGGATCCATACGAGAACAACAAGTGCAAGAGTCCCTGTGAGCGCTTCCCATGTGGCATTAATGCCAAGTGTACGCCAACAGATCCACCCCAATGCATGTGCGAGGTAGGTTTTAAGGGTGATCCACTTATGGGTTGTACTGACGAAGATGAGTGCGCTCATCTGCCATGCGCCTATGGCGCCTACTGTATCAATAAAAAGGGTGGATATCAATGCGGCTGTCCCAAAGGATTTACCGGAGATCCCTACAAAAGCGGTTGTATTATTGAGTCAGGAGTTGCAAAGAGTCAGTGTTCCGGCAATGAGGATTGTGCAAGTAATTTGGCTTGCGTGGAAGGTACATGTATTAGTCCATGTTCCAGCTTGTTGTGTGGTTCGAATGCATTTTGTGAAGCTGAAAATAATGCGGGTTGGTGTCGTTGTCGCGTTGGCTTTGTCAAAGATCCGAATGGAGAATGTGTGTCGCAATGCAAGGATATAATGTGTGGCGATGGTGCTTTATGTATTCCTACATCCGAGGGACCAACATGCAAGTGTCCTCAGGGTTATATGGGTAATCCATTTCCAGGAGGTCGTTGCTGGACTGACCAGTGCAGTGCCTCACGCCCATGTAAAACTGGTCAAACTTGTATTAATGGACGCTGTAAAGAACGCTGCGAAAGCATTGTTTGTGGTGTTGGCGCTACTTGTGACAAGACAAATGGAAAGTGCGTCTGTGAAGCAAATTTCATAGGCAATCCAGATTTAGTTTGCATGCCACCTATCAAGTATGCTGAATGTGACCCTCCTTGTGGCTTAAACTCGCATTGTGAATACGGATTTGGTCACAGTGTCTGCGCTTGTAATCCAGGAACTTCAGGAAATCCATATGAAGGTTGCGGAGCTCAAAGCAAGAATATTTGTGATCCCAACAGCTGCGGTCCTAATGCTGAATGTCGTTCTGATGGCAATGTTGTCACTTGTATTTGTCCTCAAGGATTAAGTGGAAATCCTTATGTAGGCTGCACAGATATCGATGAATGCACAAATAAGCCATGTGGCCTTAACGCCGCCTGTCTCAATACTCATGGTGGTTTTGAATGTTTATGCCTATCGGGTTACGCTGGTGATCCGTTTAGCAGCTGCCAACCGGTTGATTCAGTCTTTTGCAAGGACCCCGCTAAGTGCGAATGTAACGAACGTGTCGAATGTCCCGATGGTTTCACTTGTGAAAAAGGTAAATGCAAGAATCTTTGTTCGAAAACTGCCTGTGGACCCAGAGCTGTTTGCGATAGCGGCAAGTGTCTCTGTCCTTTAGGCTACAATGGCGATCCCACCGATATTAAAACAGGTTGTACGATTCGCGGACAGTGCAGTAATGATGCGGATTGTAAGCATTCGGAAATTTGCTTCCAACTTGGCAAAGGATTGCGTAAATGTGTAGATGCCTGCTCGAAAGTACAATGTGGTCCTAATGCACTCTGTGTATCCGATGATCATCGTTCATCTTGCATTTGCTCCGACGGATTTTTTGGAAACCCCAGTAATCTACAAGTAGGTTGCCAACCAGAACGTAAAGTGCCTGAAATCAATGACAAATGCAAATCAGATCATGACTGTGATGCAAGTTATACATGTTCTACTGATCTCAATGGTGTTAAAGAATGCATACATCTATGTGTAAATGTTGTTTGTGGACCCAATGAAGAATGCGAGATTGATGCAAGTGGACATGCCATTTGCAATTGCGCCGACAGTTTCGTTTGGAATCCTGTTATCTCAGCATGTGAGAAACCATCTTTGCCAGATTGTACTAGCGATCTTGATTGTCCCTCTACCTCAGCTTGTCGTCCAGATGTCGTCGGTGTATTGAAGTGCGCTTCAATTTGTGATAAATTTACATGTCCAGCAAACTCTATTTGTATAGCCCAAAATCATAAAGGTTTCTGCGATTGCTTAGCAGGCTTTGTTGGAAATCCAAACGACCGCAATGGATGCCAACTGGTACAGAAACATCAATGCCGCACCAATGCCGAATGTGCTGAGTCGGAAGGATGTGTTAAATATGGACCAAATGACCTGCTTACGTGTCGTCCAGCTTGTGAGAGTGTTAAATGTGGCCCACATGCAATTTGTTTGACTAACAATCACTTGGCTCAATGTCAATGCCAAGAAGGACCATTCGCTGGTGACCCATATGATCCATTTAATGGCTGCCTAAGCGTACCATGTGTTTACAATAATGATTGTCCAGCAACCCAGATGTGCAATCGAATGACTCATACCTGCTTCGATGTATGTGATGAAGAGTCTTGTGGCATAAATGCTATATGTCTAGCTGATGATCATCGAGCCGTATGTCAATGTCCTCCGGGCTTTAAGAGCAATCCAATTCCTGAGGTAGAATGCACGAAAGTGGGTGGTTGCTTACCTGGCAGCTGCCATGCGTCAGCAATTTGTGAAGTTACACAGCAAGGACCTTCATGTAGATGTCCAGAGAATTTTATCGGTGAACCAACTACCAAAGGTTGTCGTCCAGTAGGACAATGCATTAACGGCGATACTGATTGTCCTGCCAACACTATATGTGCGAGTGGTCAATGTGTTGATCCATGTGAAAATGCCTGTGGACCCAACTCCGAATGCAAGGTTATCAATAGAAAGCCCTTATGTAGCTGCCCATTGAAATTCGAACCAACTGGTCGTTCACCCATCGACGGTTGCTCGCGATCCGTATCAAAATGTCTATCGGATATCGATTGTGGAGGCGAAGTTTGCTATAATGGTCAATGTCGTATTGCATGCCGTAACTCAAATGACTGTTCAATGGGTGAAAAATGCTTGCAAAATGTATGTGTGATTCCGTGCTTGGATCACAGCCAATGTGCTACTGGCTTAGCTTGTTTGGAAGGATTTTGTACATTGGGCTGCCGCAGCAACAAGGACTGTGATGTATCACAGTCGTGCATTAACAACAAATGTGTCAACCCATGTCAGACCGGAGGTATATGCGGTCCAAATGCACTGTGTAACATTGAGAATCACCGCAGCAGCTGCAAGTGTCCCGAAAGTTTTGAAGGAAATCCTACACCAGATCAGGGTTGTGTGCGCGTACCGGCACCTTGTATGGCTTCCAATCAGTGTCCAACTGGTCATATGTGCATTGGTAACCAATGCAATTTGCCATGTCAAAAGAACTCGATTTGTGCCATTGGTGAACGCTGTTATCAGGATGTTTGTAGAAAGGTTTGCTACACCAGCAACAACTGTCTTCCTGGAGAAATATGCAATAACGATGGCACATGTGAACCAGGTTGTGAGTCGGATGCCGATTGTCCGCCAACGGAATTATGTATTAGCGAAAAATGCAAGTGCGCAACTGGTTTTATAGGCACACCCTTTGGTTGTACTGATATTGATGAATGTACTGAAAACCCTTGTCATTCGTCTGCGATGTGTGCGAACACACCAGGATCTTATCGTTGCCTCTGCCCAGAAGGTACTGTTGGGGATGGTTATTCCAAACAAGGTTGCTCCAGCCCCAAGGAATGTTACAAAGATGATGACTGTGCCAATAGCTTGGCATGCATTAAGGACAAATGCGCTGATCCTTGCCTGACATCGTCATGTGGACAAAATGCACTCTGTCTCTCTAGCTCACATCAATCTACTTGCTTGTGTCCTGCGGGACATTTGGGTGATCCACACGACTTAACTGTGGGTTGCTTCAAGGTTGAATGTATCACCAACGACGATTGTAGCAGTGAAAAATCTTGCGACGCGAACACCAATCGTTGCATTAAGCCTTGCGACTTAGTAAACTGCGGCAAGGGAAATTGCAATGTGGCCGAACATCAAGCTGTGTGCGCATGCTATGAAGGTTATACTCTGGCCAACGGTATTTGTGAAGATATTGATGAATGCTTAACCCAACCTTGTCACAGCACGGCATTCTGTAAAAACTTACCTGGAAGCTTTAGCTGTCAATGTCCGGAGGGTCTAATTGGTGATCCAGTACACACAGGCTGCCGTGATCCTAATGAATGTCTCACCGACTCAGATTGCCCATCGACTGCTAACTGTCAAAGTGCTCGTTGCCGTAGCCCTTGCGAGCGACCAAACGTTTGCGGACTTAACGCAAGTTGTGTTGCCCAATCGCATAACGCTATCTGTACCTGCCCACCAAATTCACGAGGTGATCCTTCCATAGAGTGTATTCAAATCGAGTGTTCCGAAAACGACGACTGTCCCAACGAAAAAGCCTGCCTTAATGCTAAATGCATCGATCCATGTTCGTTACAGAATGCTTGTGGCTCACAGGCACGCTGTCACGCTCAAAATCACATTGGTGTTTGCTCTTGTGAGTCAGGTACTACCGGTGATGCCCAATTAGGTTGTGTCCCATTGCAATACTGTAACAGCGATGCACAATGCTCATCGGGCACAATTTGCTCCAATGGAATTTGTTGTTCTCTATGTAGCTCAAACCGAGATTGTCTTTCGGCACAACTATGCATTCAAGGAGTCTGCCAACCAACCTGTAAGACCAATTCAACATGTCCAGAGTTCCAATTTTGCCTCAACAATATTTGTACTAAGGAAGTGCTTTGTCGGGTCGACAGTGATTGTGGTATTGATGAGAGTTGTGTGGTTGATGCTTATGGTCGTGCATCCTGTGAAAACGTGTGCTTAGGACGCGCGATATGCGGACGTAATGCAGATTGCGTGACACGTAGCCACTCACCCGACTGTGAATGTAAGGAAGGTTTCTTTGGAGATCCCAAGAGTGGCTGCCGCAAAATCGAATGCAACTCAGACGACGATTGTTCCAAAGACAAGACTTGTGACAACTACATGTGCAAAATTGCATGCCTTATTGGAAAGCCCTGCGGCGAGAATGCGCTATGCACAACC
Organism: Pherbina coryleti; assembly: GCA_943735915.1. NCBI lineage: Eukaryota > Metazoa > Arthropoda > Insecta > Diptera > Sciomyzidae > Pherbina > Pherbina coryleti. Next base: position 23,184,274 of record OX030948.1, read on the forward strand.
GAAAATCACAAGCAAGTATGTCATTGTCAACCCGGCTTTACTGGAAATCCACGCGAGCAATGTGAAGTTATAGATTTCTGCAAGGATGCTCCTTGTGGACCTGGTGCGCGTTGCCGTAATTCACGTGGTTCATTCAAATGTACCTGTCCAACTGGTCTCGTCGGAGATCCCTACAATGAAGGCTGTCGTACCTCGGCAGAATGCGAAGTCAATGATGATTGTCCACCGCATGCAGAGTGTACAACCTTAAATGGTATTCCAAAGTGTCATGATGTATGTGCGAATGTCAAATGTGGCCTCAACGCGGAATGTATTCCGAAGGGTCATGTGGCACATTGTGCATGTCGTAACGGTTACGATGGTAATCCCGCTGACCGGGTTGCTGGATGTAAACCATTACCAGTGCCATGTCAAGTGACCGGTGATTGTCCAACGAATACCTACTGCTCCGACAGTATTTGTAAACGTAAGTATTAATATTACAACTGTTATTGGTTGCGATACTCAAGCACGAATAATGTAAAATAATTTGTTAAATCACCTTTCGATGTGGTATAGAAGTAACTCTAGAATAACTAAGGAACTCTACGACAATACTAAATGGTTTTAATAACTTTACTGGGAGCAGTGTGTTCACAGCTAAAATAAATTATTTTTTATAGATTCCTATTTAAATAACTATTTACCTTATGATAAATTATCAATTTATTTAAAACTCCTTCTGAGAGCGCGGAGCAAATATTTAATACTTACACACACTCTTAAGCGCTTCAAATTAATTAATTAAAACTGAAAAAAGACAAAATACAAATATTCAAACAGACGAAAGAACATAAACATACTTACATGAGTGCATTGAGATTTCTTTTTTTTTTTCTGTAGGGTTCCAGAAGATCGCAGCATTTCGCAGAATTTACTAACGTCCTTTATATTTTTCAGCTGCTTGCATTCTGGATACAGAGTGTGGCGCTTCCGAAAGTTGTCAAGGTGGTCAATGCACCAATCCATGCCTTCAACCTCAGGCTTGCGGTATGAATGCAGAATGTCACATTAGTTCTCACTTAAAGCAATGTAGCTGCCCGGCGGGTTTCACTGGAAACGCCGATGTCGAATGTGTGCGCATTCCAGTGACTTGTAGTAATGATCAAGAATGTAACACAGGATTCACATGTAGAGACTCAATGTGTTTGCCAGCCTGTCATAATGATCAAGACTGTGCATTGAATGAGAAGTGCTTGCTTGGAAACTGCATGCGTAAGTTATACTAGTTAGTTAAATTTTAACCGTTATAGTGCTTTAACTTGTCCTTCCACAGTAACTTGCCGTGTCGATAACGACTGTTTCTTAGGCCACGTATGTCTGCACAATAAATGTGTTTTCGGTTGTCATACAGACGATGACTGCAGTGCTTCAGAATCCTGCCGTAATGATAAATGCATAAACCCTTGCTCCGAGAATCCTTGCGGTCCTAACGCGGCCTGCTCCGTATCAAACCATCGCGCATCATGTAACTGTCTGGAGGGTATGGTACCAAATCCAACACCTCAATTCGGTTGCGTACGAACGCCTGCCGTAGAATGTAAGGAGAATAGAGATTGTCCTAACAACCTAGCCTGCTTTGAGGCTGCCTGTCGACCACTTTGCGCAGACAATGGCGGTTGCTTGGCCAACGAGCGGTGTCAAAATGGTGTGTGCAAACCTGTTTGCCGACGTGACGATGATTGTCGCAACAGTGAAGTATGCTTGGGACAAAGTTGTGTTCCTGGTTGCCATTCTGATCAGGGATGTCCATCGGAACAAACCTGTGTTGCTCAACAATGTGTCGATCCTTGTGCCCAACCAACAGCTTGTGGCACGAATGCTCAATGTACTGTGGGCAATCATCAGAAACAATGTTCCTGCCCAGCGGGGCTTGAGGGAAATCCCGATATTTCGTGCAAACTTCCGCGTACCATTTGCGAACGCAACGAAGACTGCGGCGCCAATCAGCTATGTTATGGCGGTAGCTGTCAAGGCAAGTGCCGTAATGATCAAAATTGTTTATCCGACGAGCGTTGCATGCGCGGCACTTGCCGCACAGTATGCAATACGGACTCAGCCTGCATGCAAGGACAAATTTGTGAAAACCGCGTCTGCCAAGTGGGCTGCCGAAATGATCTCACCTGCCCCAACGAGCAAGCCTGCATCAACAAGAAATGTAAAAATCCATGTGACACAGCTGGACAGTGTGGAGCATGTGCTAAGTGTCTCGTCGTTAATCATGGTGTGCAGTGCAATTGTCCCAATGGGTTCATTGGTGACGGACTCAGTGGCTGCCAAATGCCACCACAGCGTTGTAGCTCATCATGTCAATGCGACGAAACAAAAACCTACTGTGCTGAAAGCTGTAAACGTACGGATGACTGTACATGCGATCAGATTTGTGCTTTAAGCAAATGCCGTGCAAAATGCGGCATTAATCGTTCCTGTCCGGTAGGACAACTTTGTGAAAGAGGAGCCTGCATTGCTGGCTGCAAATCCAATAGCGATTGTGCTACCGATCAAGTTTGCACAAGTGGACAATGCTCCGATCCTTGCGCCAATAAGTCAGCTTGTGGTCGCAATGCGCTATGCACAGTTTCTGATCATCGAATGCTATGTTATTGTGCCGACGGCTTCGAAGGTGAACCAAGTAAAGAGTGCGTGCAATTTGAATGCCACCACGATGAGGACTGCGAGGCTAACAAGCGTTGCGATGCGGGTAAGTGTCGCAATCCATGCCAGGAATTCGGCGCTTGCGGCATAAATGCTCAGTGTCGTGTTGTCAATCGCCAGCCACAGTGCTCATGTCCACCAGATTTCTTTGGAAACCCGAAGGCCGAATGCCAACCTCTGGAAGGCGGTTGTATCAACAACCCTTGCGGAACCAACTCAAAGTGTACTGAAGTGCCTGGTGGCTATGAATGCTCGTGCATGGATGGCTGCATGGGAGATGCTCATAAGGGCTGCATTTGCGAAGATCACTTGGTCGATGCTTGCCATGAGCAACCATGTGGACTCAATGCTGCTTGCAAAGTCCTCAACCACAACGAGGCACAGTGTTACTGTCCCGAAGACTTTCCCTATGGTGATGCCTACGTGCAATGTGAGTAACTTTGCAATACTAGACTTTGCAATACAAATAATATAACTTCATATCATTTGTCACATAGGCTACCTCACGACGCCGAAACAGGACTGTAGAACCTATGGCTGCGAGTCCGGCGAATGTGTGCGAGAAGGCTATGATTACATATGCAAGCAAGGTAAGTGAAACTGTGCTGATTTATAAAAAAATCCAAAACAGAAAACAAAAAAAAAAGGCACTGAATAGATTTAGAATATTCTGAAAGAGAGAGTTCAGATATTTTGAAAGCCAAATCAGTAGAATAGTGTTAGCTTTTGATAGAAAATTAAATATCTAACTTGCTGCCATAAGCTAAAGGTTATTGTTGATAAAATTAATCACCATAGGTTCCTTAATTTTGTAAGTAACATGATTACTTCTTTATATTAATCCTACACAATAAACAGATTTGTTTTAGAAAACTAAACAACATTTTATTTGTCAAAAATTAAAAAGTATTAGCATTATATATTCGTTGTTTCTGATCAGCTAACCAAAAGTAATTTAAACCAAACAATTTTTTAATTTGGTTACTTACCAAATAACTTAAAATTGAAATAACAGCGTAATTATGACAGTTTAACGTTAAATCGTTATTATTTTTTAATAGTGTAGTGTGTGCATAAAAAAGTTTTGAAAATTAATTAAAAAAAAAATATTAACAACTTATACACATGTTAATCAAATCAACGTTACATATGATACACAAATTTTACTCACCTTTAGTGTTAAAAAAGACTCCTACACACAAACACACACTCACATATTTTTGTCTCATAAAGTGAGTTCCCCTTCCGTTTACCAAATTTTTATTATGCACTGATCTACAGTTATACTCGTACATATATAGTTTAGCCATGTTTAAGTTTTTTTTTTCACTTATATTTTGTCATTTTTAAGTCCCCTTTATAAAGCTTCAATTTCAACACCGAACAAAAGAAAAAATAACCTTTACATATACACAAATACTCCGACAAATTTATATATTATACAGATTTTTTTAAATTTATCGCATATGGAAATACGTGGAATGTCGCTGTCGCTATCGCGGTCTCCCAATCTGTGCCTTTTTCAACGTGAAATTCTATTTAATTTTAGCTTTTCTTTGCTTAAACACTTAAAAAAAAAAAACAAATGTTAGACAACAGTTTAAATTTTGCAAAAATTTCAGAACTCCTTAATCACATCCTTTTCACATTTTTATAATACCAATTTATAACAAATCAGCAACACACAACAAACACAATTGGCCCATAAACTACTAAAACAAGCTTTAAAAGCTCATTTGGAATTTTCATTGAAAAACATAGCAAATACATAAGCGCGAGTTCAAATACATAAATTAACTATTTCTCAATAAGCGAATTTCATTAATCCTCAGACATTTGCCATTAAAATAAAAAAAAAATTAATTAAAATTAAAGCTTCTTAAGATTTTATGAACTATGCTTTCAATATATGTAACATTAAGAATTATTATTTATGCCTCTAGCAAAACACGGCTCTATGACACCAAAGCTAGAGTTCTTAAGAACATTTATTTTTCAGCAGTTATAACGGTTTCTTTTGGAACTCAATAACGAAAAATGCTTAAAGACAACTTTAACAGTTACCCATGCTCACACGAGTATTTGTTTATAACTCTACTATTTCACTTTCGCAGCCTAAGGCTGACAAAGAACAAAAAGCATAGGTTGCTCATTTCAAAAATATTTGAAAAATTCAAATTTTTGTTTTTTTTTTTTTGTTTAGTAGTTTGCAAAAACCTACCCTAGCAAAATTCGAACGCGGCATTTAACAACTTAATTATCTGCACAGTTAAGTGATAATTTCGTAAAATACGTTCTTTCTTTGTGGCCTTGTAGAGATAAAACTTAAAACTCGTTAAACGTTGTTTTGAGCAACCGTTGTTTCTAGCTTTTCTTACTTAAATGCCGCGATAGCGATACGTAATCAAAATTTAACTTGTTATTGGTCACAAAAACTCCAACATATATTACAGCAATAAAACCCCTTGTCAATTTCCTGCCACCTTGTATCTCTCCCTTGTCAACCTTATGATCCTGCTCCATTGTTATCCTGCAGCTACTAAGTCCCGCATCCTTGAATTTATTGAAATAATTTTGAGATTTCAAAAAGGTATTTTTTAACATTTAAACAAAAATCAAACAACAAAAAAAAAAGATATTAAGAACTAAGTCTCAGATTGGGAACTGTGGACGGGACAATTCTCACACATGGTTCACATATGCTTAAGCACGATACAGAAAATACAAAAAATTTTGAAAAGCTAGTCATACAAACTGGCAACACTTGAATAAAGATAAAAAAAAATATATACTATTTAAAAACGCACAAGCCTATTTTACAGAGCTTAAAAGCTATTGAAGAAAGCTGTACAATTCACAAATATACTCCTCTAACCTTTTACAACTATCGCTCGCTTTTGGTGTAGATGAAAATTTTATTTTATTCAAAAACAATTTTCTCTCTTGTTACTAAATTTACTACAACTAACCACTTAAGTAACAGCAACAATTTGGTATATAATTATGTTAATTTAGCAAATAAGTTGTAAATATTATCTTTACTAAATAATTTTACTAATTGTTGTACATACTGTATATATAGATATTTTTAAATTTATAGATAAATGATAGAGCTCTTGTTTGTAATAAAAAAATTCTAAATTCAAGGCTTGAAAGATATTCCAAAATTAAAGCAAACATCAAAACTATTTTCTTTTTTTTTCTAAAAGTATGTGCTTTTATTTAACTTTCTTGCTCTTTTACACTCTTAATTCCTCTCGCTGTCTCTACGTCTTTCTCTACTGCTAACTATTTTCAATCTGGCTCTCTTCAACTCGTTCAAAGTTTTATTCCAATAACGTGTCTCTCATCAGGGCAGAGCGCATGTGTTGGATGTCGTGTGATAATTTTATAATAAATAAATAAATCTAAAACCATTAGAATTACATACAATTTCCATCACGAACTGGGCAAGAACACAACCAACTTGAAGTCCGTTAACAAAAATAGAATATAACTAAAATACAAAGCTTTCTTGATTCGTTTAACCCAAAATCAATAAGAAAAATCAATAAGCTAACAAGCTAATAGAAATTGTAATAAAATCAAATGTGAGAAGACTCCCCTTCACAGTTCTACAATAATTTAATATTTTTTATTTTTTTTTTTTATTTTATCATAACAATTTTTTTCTAAAACTAAAAATTGTTTTGTTATAGACAAAACCAAAAGGAAATATCAATCATCAGATTATAAAATTAACATTATTAAGAGATTCACTCTAGTGATATTAACCCACACATCTTATAAGTACCAAACTAAAAGCTCAAAATTATTTTATTATTGTTTTAATATTTTGTTTGTTCGCCTAGTTTTATACTCGTATTCCAAATTTTCCAATTGCAAATTAACCCTTTCACAAAAACTCCCAAACACTCTGAAACAACCAACTGCAAAGTACACAAACATACAACACATACTTTAAATAATATTTCAAGACACAATCCTCGTTGAAACTTTATTTTGTTCTTAGATTAAGCATTATATAGGAAACACTTTTCAACACTATAGCAGAAAATAAAAAACATTTAAAACTCCCGTCTTATTGTCTTTACCCAAGCACCATATCTTTTCGATGTTCCACTATTTTTCTCTTCCCCACAAAATACGTTTGTGTTATACACATTTTTACAAAACAAAAACGTTTCACTTTTCCCGTTCTATATTTCAATGTCACGTTCTCTCTCTTTTTTGCTCTCCACCTCTCACCAACAACACAAAATATTTTTGTTACTATGTTATGTTCCCACCAACAAAATATCTCTTCGCCGCTCCATCATTATAGACACCGAGCAATGCTACAACGATGTGGATTGCCCAAGCGAGAAGGCATGCCTGCAAGGACATTGCGCAGATCCTTGTACAATGCGTGGTGCATGTGGCGCAAACGCACTTTGCAAAACCGTTCTGCATCGCCCACGCTGCTCATGTCCGAGCTGTTTTATTGGACGACCAGAAGTCGAATGCAAACCAGATCCAAAATGTGCAGAGAGCACCTCACCAAAGACACATGAACAAATACCGTGCGTAAATGATGTCGAGTGCCCAGATTCAATGCAATGTGGAACATACGGCCAATGCACAGACCCCTGTCAAGATCCAATGTTCATATGTGGAGGAAATAAAAAATGTGAAACACGTCGCCATCATCCGGTTTGTGTGTGTAAATCCGGTTTTATTGTAAACGAGTACGGGGAGTTGACGTGTGCTCCCGATAAACGTGAGTGCTATCGCGATGATGATTGCGCCTCAAATATGGCCTGTTCAGACGGTAAATGTCGTAGTCCTTGCATTGTGCCCGTGGGTCGACAGCCAATATGTTCAGAGAATAAGTCGTGTGAAGTTCAAGATCACCGCGCCGTGTGCATTTGTATGAAGGATTGTCAACCATCAATATCGATTTGCTTGCGCGATGCCGGCTGTCCAGCTGGTCTGGCATGTCGCAGCTATCAATGCGTGAATCCATGTGATTTTGCAACGTGTGCTCCAAATTCACCTTGCATTGTCGAGGATCATAAGCCGATTTGCAAATTCTGCCCGCCTGGATTTATCGCCGATGCTGCAAATGGATGTCAAAAAGGTAAAAATAAAAGATCTCTCTCATTGACACACAAAACCTCTCTGTCAAAGCTCTGTCTCTATCATCTGAAGAAGAAAGAAAGACTAGTTTCAATAGAGAGTTATTTGTAAACGACATGTGTTAAATGTTAGGATTTAAAAGCTTATGTTTCTAAATTAATTTCAAATAATATAAAAGCTACTCATGTGTTACAAAAACACCATATTTTCTGTAAAAAGGAAATTCAATTTTCTGCTAATAAGCTTCAATTTTAATGCCAAAAATTAAACCAAAGCCCTTTTAATCCAAACTTTCAAAGCTCACTTGCCGCCATTGCTTTATAAAGCACTTTTTAAGACTATCTAATTAATTCAAATAAGTCAATATCACTTCCGTTCCGTGATGACGCGGGATTCTTACTACCAAAGTCTTCTTAAACAACAATTATTAAACATTCACACACGCTCATGCTCACAAAGTCCTAATTAAAGCCTTATTAAACTTTATTAATCTCTTCGTACCTTAAAAAATGGTATAACATGTTGAAGCCATTTCCAATTACTAATTATCAACTAATTATAACTAAACAAACAATCAAAATCAATATAATATAATAATGAGAAATATTTGTTGATGGCTTTTTAGTGATACTTACTAATAAAAACAAAATATTTTTTTTACTAAACAGAGCTATTTTAGTAAATCACGGTAAAAGAAAACTTATGTAAATACAAAAATAAAATCGAATTTTTTTTATTTTGTAAATTTTATCCAATTACTGTACAGATATCCCTAGAAACCAATTTCACCTCAAACTCTTTTAAGTGTACATTCTTTTCCCCATTTTAATAATTGTACATATCCTTGAAGTAGTCTCTTCTTATTTAACAACTTAGCACTGTATTTCTATAAAAAAAAACTTAAACAATTTCTTTATTATTATTTTTTTTATCTAACATGTAAAATATTTAAACTCTGCATTCTTCTTCGAACCTTCTGTAAATTCGAGCAGCTCAACCAGTAACACCTCAACCAGGTATAAATTGTACACATGATGAAGACTGCAGTGAATTGCTTCAATGTAATATGAGCAGCATATGTTTTGACCCATGTACAACTGGCTGTGGAGAATTTGCACTCTGTCAAGTAAAAGCACATAGAGTGTATAAATGCGAGTGTCTGCCAGGTTTCACAGGGAACCCAAGACAACAATGTATTAAGCTTACTAATTACAAGACAACGACTGAAGTACTACTAACGCCAAAGACAACTTTGTCTCCTGAAGAAAGTTCAGATATACCTACCACAATGCGACCCACAACAACATATTTATTAAATCAAACAGAAATGCGAACCCTCTTTACAGATATTACAGCCGAAACAGAACAAACTACATCATATGATAAGACAACTACATCGGCTATGACTTACACTAAAGAAACTACAGGGACATATCGAAAAGACCAAATAACCACTCCATTTACAGAACAGATCAGTGAAGTAACTGTAACAATGACTGGCGTAACAACAGAACAAGTTACAAAGCAACAAGCTGACAGAACAACAGTAACGCCAACAACACTTATTAGTACAATAACTCCAGAATCGTATACCACAAAGCCATATGAAGAAATGCCTGAAACACCTCAATATAGAGAACAGACAACTTCTATCACAGAATCGTCAAAACCAACAGCTTACGAAACAACATCCAAACCAGTTTTGACACAACAAACAACAAAACAGCCATCCAGTACAGGGGGACGATTTATTCCAGGTGTAGATATTACAACTTTGCCTGAATATACAACAACTGAAGAACTAGAACTTACTACTAAGACATATACTCCGGATTATCTAACAAAACCATCAGTCATTGAAACAACGACTGAAGCAATATCACAAAAGTCAACAACTCAGCACCCCAGTTCCGATAAAACGTTCATTCCAGGTATAGAAATCACAACTTTGCCTGAAGAAAAAACAACCGGAAAGGTTCCAGAACTCACAACCGAGATATCTTCTTCGGAGTACTTAACAAAACCATCAATTATCGAAACAACAACTGGCAAATTATTGACAAAACAAACAACAACTGAGCTCCCAAGAACCGTTGAAACAAAAATTCCTGGCATAGAAATCACAACCTTGCCTGGACAAATAACTGTAAAGGGTCTAGAACTTACTACCAAGACATCTACTCCAGAATACCAAACAAAACCATCAGTAATCGAAACAACGACTGAACAAGTTTTAATACAAAAAACAACAACTGAGCCTTCAGGAACAGGTGGACCATTCATTCCAGAAGTGCATATTACAACTTTGCCTGAATTTGCAACAACTGATCAACAAGAACTTACAACTAAGACATCTACTCACGAGTACCTAACAAAACCTTCAGTTATCGAAACAACGACTGAACCAATATCAACACAAAAAATAACAACTGAGCCTTCAACTACAGGTGGACCATTTATTCCAGGTGTATATATCACAACTTTGCCTGAATATACAACAACTGAAGAACAAGAACTTACTACTAAGACATATACGCCTGAATATTTAACAAAACCTTCAGTCATCGACACAACGACTGAACCTATATCACAACAGTCAACAACTGAGCATTCCAGTTTAGGTCAAACGTTAATTCCAGGTATAGAAAACACAACCTTGCTTGGAGAAAAAACAACTGGAAAGAGTCCAGAACTCACAACCAAGATATCAACTTCGGAGCACATAACAAAACCATCAGTTATCGAAACAACAACTGGCAAATTATTGACAAAACAAACAACAACTGACCTCCCAAGCACCGTTGAACAAAAAATTCCTGGTATAGAAATCACAACTTTGCCTGGACAAATAACTGAAAAGGGTCTAGAACTTACTAAAAAGACATCTACCCCGGAATACCTAACAAAACCATCAGTTATTGAAACAACGACAGGACCAATATCGACAAAACAAACTAACACTGAGCCTTCAAGAACAGGTGGACCATTCATTCCAGGTGTAGATATCACAACTTTGCCTGAATTTGCAACAACTGAGCAACGAGAACTTACAACTAAGACATCTACTCCGGAGTACCTAACAATACCTTCAGTTATCGAAACAACGACTGAACCAGTATTAACACAAAAAGCAACAACTGAGCCTTCAACTACAGATGGACCATTTATTCCAAGTTTAGAACACACAACTTTGCCTGAATATACAAAAACTACACACTTGCAACTTACTACTAAGACATCTACTCCGGAGTTCCTAACAAAGCCTTCAGTCATCGAAACAACGACTGAACAAGTATTAATACAAAAAACAACAACAACTGAGCCTTCTAGAACAGGTGGACCATTCATTCCAGGTGTAGATATCACAACTTTGCCTGAATTTGCAACAACTGATCAACAAGAACTTACAACTAAGACATCTACTCCGGAGTACCTAACAATACCTTCAGTTATCGAAACAACGACTGAACCAGTATCAACACAAAAAATAACAACTGAGCCTTCAACTACAGGTAGACCATTTATTCCAGGTGTATATATCACAAATTTGCCTGAATATACAACAACTGAAGAACAAGAACTTACTACTAAGACATATACTCCTGAATATTTAACAAAACCTTCAGTCATCGACACAACGACTGAACCTTTATCACAACAGTCAACAACTGAGCATTCCAGGTTAGGTCAAACGTTAATTCCAGGTATAGAAATCACAACCTTGCTTGGAGAAAAAACAACTAGAAAGAGTCCAGAACTCACAACAAAGATATCAACTTCGGAGTACCTAACAAAACCATCAGTTATCGAAACAACGATTGAACCAATATCGACACCAAAATCAACAACTGAGTCCTCAACAACCGGTGAACAATTAATTTCAGGTTTAGAAATCACAACTTTGCCTGGAGGAACAACAATTGGAAAGGGTGAAGAACTTACTACAAAGACATCTACTCCGGTATACCAACCAAAACTATCAGGCTACGAAACAACAACTAGCACAGCAACGACACAACAAACAACAACCCAGCCACCCAGTACAGGTGGACCATTTATTCCAGGTTTAAATATCCCTACTTTGTCTGAATATACAACACCTGAACAACTAGAACTTACTACCAAAACATTTACTACGGAATACCTAACAAAGCCATCAGTTATCGAAACAACGACTGGCAAATTATTGACAGAACAATCAACAAATGAGCCTATAACTACCGGTGTATCATTAATTCCAGGTGTATATATTACAACTTTACCTGAATATAAAACAACTGAAGAAGTAGAAATTACTACTACTACATATACTCCGGAATATCTAACAAAACCTTCAGTCATCGAAACAACGACAGAACCAATAACACAACAGTCAACAACCAAGCACCCCAGTTCCGGTCAAACGTTAATTCCTGGTATAGAAATCACAACTATGCCTGAAGAAAACTCAACTGGAAAGGGTCAAGAACTCACAACCGAGATATCTTCTTCGGAGTACCTAACACAAACTTCAGTTATCGAAACAACAACTGGCAAATTATTGACAAAACAAACAACAACTGACCTCCCAAGCACCGTTGAACCAAAAATTCCTGGTATAGAAATCACAACTTTGCCTGGACAAATAACTGGAAAGGGTCTAGAACTTACTAAAAAGACATCTACCCAGGAATACCTAACAAAACCATCAGTTATTGGAACAACGACAGGACCAATATCGACAAAACAAACTAACACTGAGCCTTCAAGAACAGGTGGACCATTCATTCCAGGTGTAGATATCACAACTTTGCCTGAATTTGCAACAACTGAGCAACAAGAACTTACAACTAAGACATCTACTCAGGAATACCTAACAATACCTTCAGTTATCGAAACAACGACTGAACCAGTATTAACACAAAAAGCAACAACTGATCCTTCGACTACAGGAGGACCATTTATTCCAAGTTTAGAAAACACAATTTTGCCTGAATATACAACAACTACACACTTGCAACTTACTGCTAAGACATCTACTCCGGAGTTCCTAACAAAGCCTTCAGTCATTGAAACAACTACTGAAAAAGTATTAATACAAAAAACAACAACTGAGCCTTCTAGAACAGGTGGACCATTCATTCCAGGTGTAGATATCACAACTTTGCGTGAATTTGCAACAACTGAGCAACAAGAACTTACAACTAAGACATCTCCTCTGGAGTACCTAACAAAACATTCAGTTATCGAAACAACGACTGAACCAGTATTAACACAAAAAGCAACAACTGAGCCTTCAACTACTGGTGGACCATTTATTCCAGGTGTAGATATCACAACTTTCCCTAAATTTGCAACAACTGAGCAACAAGAACTTACAACTAAGACATATACTACGGAGTACCTAACAAAACCATCAGATATCGAAACAACGACAGGACGAATATCGACAAAACAAACAACAACAGTTCCTCCAAGAACAGGTGAACCATTTATTCCAGGTGTAGATATTAGAACTTCGCCTGAATATACAACAACTGAGCAACAAGAACTGTCAACTAAGACATCTACTCCGGAGTACCTAACAATACCTTCAGTTATCGAAACAACGACTGGGAAATTATTGACAAAACAAACTACAACTGAAACCCCAAGCACGGAAATACCACAATTTCCTGGTATAGAAATCACAACCTTGCCTGGAGAAATAACTAAAAAGGGTCTAGAACTTACCACCATGATATCTACTCCGGAGTACCTAACAAAACCTTCAGTTATCGAAACAACGACTGAAAAAGTATTAATACAAAAAACAACAACTGAGCCTTCTAGAACAGGTGGACCATTCATTCCAGATGGAGATATCACAACTTTGCCTGAATTTGCAACAACTGAGCAACAAGAACTTACAACTAAGACATCTACTCCGGAGTACCTAACAATACCTTCAGATATCGAAACAACGACAGGACGACTATCGACAAAACAAACAACAACAGTTCCTTCAAGAACAGGTGAACCATTTATTCCAGGTGTAGATATTAGAACTTCGCCTGAATATACAATAACTGAACAAGAACTTACAACTAAGACATCTACTCCGGAGTACCTAACAAAACCATCAGTTATCGAAATAACAACTGGCAAATCATTGACAAAACAAACAACAACTGAGATTTCAAGCACCGTTCCTGGTATAGAAATCACAACTTTGCCTGGAAAAATAACTGAAAAGGGTCTAGAACTTACTACCAAGACAACTACTACGCAATTCTTAACAAAACCATCAATTATCGAAACAACGACAGGACCCATATCAACAAAACAAACTTCAACTGAAACTTCAAGAACAGGTGGACCATTCATTCCAGGTGAACATATCACAACTTTGCCTGAATTTGCAACAACTGAGCAACAAGAACTTACAATTAAGGCATCTACTCCGGAATTCCTAACAAAACCATCAGTTATCGAAATAACAACTAACAAATCATTGACAAAACAAACAACAACTGATATTTCAAGCACCGTTCCTGGTATAGAAATCACAACTTTGCCTGGACAAATAACTGAAAAGGGTCTAGAACTTACTACCAAGACAACTACTACGGAATTGCTAACACAACCATCAATTATCGAAACAACGACAGGACCAATATCGACAAAACAAACAACAGTGTCTCCAAGAACAGGTGGACCGTTCATTCCAGGTGAAGATATCACAACTTTGCCTGAATTTGCAACAACTGAGCAACAAGAACTTACCACTAAGACATCTACTCCGGAGTACCTAACAAAACCATCAGTTATCGAAACAACGACTGAGCCAGTATTTACGCAAAAAACAACAACTGAGCCTTCTAAAATAGGTGAACCAATCATTCCAGGTGTAGATATCACAGTTTTGCCTGAATTTGCAACAACTGAGCAACAAGAACTTACAATTAAGGCATCTACTCCGGAATTCCTAACAAAACCATCAGTTATCGAAATAACAACTGACAAATCATTGACAAAACAAACAACAACTGATATTTCAAGCACCGTTCCTGGTATAGAAATCACAACTTTGCCTGGACAAATAACTGGAAAGGGTCTAGAACTTACTACCAAGACAACTACTACGGAATTGCTAACACAACCATCAATTATCGAAACAACGACAGGACCCATATCGACAAAACAAACTACAACTGAGCCTTCAACTACAGGTGGTCCATTTATTCCAGGTGTAGATATTAAAACTTTGCCTGAATATACAACAACTGAACAACTAGAACTCACTACCAAGACATCTTCTCCGGAGTACCTAACAAAACCATCAGTTATCGATACAACGACTGGCAAATTATTGACAAAACAAACAACAACTGAGACCCCAAGCACTGTTGAACCATTTATTCCAGGTGTAGATATCACAATTTTGCCAGAATATAAAACAACTGAGCAACAAGAACTTACAACTAAGACATCTACTCCGGAGTACCTAACAAAACCTTCAGTTATCGAAACAACGACTGGGAAATTATTGTCAAAACAAACTACAACTGAGACCCCAAGCACGGATATACCACAATTTCCTGGTATAGAAATCACAACTTTGCCTGGACAAATAACTGGAAAGGGTCTAGAACTTACTACCAAGACATCTACCCCGGAATACCTAACAAAACCATCAGTTATCGAAACAACGACAGGACCAATATCGACAAAACAAACAACAGTGTCTCCAAGAACAGGTGGACCGTTCATTCCAGGTGAAGATATCACAACTTTGCCTGAATTTGCAACAACTGAGCAACAAGAACTTACCACTAAGACATCTACTCCGGAGTACCTAACAAAACCTTCAGTTATCGAAACAACGACTGAGCCAGTATTTACACAAAAAACAACAACTGAGCCTTCTAAAATAGGTGAACCAATCATTCCAGGTGTAGATATCTCAACTTTGCCTGAATTTGCAACAACTGAGCAACAAGAACTTACAACTAAGACATCTACTCCGGAGTACCTAACAAAACCTTCAGTTACCGAAACAACGCCTGGGAAATTATTGACAAAACAAACTACAACTGAGACCCCAAGCACCGCAAAACCAGAATTTCCTGGTATAGAAATCACAACCTTGCCTGGAGAAATAACTACAAAGGCTCTAGAACTTACTACCATGGTATCTACTCCGGAGTACCTATCAAAACCATCAGTCATCGAAACAACGACAGGACCAATATCGATAACAGAAACTACAACTGAGTCCTCAAGGACCAGTGGTCCATTCATTTCAAGTTTAGACATCACAACTATGCCTGAATACACAACAACTCAACTCATGCATCTTACTACAAAGACATCTACTGCGGAATATCTAACAAAACCATCAGTTATCGAAACAACGACTGGCAAATCATTGACAAAACAAACAGCAACTGAGATTTCAAGCACCGTTCCTGGTATAGAAATCACAACTTTGCCTGGACAAATAACTGCAAAGGGTCTAGAACTTACTACCAAGACATCTACCCCGGAATACCTAACAAAACCATCAGTTATTGAAACAACGACAGGACCAATATCGACAAAACAAACAACAACAGTGTCTCCAAGAACAGGTGGACCGTTCATTCCAGGTGAAGATATCACAACTTTGCCTGAATTTGCAACAACTGAGCAACAAGAACTTACCACTAAGACATCTACTCCGGAGTACCTAACAAAACCTTCAGTTATCGAAACAACGACTGAGCCAGTATTTACACAAAAAACGACAACTGAGCCTTCTAGAACAGGTGAACCATTCATTCCAGGTGAAGATATCACAATTTTGCCTGAATTTGCAACAACTGAGCAACAAGAACTTACAACTAAGACATCTACTCCGGAATACCTAACAATACCTTCAGTTATCGAAACAACGACTGAACCAGTATTAACACAAAAAACAACAACTGAGCCTTCAACGACAGGTGGACCATTTATTCAGAGTTTAGAAAACACAACATTGCCTGAATACACAACAACTCAACCTGCAACTCACCTGCAATTTACAACTAAGACATCTACTCCGGAATACCTAACAAAACCATCAGTTATCGAAACAACGACGGGACGAATATCGACAAGACAAACAACAACAGTGCCATCAAGAACAGGTGGACCATTCATTCCAGGTGTAGATATCAAAATTTTGCCTGAATTTGCAACAACTGAGCAACAAGAACTTACAACTAAGACATCTACTCCGGAGTACCTAACAAAACCTTCAGTTATCGAAACAACGCCTGGGAAATTATTGACAAAACAAACTACAACTGAGACCCCAAGCACCGCAAAACCAGAATTTTCTGGTATAGAGATCACAACCTTGCCTGGAGAAATAACTAAAAATGGTCTAGAACTTACTACCATGGTATCTACTCCGGAGTACCTATCAAAACCATCAGTCATCGAAACAACGACAGGACCAATATCGACAACAGAAACTACAACTGAGTCCTCAAGGACCAGTGGTCCATTCATTCCAAGTTTAGACATCACAACTTTGCCTGAATACACAACAACTCAACTCATGCAACTTACTACAAAGACATCTACTGCGGAATACCTAACAAAACCTTCAGTTATCGAAACAACGACTGGCAAATCATTGACAAAACAAACAACAACTGAGATTTCAAGCACCGTTCCTGGTATAGAAATCACAACTTTGCCTGGACAAATAACTGGAAAGGGTCTAGAACTTACTACTCCAGAATACTTAACAAAACCGTCAGTTATCGATTCAACAACTGGACCAATATCGACAAAACAAACAACAACAGTGTCTCCAAGAACAGGTGGACCATTCATTCCAGGTGTAGATATAAGAACTTCGCCTGAATATACAACAACTGAACAAGAACTTACAACTAAGACATCTACTCCAGAATATCTATTAATAACTTCAGTTATCGAAACAACGACTGAGCCAGTATTTACACAAAAAACAACAACTGAGTCTTCTAGAATAGGTGAACCAATCATTCCAGGTGTAGATATCACAATTTTGCGTGAATTTGCAACAACTGAGCAACAAGAACTTACAACTAAGACATCTACTCTGGAATACCTAACAATACCTTCAGTTATCGAAACAACGACTGAACCAGTATTAACACAAAAAACAACAACTGAGCCTTCAACGACAGGTGGACCATTTATTCAGAGTTTAGAAAACACAACATTGCCCGAATACACAATAACTCAACCTGCAACTCACCTGCAATTTACAACTAAGACATCTACTCCGGAATACCTAACAAAACCATCAGTTATCGAAACAACGACGGGACGAATATCGACAAGACAAACAACAACAGTGCCATCAAGAACAGGTGGACCATTCATTCCAGGTGAAGATATCACAACTTTGCCTGAATTTGCAACAACTGAGCAACAAGAACTTACCACTAAGACATCTACTCCGGAGTACCTATCAAAACCATCAGTCATCGAAACAACGACAGGACCAATATCGACAACAGAAACTACAACTGAGTTCTCAAGGACCAGTGGTCCATTCATTCCAAGTGAAGACATCACAACTTTGCCTGAATACACAACAACTCAACTCATGCAACTTACTACAAAGACATCTACTCCGGAATACCTAACAAAACCTTCAGTTATCGATACAACGACTGAAGCAGTATTAACACAAAAAACAACAACTGAGCCTTCTAGAACAGGTGGACCGTTCATTCCAGGTAGAGATATCACAACTTTGCCTGAATTTGCAACAACTGAACAACAAGAACTTACAACTAAGACATCTACTTCGGAGTACCTAACAATACCTTCAGTTATCGAAACAACGACTGAACCAGTATTAACACAAAAAACAACAACCCAGCCATCCCGTACAGGTGGACCATTTATTCCAGGTGTAGATATTACAACTTTGCCTGAATTTGCAACAACTGAGCAACAAGAACTTACAACACAGACATCTACAGCGGAATATCTAACAGAACTATCAGTTATCGAAACAACGACTGAGCCAGTATCGACGCAACAATCAACAACTGAGCCTTCAACTACAGTTGGCCCATTCATTCCAAGTGAAGACATCACAACTTTGCCCGAATACACAACAACTCAACTCATGCAACTTACTACTAAGACATCTACTGCGGAATACCTAACAAAACCATCAGTTATCGAAACAACGACTGGCAAATTATTGACAAAACAAACAACTGAGACTCCTGACACCGTAGAACCAAAAATTCCTGGCATAGAAATCACAACTATGCCTGGAGAAATAACTAAAAAGGGTCTAGAACTTACTACCAAGACATTAACTACGGAATTCCTAACAAAACCACCAATTTTCGAAACAACGACAGAATCGATATCGTCCAAACAAACTACAATCGAAACCCTAAGTACCGGTGAACCATTAATTCCAGATTTAGAAATCACAACTTTGCCTAGAGAAACAACAACTAGAAAGGGTGTAGAACTTACTACTAAGACATCTTCCCTGGAGTACGTAACGAAGCCATCAGTCATCGAAACAACGACTGGAGTAATATCGACGAAACAAACAACAACCGAGACCCCAAGTACAATTGAATCATTTACTCCAGATTTAGAAATCTCAACTTTGCCTGGAGAAACAACAACTGGAAAGGATCAAGAATTTACTAAAAAAACATCATCTGCGGAATACCAAACAACGCTATCATTTTACGAAACAACAACTTGCACAGCAACGACACAGCAAACGCCATCTAGTATTGGTGGAACATTAGTTCCAGGTGTAGATATAATTACTTTGCCTGGATATACAACAACTGAACAGCTAGAATTTACTACTAAGACATCTTCTTCAGAGAACCTAACAAAACCATCAGTCATCGAAACAACAATTGGACCAATATCGACAAAACAAACAACAACTGAAAGATATCCAAGGAATGATTCTACAACTTTGCCAGGAGAGATAACAACTGAAAAGGGCTCAGAACTTACTACCAAGACATCTACTCCGGAGTACCTTACAAAACCATCAGTTATCGAAACAACGACTGGCATTATATCGACAAAACAAACAACAACTGAGCCCTCAAGTATGGATACCACTGTCAATACACTTTCTTCGGAGTACCTTACAAAACCATCAGTCATTGCAACAACGACTGACATTATAACGACAAAACAAACAACAACTGAGCCTTCAAGTATGGATACTACTATCAAGACACCTACTTCGGAGCACCTTACAAAACCATCAGTCATCGAAACAACGACTGGCATTATATCGACAAAACAAGCAACAACTGAGCTCTCAAGTATGGATACCACAACCTTCCTTGGAGAAATAGCAACTAAGGCCTTGAAAACCGATGGCCCATTGATTCCAGGCATAGAAATCACAACTTTATCTGGAATGACTACAACTGGAAAGAGTCTAGAACCTATACCCAGGACATCTTCTCCGGAGGATCAAACAATGACATCGTTCTACGAAACAACGTCTTTGCCTTTAACTGCTCCAGGACCATATGTTACAGGATTTACTGAAGGACCATTTGCAACCACTAAGCAAAGGGAAGAAATAACGACTGGAACAATTTCAACTCAACAAACATCAACTGAGCAAATATTCGACAATAAAAGTTTTGAGCTAGGTACTATGAAAGCTGTAACGACAGACTTTGGACGGACAATTTTTGAAACTACAACCTCGATGTCTTTATTTGAAATTACTAAATCTCCTCTTACAACAAGTCTACCGACTACTACCTTTACATTATCGACGTTAGGACCTACAACTACAACAGGGACAAACGACAGCATCATTTACTGCAATAGCGATTTTAACTGTGCAGATTATGAGGTCTGCCTCAGTGGACAGTGTAGGGATCTGTGTACCGTTTTCTTAAATCTATGTAATTTATTTACGCCTAAATTTACAATATGTCGTACACTTAATCACACAGCTATGTGTTTTTGCGACAGAGATGCAGACATTTATACTCCAGATTGTCACGTTATCGCAGGTAACTGAAAATAAATATTCACCTTTAGATATATGTAATTGTCTTGAAATTATTGAATTGAAATGAGGTACTTGGTCGCATCCACAACGCTCGGCGCTGCCAACATTAACTGCCATGATACAAGGCAAATTGTTGTTCTGTGCAGATATTAAGCGTGGTGATTGTTTTGAAAGTTTTTATCATTCCAATTGAACTTTCAGAATATCTTCCTTTTTATCTATTTTATTACTTCCTTACTTTTGTGAATATAGCAAAGTCTACCAAAGCTACTGAGAAATATAGCTGATTTGTACGACTGCATGATTTTGGCGACTTTGCTATTGGATCTTGATTGCATTTATGTTCTCTTCCGACTTTTTACCTTCCGTTTTATTGTCTTGCACTCCCACAAGCACCGGAGCAGAGAAGCTTTTGCGTCATAAAAGCTTTTTCTCTCATTACATCTGTCTCATTCATTGTGATCACAGTACAGAGATGAAAATAAACTCTGCATCAGCATGTATTTCGTTCTATCTTCCTTAAAATTTCAAGTATGGAACTGAAAATTTCCCAATGGGAAACTGTACTAGTGCCGATAAGTGTGAAGCATGTTTTTATTCTTTTCTTGTTTTATGAATGCTAATTTGTTTTGTTCTCTTTAATTAAATAAATAATTAATAATTTCTTTTTTTAAATTTAAGCTTTTTTACTGTAATTATTTTTTATATATATATTTTTACATATAATTTATGATCTCCGGTATGCATTTTGGTACCAAGTATATAGTGAGTTGGTTCTACGGTGTTATTTTAAGTCTTGTATTATGATTTAACCGACGTTTTGGGAATGGAATTGGTAAAAAGCATGCTAGATTTAGTTTTTTTTTTCCTAGAATTTAAGATTTCAACAATTTGTTTGCATATTTTTTTAGCACTATTGCTTGCATGTGTATATGTTGTGCTTTGCCACGTAATATTTACTATAGCTTAAGCAAGATTCATTGATGTACTTCTATGCTACTTGAATAAACTTTGAATAATATTAAAAAAAAATGTAAACTTAGCAAAAAAAAAACAAAACTGCAGAGCATTACAAACTTAACATGAAAAAAGTCTTATAAATTACATACAGCTGATTTCTACATAAAATAATCTCATTAATACTTTTTATTTCGATATTTTACCTTTTATTCTAATGTCTTTGGTCCGCACAACAAATGACAACTTTTTAATTCTTTGGCTTATCCTAACAAATGATTTTACAGAAATTGGATGTGCTTCAAGCGATGAATGTCCTTCACAAAGAGCTTGTGTCAATGCACTTTGCGTTGATCCCTGTTCCGTGGCCAATCCATGTGGACGTGATCAAGAATGTCATGTGCTTGATCATCAGCCCGTTTGCTCGAAAGGTTGGTTGTTTCTTTCAGAAAAATCATTCTTGTACATCTGGAAATATAACTAATATTATTATAACTAAATTCATAACAGTTTGTCAATGTCAACGAAAATCCGATTGCAGAAATGGTCTTGAGTGTGATGGTTGCCATTGCGTAGAAAGTACGTTGGGGGGGAAAAAAATAAAATTATTAAACAGAATTATACTTAACGAAAACTTTGATTTTTGTAGCGACAGGACGTACACCAGGCTGTGAGCATTGTCCAGACGGTTCAAATTGTGATCCAACAACAGGAGCTTGTATCAAAGGTATGTTAGTGAGAAGCAGTTTATATATTTTGTACAGCATAGTATTTGGTATCATTTGCAGTAACAATTTTAAAAAAAAATTTAACGTTTTCAACAATATGTGTAAATAAGCATACGATACGGAATCATTTTATTATTTATTTCACAAGCAAATTTCGAAATTAATTTCATTATTTATCTAACAAATATGAACAAAAACCTAAAAAAATACATTTAACTTTGTTGTAATGTTTCAACTTAATATATTTTAAAAAATGTACATATTTTCTTAACCCTCCTTGTAAATACATCTATAGATAATGTAACAATATCGTCTACTACTACCACTACCAATATAACTACCACTACATATAATCCCTTCACTGATGTAACAACATTCACTCCATCAACAACAAAAACTACTACCCCAGAGACTACAACAGATGGCACAACAACAAGTAGTGAATATCTATCCACTACCAGCACAACCTTCGACACTGCAACAACCACAGATAAAATTACTAACACAAGCACTCAGTTCACAAAATCTCCCACAGTCACAACAACCGAAAATGTTTTTGTGGAAGCAACAACTGTTACCGATATGGATACCAGCACAAAAACTGGACCGCCTAAAGGCTATAGAGATGGTGAAAATAATATAACCGATAGTACAACTGGGGATTTCACTACCACAACCAAGGCTACACTCACGACCACTAGACGTGGTGAAGCGGTTAAGGGTCCATTCGCTTCGAGAACAACAACACCCAAGATGAAAACTACCCGCATTGATACTTCAAATGAATTTGACTATAATATGACAACAATGTTAACGACAACACAGCGTTATGATTCAACAACATTCCCGGTGATTGTTGTAACTGAAGATGACAAAAATATTGGCACATCAACTCCAATGAGTATTTTTGAATTAATAACAAAAGAAACTTCAAGCATGTTTCCGGTCATAACGCCAATTTCGACAGGAGAACCAACAGAAATGTCCACACTAGCTGGTACAACTAGCACATTCGAAACGATGGAACCCCTTACAACTACGACACCAACTTTTACTAGCAAAACCATGATTAACATTTGTAAAAATAATACTAATTGTGCTACTAATTATGAATGCATTGAGGGTCGTTGTCGCGTCAAGTGTCAGACACATACTTTCAATGGCGACGATAACGATTGTGTCAAAGGTATAAAAATATTTATATTAAAAGTTATCTTTGTATTATATGTAATATAAAAATTTAGAGTGGTTAAACATAAGTCGTGATGGAAAAATAAATATATTCTTCTGAATTTACGTTGACGTGGTGATTAAGGCCTAAATTTTAATTTTTATTTTAATTATCTCGATCAGCGAGACCTTTGTTTTTTCAACGATGCTCTTTTTATATATATTTCACAATAATACTCCTGTAAATATTATCGATGGACATTTTTTTTTTTTTTTTGTGGAATCTAAGAATTATAAATTTCATTATTTTGTAAGAAAGAAGATATTTATGTTTCGAGATGGTGAAATTTGTTATTCCCACAGCGACTTATGGCCAAAACTAGACTTGAATCTTTGCAACATAAGTGCCGAAACGTTTGTACTAAGTCATGTATCAAATACGTTTAGCAAATGGAAGTGATCAATATAAATTTGAAGAACGGCATAATGTGGTAGCACTTATTAAAATTATTCAGGTTGTGTGAGCTATTTTATCCAACCAACCAAAGCTGAGGCATAAGTGAGGTTCTATTCCGTTAATGTGCCGAATTATTTCATCTTTTAGCTCTTCAATTGTTGCTAGCTTATCGACGTACACCTTTTCTTTCAAATAACCCCAAATAAAGAAGCCCAACGGTGTCAAATGACATGATCTTGACGGTTAATTGACATCGCCACCACGTGAGATAACACGGCCATTGAATTTGTCGCGCAAAAGAGCCATTGTTTCGTTAGCTGTGTGACAAGTGGCACCCTCCTGTTGAAACCACATATCGTCCAAATCCATATCTTCCAATTCGGGCCATAAAAAGTTCGTTATCATCTCACGATAGCGAACACCATTCACAGTAACTGCTTAACCGGCCTCATTTTGGAAAAAATACGGCCCGATGATGCCGCCAGCCCATAAACCGCACCAAACAGTCACTCTTTGTGGGTGCATTGGTTTTTCGACAATAACTCTTGGATTATCATTCGCCCAAATGCGGCAATTCTGCTTATTGACGAATCCACTGAGGTGAAAATCTGCGTCATCACTGAAGATGATTTTCTTCGAAAATTGATCATCCACTGTTGCCATTTCTTGCCACCATTCTGACCATTGACGACGCTTGAAATGGTCAAGAGGCTTTAGTTCTTGAGTCAATTGCATCTTGTAAGCGTGTAAATGCAAGTCTTTATGCATAATGTTGATGCAAGTCTTAAGCAGCGACAGAAAATTATTTTAATTAAAATAATTTTTCTGTACGGCCGCCACCTCTCTGCAGACAATGGCAAACCTCAGAGAGTAATCAAAATGCCATGTAAAGCTTCTTGAGAACGAGAACATTCTATTCTGTTCATCGCCGTTCGGAGTCGGCGTTAAGCATGTAGGTCCGGTTCTCGGTCAATTGTGTACAAACTTAATAACACGTACAACACAATTGATCATAAGAAGCTAGGTCAAAGTCCTTTCAAGGGCTGAAATGGCCAGTTATTTATTTATTTATTTTTATTTATGCATAATGTTCATCAACGACGAGCGTGAGAGGTGCAATTGGGCACGACGATGAGTTGAGATGGTCAGCTATTTAGCCACACTATCCCGAACAGCAGTAATATTTTCTGCAGTACGAGCTATACGAGAATGCACTGGTGTTTTCACATCTCCTACAGACTCGGTTTGCTCAAATTTTTGCACGATTTTTCCGATTGTACGCACATTTGGACGATTAAATTGACCGAAAAAATCACGAAGTGCACAATATGCATTTGTATTTGAAAGCCCATTTTCATAATAAGCCTGAATATGTATAAGATCGATTGTGTATCTTTCCATGGTTCAAATTGAGGTAGTCTGAAATTAAGAAATGTCAAATGAAATGCAGAAAAAAACTTGACGTTTAGGTGTGGTTCACATTCAACATCGGCCCTTAAAATTTAACCACCCTTTACATATAATTTAATATATAATGTTTTATGGTATGCTTCGCAATCAACAGAAATAAAATTCTGTCGTTAACTTTCGATATCGTTTATACGGCTTGACAATAAAGATCATTTACAACAATTAAATTACTTGCTTGATTGACATTTTTAACCTGTTTTTAATTATCATTTATGTTGCGAAGTTCAAGTCAAACCACCAATATTTAATAATATGGTATTGGTATTATATTGTCGTGTAAATATATGTATATTTAATTTATAAAACAAAAACAATTGTACACAAACCTTTCCTTAATATTTCAAATATTTTATTATAAAATATTTGAGACTTTTTGAATTAGTTTTATTTGCCACTGATTTTGATTTAATACCAATATTACTTAGACATGGTCATAGATGTATCGTAAGATCATTTTATTAAAGAAAAAACTAAAAAGCAATTCTAATAATTAACAAAACACTTTAACACACTTATCACATCGAGTAGTTTCACCTGGTACACCGAAGAATCCCGAACCTTGTCAATCTAACAACGATTGTATTGAGAGCGAGGCTTGCTATATGGGATTATGCCATGATCCATGCGAATTTGCCAATGTTTGTGCTTCCACGGCCAAATGTGTGGCTAAAATGCATCGACCAATATGTTCATGTCCAAATGGTCATGAAGGAAATCCAACAATTAAATGTTCACCAGTCGACAAGTCAAGTAAGGCGCATTTCATTTGAACACAACTTTATGTACTCGTTTCATTTTTAATCCAAATAATCAACCAATCATTGCATTTCAAATTAATCAAAATTACTTACCAACCCAAATAGTATAATTTAAAGTAAATGAAAAAATCCAAAATGTTATTTAATTTGTCCGCGCGGAAAAACTCTATACATTTGCTTTTACCTTATAAACTTTTTAACCTTTGTCTGAATCCTTTAGCGGAATGTTCTGTAAACTCTGATTGTGGCATAACGGAAACTTGTGTAAACCAGCGTTGTCAATATCCTTGTGATGTACACAATCCTTGCACACAGAATGCTGTCTGCATGAATACGAATCACGTTGCTGACTGCAGTTGCCTTGATGGTTACATAGGCAATGGATTTGTGGGCTGTCAACCAGGTTAGTAACGTTGCGTGCTTTGATTAAAAAGTTAATTTCAATATTTCTAATGTCGCGGCACCCTTTATTCACAAAATTTTTATTTCAAATCTCGTTTCAATATTCCACTTTCTACACTGTACAAACGAACACGTACATAACGAATAATGTACATTAAAACAAATCACCTTAATCACAAAATACAACGAAATTATAAATACACGCACTTTGTTAAAACAAAAACAAAAAAAAAAACATCTAGCCTCAACAGCACTAGATTACAAGCCCGTTTGCCAGTATAATGAGGACTGTCCACCGACTAAACTGTGCGATCGTCTTAATCGTCGCTGTATAAATCCTTGCCAGGACGACTCATGCGCAGAGAATGCTGAATGTATTCCCGCGAATCACGGCATTGAATGTAGTTGCCTGAATGGCTTCAGTGGTAATGCATACGTTGAATGCTTGCGCATCCAAGGTTGCCGCGCCGACACAGATTGTGAATCAAGCGAGGCTTGCATCAACGGCAAATGCTCGTCGCCATGTCGTTGCGGTTCGAATGCTCTTTGCGACGTTATAAATCATCGCAGTGTTTGCAAATGTCCACCTGGATATGCTGGCAATCCTGCAACTTCCTGTCACCCACCAACAAATCCATGTGAGCCTAGTCCTTGCGGACTTAATGCTCTTTGCGAGTTAGACAATGGTAACCCAATATGCTACTGTCCCAAAGGTCTAACAGGAAATCCATTTAAAAATTGCAGTAAGTATCCCTTGCTTGAGGGAGCAAATGCCTCTATCTAATGTTTTTTATTTACATTTTAGTTCCTGAGGGCGACGAGTGCTCACCAAATGCTTGTGGTCCGAATTCAGGTTGCCGCATTGTCAATAATGCTCCAACGTGCTTTTGTCTTCCAGAGTATGAAGGACAGCCACCTATTGTGCCATGTGAATTGCCTAGCAACCCTTGCGATCCTTCACCATGTGGTCCCAATACACAATGTTCTTTACTCAGCAATGGATTCTCTAAATGTACTTGCTTACCTGGTTATGTAGAGAGTCCCAATACAATCCGTGGTTGTATAGAGCCCACTAACCCATGTGATCCTAATCCATGTGGTATTGGTGCCATTTGTGATTCTTCACGTAGTCCAGTGTGTTTCTGTCCGGAAAATAAGATTGGAAATCCATTCCGTTTGTGTGAAAAGCCAACAGTTTCAGTTGAACTTTGCCAACCAGGACCATGTGGACGCAATGCTGACTGTTATGTGAGTGAAAATAGAGAAGAGTGCTACTGCCAATCGGGTTATGTTGGTGACCCATATCAAGGTTGCGTGGAACAAACACGCACTATTTGTGATCCCAATCCTTGCGGTCCAAATGCAGAATGTATCATTTCTAATGATGGCCAGAGCGCTTGCATATGCCCAGATGGTTTATCTGGCGATCCAACATCACTGCTGGGTTGTCATGGTTATGAGTGCCAAGTGGATAACGACTGTCCTAATGAAAAGGCATGTATGGGCTTCAAATGCTACGATCCCTGCCCTGGAGCTTGTGGAACAGGTGCCAACTGTCGCGTCGAAAAACATCACCCAGTTTGTTCATGTAATGCAGGCCTTACGGGAAATCCAGGAATCCGCTGCTTTGCCTATGATATTCCTAAGAAACCCACACGAAACCCATGCATTCCAAGTCCATGTGGTGTCAACAGCGAATGCAAATTAATGGGTAGCCGTGCCGTATGTTCTTGCATTGTCGGTTATTTGGGTGATCCGCAGACTGGATGCCGTGCGGAATGTGATATTAATTCTGACTGTGGTACAGCTCAGGCGTGTATCAATCACAAGTGCGTTGATCCTTGTGCGGGTACAGTTTGTGGCATCAATGCTATCTGCAGCGTTCAACAACACACGCCAGTTTGTAAATGCTTGGATGGATTTACTGGTGACGCATTTTTACAGTGTGTGGCCGTAGGCGTGCTTAAAAATATTACACGAGATCCTTGTATTCCTTCACCTTGTGGACCAAAAGATGTTTGCTCTATATATAGTGATGGTGTTGCTTTATGTGATCCCTGCTTTGGACCCGATGCTCAACAAAATCCACGCTGTCGTCCAGAATGCATATCAAATTCAGATTGTCCTTTTGATAGAGCTTGTTTGGGTAATAGGTGTTTGGATCCATGTCCAGGATCTTGTGGACGCAATGCGATTTGCAAAGTATACGAACATAATCCAATGTGCAACTGTCCACAAGGACTCTTCGGAAATCCATACGAACACTGTTCACTTCCATCGGCAGTTATACCGTCACCATCACCAAGCTGTGAGAAACTTAGATGTGGTTCAAATGCGGAATGTAAGAAACGCCATGGAGCTCTAGCGTGTGTTTGCAAGAGTGGGTACTTTGGTGATCCCCAAATCGGTTGCCGTCCAGAATGTGTACTTAACTCTGATTGTCCTTCGAGCAAGTCATGTGTCAACTCCAAATGTGTTGATGCTTGTGCCGGTGTTTGCGGTCTCAACGCAGAGTGCCGTATTGTCAATCATGGTCCAGTTTGCGTTTGTGCGGAAGGATATACAGGCAATGCATTCGTATCATGTAATCCTTATTATCTGCCTCCAACTTCACCAACTGTTGTGCACAGAAATCCATGTGAACCATCACCGTGTGGACCTAATTCGCGTTGTCGAACGTCACCAGATGGTTACGCTGCTTGTTCATGCCTACCAAATTTCAAGGGTTCGCCGCCAGTTTGCCAACCAGAATGTGTTGTGAGTTCAGAGTGTTCCTTGAATAATGCTTGCATCAATCAACGGTGCACAGACCCATGTCCAGGAACTTGTGGAGTAGGAGCACGCTGTGAAGTTCTCAACCACAATCCAATCTGCTCTTGCGAAGAAGGTAATGTTGGGAATCCGTTCGTATCTTGTGCACGCGATACTCAAGTTCCAATTGATATGGGTCGTGTGCCCGAAAATCCATGTGTGCCGTCACCCTGCGGAGCTAATTCAATTTGCCAAGTAAAGCAAGGTCGTCCCGTATGCTCTTGCAATGTTAACTTCGTTGGTAGTCCACCATTCTGTCGTCCAGAATGTACACTTAATAGTGAATGTCCCGCGGATAAGTCTTGTATTCAAGAAAAATGTCAAAATCCTTGCCTTGATACCTGCGGAAACAACGCACGTTGTACAGTTATTGCGCATGCTGCTCACTGCAGCTGTGACGAAGGATTTGAAGGCGATGCTTTTGTAGGTTGTTCGAGAACCCCACACCGTAAGTTTTTCTCCTGAATACAAATTTTTGCCGTTAATAAAGTATTCATCCCCTTACAGCACCTGAGGATCGCATTGACTTGTGTTATCCCAGCCCATGTGGCGAAAATGCTGTTTGCTCCGAACGTAATGGTGCAGCACGTTGTAGCTGTATTGAGCCTTATATCGGAGATCCCTATACCACCGGTTGTCGTCCAGAATGTGTTTACAATGCAGAGTGTCCTTCATCGCTGGCTTGCATAAAGCAACATTGTCGTGATCCTTGCGTTGGTACGTGTGGAGCAAATGCAGAATGCGCCGTTGTCAATCACATACCCACTTGTAGTTGTGCACGTGGTTTCGATGGTGATCCATTCACCGGTTGCAAAAAAGAAGTCACACGTAAGTCATTCAACAAAAATGTTTGGCTTATGCAAATAAAATTATGTTTATGCTATTTCCACTTCCATTTTGATAGATATTGGTCCAATCAGTCCTTGCGATCCAAGCCCTTGCGGACCAAATAGTATTTGCCGTGTTGTCGATGGTCGTCCGACATGTTCCTGTCAAGTAGGCTACTCTGGTGCACCACCAACTTGCCGGCCGGAATGTGTTGTGAGCTCTGAGTGCAACCAAAATCTTGCTTGTATCAATCAGAAATGCATTGATCCATGTGCAGGCACTTGTGGCTTTAATGCAAAATGTCAAGTAGTCAACCATAACCCAATATGTTCCTGTCCACCTGGATACATGGGAAATCCATTCGAACAATGTGTACCGAAACGTAAGTACCTGACTAAACAACTGTATCTTTGAAAACCTTGCTACTCTCACATTTAGCGGCGGAACCACCACGTCACGTAAATCCGTGCATTCCAAGTCCTTGTGGTCCAAACTCTGAGTGCAACGAAGTTGATAGCCGTGCTGCTTGCTCATGCGCAACCGGTATGTTTGGAGCTCCACCTAACTGTCGCCCGGAATGCGTTATTCATCAAGATTGTCCATCGAATCGTGCCTGCATACGTCAGCGCTGTGAAGATCCTTGTGTTGGTGCTTGTGGATTTAATGCCATTTGCAGTTCACAGAATCACAAGCCAGTCTGCTCTTGCATTGAAGGTCACGAAGGTGACCCTTATGCAGGTTGCAACATGCAGCAAAGTAAGTACATTTTTACATTTCTCCTCATACATACACATTTACCAGACTCTTTCATAAAATTTTACGATTGTATGTATCTTAATATTATTCCTTTTTCCAGTTTTTTGAGGTATATGGAATCTGTACTCTCTGCTGTACTATTTGTTATTTTTTATTTATTACGTATGCATGTTCTCATCACATACCACATACATCTACATACCTGTCATTCATTTTTATACATAAGCTTAAAGTATTTATTTTGTACATCGTAGCTTTCTTATTATTTAGATTTTAAATATTTTTACTACTGTGGTTCCTATGCTCAATGTCATTTTCCTTTCAAACGTAGATGTGGTGCCTGCCATTCCTGCTAATCCATGCTATCCATCACCTTGTGGTTCTAATGCCATTTGCAAAGAACGCAATGGTGCCGGCTCATGTTCATGCATGCAAAACTATTTCGGTGATCCATACATAAACTGCCGACCCGAATGTGTTCAGAACAGCGATTGTTCAAGAACGCAATCATGTTTAAATATGAAATGCGTAGATCCTTGCGTTAATATGTGTGGCATTAATGCCAATTGTCGTGTTTCTAACCATCAGCCTGTTTGTAGTTGCACCCCTGGATACGCCGGCAACCCGATGCGAATTTGTACTAAGCAGCCGTCAAGTATGATCAATATATTGTTAGATCATTGCAAATTTGTTAAAACCATTTATTCCAATACAGAAATGTATCTGCCTGTAGCAAAAGATCCTTGTAGGCCTTCTCCATGCGGTCAATTCAGTACTTGTAAAACATTAAATGATCATGCCGTTTGTTCATGTCTGCCGAACTACATTGGTAGCGCACCTAATTGTAAGCCTGAGTGTATTATAAGTTCCGAATGTCCGTCCAATAAGGCATGTATTAATCAACGTTGCCAAGACCCATGTCCGGGTACCTGTGGCTACAACGCACGTTGTCGCGTAACAAACCATTCACCGATTTGTAGTTGCACTGATGACTATACGGGTGATCCATTCCGTGAATGTGTGCCAGAAAAAAGTATGTCCCACAATTGCGTTCCACAAACATACCAGAATAATTGAAAGTTTCAATTCATTTTTTAGAACCTCCTCCTCCAAGCGTTCGCGATCCAATTATCCATCAAAATCCATGCGTTCCATCGCCATGTGGACCGAACTCAAAATGTCGTGCCAATAATGTTGGTGCAGTTTGTTCATGCGTCGCCAATTACATTGGACGCCCACCAAATTGTCGTCCTGAATGTACGATCAACTCAGAATGTCCCTCGAATATGGCATGCATGAATGCTCGTTGCTCGGATCCATGCATAGGAACATGCGGTAACAATGCCCTTTGTCATACAAGTTCCCATGTGCCTGTTTGTGTATGCGAACAAGGCTACACTGGAGATCCGTTTACTGGTTGCTACAAAGAACGACTGAGTATGTCTAAACAAATAACCACGTAGAGCTCCCATAAAGTCAACTTTCCATAATTTCAGTTGTTAATGAACCTGTACAACCCTGTCGACCAAGTCCTTGTGGCATAAATGCCGTGTGTGAGGAGCGTGATCGCGCAGCCTCATGCAAATGTATTGGTGAATATTTTGGTGATCCTTATGTTGAATGCCGACCAGAATGTGTTATTAATTCCGACTGTCCAAGGTCCAGAGCCTGTGTTAATAACAAATGTATCGATCCATGTCCGGGCATGTGTGGATACAATTCTGAATGTGAAGTACGAAATCATGCACCAAATTGTCAGTGTAATGAGGGTTATACAGGAAATCCAATAATTGGTTGCCATCTGATACCTGAAGAACCAAAATGTAAGCACCGTCTAGATTTAGAAGTAAGGAAGATATGTTTTCCAAATTAGGATTTTTAAATTTTTTTAGATGTAAAACGATAATTTTGGGAATTTTCTATTTTCAGTTCCAAGCGTCTTCCTTACTTCCATAACTTATCTCTTAAATTACACTTGAAAGAATCTTTAAAACTCCTTTATTACTCTTATTACGTCATAGATGATCTTACTGAGCCTATTAACCCCTGCAAACCATCACCTTGCGGTCTCTATAGTAATTGTCGTGCCATCAATGGTCACGCCGTCTGCTCCTGTGTATCAAATTATATTGGATCACCACCAAACTGTCGCCCTGAGTGCATGGGAAGCTCTGAATGTGCCCAAGATAGATCTTGCATCAATGAACGTTGTAAAGATCCTTGCCCGGGTACTTGTGGATCGAATGCTCTTTGTCGCGTCGTCAATCATAATCCAATATGTTCTTGCATGCCAGGCTTTATTGGTGATCCATTCTTACGCTGTATATACAATGAAAGTAAGATAATCATTGCAACAAAAATTATGACGTGTATTTCGCAAACAAGACCAGACATTAAAAAACCATATCAATTATTATCGTCTACTTGTTGAAATATGCGTCTAAGACAGGGTTTGTCAATTCAAGTGCCGCGAATCTGCAAGTCGAGTTTTATTTTATTTATTCAATCTCAACAATATCGCTATATCCAAATTGTAAAGCCAGCTTGAAAAAATTTAAAAATATCTGCTGCACCCAAAGTTGACAAACACATCTATCGACTCTATTTTCCATTACAATGAACTTATATATTATTCTTTTATGTTTCTTTTATTATATTCTTCAATTGGTGTTGCTGTGTATTGTATTGCTGTTGCATGTTGTGTTTTGTAAAAATATACACATACATAAATATATATGTATATAAAAATATAAATATAGAACGTATCGCTATAAGAGATCCAGTAAATCCATGCGCTCCATCACCTTGTGGTCCAAATTCACAGTGTCGGGTTTCAGATGCTAATGGGCAACCAGTTTGCTCATGCTTGCCAAATTATATAGGTAGATCGCCAAATTGCCGTCCTGAATGTACATCAAATTCAGAATGTCGTGGCAATATGGCGTGCATAAATCAACGCTGTCAAAATCCATGTCAGGGTTCATGTGGTTCGCATACTACATGCATTGTAAATAATCATAGCCCCGTTTGTCGTTGCTTGGAAGGTTATGCGGGAGATCCTTTCTCAGGATGTAGCCCACAAAGTAAGCGAAGTGTTAGATATAAATAGTTATCGGCGGTTATCGGAATCCTTTTTATATTGACACTTATTTTCACTTTTGCATTTATCCCAAAATTTTTCAGTTATTGTGACTCCAGAAATTGCTCAACCCTGCAATCCGAGTCCTTGTGGTACCAATGCTATTTGCAAAGAACGTAATGGAGTCGGTTCGTGCATTTGTTTACCCGAATACTCTGGCGATCCCTACACAGAATGTCGTCCAGAGTGCGTCCTCAATACAGATTGTTCTAAAAATCTTGCCTGCGTTAATAATAAATGTCGCGATCCTTGTCCAGGAGTTTGTGGTGTATCAGCTGAGTGTCATGTCATAAATCATGCCCCAAGCTGTAGTTGTCCCTCAGGTTACACCGGAAATCCATCAGAATATTGCCGCGAGCAAACGAAACGTAATAATTTGACTTTGACGCTTCGTCCTAGTTTTATTACATTTTCTTAAATATTTTCTTAGAAATTGAGCCTGTTCAACCATGCAGACCCTCTCCATGTGGGCCTTACAGTCAATGTCGTGAAATCAACGGACATGCTGTATGCTCTTGTATAAGCAATTACATTGGCACGCCTCCAGCTTGTCGCCCCGAATGTTCAGTCAGCTCTGAGTGCTTGCAGGATAAGGCCTGTTTGAATTTGCGTTGTGTAGATCCTTGTACAGGAACTTGTGGCAATGAAGCCCTGTGCAAAGTCACAAATCACAATCCTATATGCTCATGCCCAGTTGGATATTCTGGTGATCCATTTGCACGATGTGTTCGCATCGAAAGTAAGAAGCAGTATTATTTTTTAAGCAGCGATAAACCAAACATATTTTTTTTTAAATAAAATAGGTGAAGAAGAAAAGCCACGTCACCCAACAGAGCCAGTAAATCCCTGCGTACCAAGTCCATGTGGTCCAAATTCTCAATGTCGATCTGTGGGCGAGAGTCCAGTCTGCTCTTGCTTGCCTAATTACATTGGACGCGCGCCAAACTGCCGTCCCGAATGTGCTCTTAACTCTGAATGTCCCGCCAATTTGGCTTGCTTAAACGAACGCTGCAAAGACCCCTGTCCAGGTTCTTGTGGATTCAATGCTTTTTGCAATGTTGTAAATCATTCCCCGGTTTGCACGTGCGAATCTGGTCATACTGGAGATCCTTTCTCTGGTTGTAATCCAACACGTAAGCTTGAAATAAGCTCTTTTCATTGACTCCATTACATTAATCTTGAATATCGTATGTCATCCAGCTGCCGATGTTCCTGAAGAACGTCTTAATCCTTGCTCCCCCTCGCCATGCGGACCAAATGCTGAATGCAAAGAGCGTAACGGTGCTGGTTCTTGTACCTGCCTTCCTGAATACTTTGGAGATCCGTACAGTGGCTGCCGACCAGAATGTGTTGCAAATTCAGATTGTCCACGGGATAAATCCTGCGTTAACAACAAATGCTCTGACCCTTGTCCAGGCGTTTGTGGTATTAATGCAGAATGTCGTGTGGGAAATCATGTGCCAACATGTCATTGCCAACAGGGCTTTACAGGAAACCCATTAAGTGCTTGTCGCGAAATTCCAGATACACCACCCCCAAGTACGTCAGACTAACCCTCACATATGATACAAGGGAGGATCCTTCTGTAACCATTATTGGATATATTTCCTTTTTTTTAATTAAAGATCATATAAAAAATATTTTGAAAAAAAAAATAAACGTCAATAAAGTCAGTCCTCCCTTGAAATCAGTAGAACTACTAACGTTTTTCAAAGTCCAACATATTAACTCCTACTTTGTAAATATCCTTCATCTAGCACAAAGAGAACAAGTTAACCCTTGTGTTCCCTCTCCTTGCGGGCCATACAGTCAATGTAGAGAAGTAAACGGCCATGCTGTTTGCTCTTGTCAAACTAATTTCATTGGATCCCCACCAAAATGCCACCCTGAATGTATCGTTAGTTCCGATTGTGCACAGAATCTTGCTTGTGAAAACCAAAAATGTATTGATCCTTGTCCAGGCACATGTGGAGCTGAGGCACGCTGCCAAGTTATCAATCACTATGCTGCATGCTCCTGCCCATCGGGTTATACAGGAGATCCCTTTAGTAGATGTGTTAGAATTAAACGTAAGCATGTGTTTATTAATAAGATACTTTCAATAGTTTGACGTTAAAACCTCAAATAAACAACATTAAGTAAAAATAAAATTTTAACGTCAAGCTCTTATTTTGCATGTATATATTAATACCTAACTATTATTTTCTTTTTGTCTTATGTTTTCATTTTCGTTCTTTATGTTTCCTACATATGTTTTCCTGTGTACTCTATCAACACTACGATTACTACTTCTATCAACCTTCAAACATTTAAAAAATGTGAACTGCTACTTTTGTCAACCTATGTAGTGAATGTAATTCCTGTAGAAAAAACTGGTAATCCTTGTGTTCCATCTCCCTGTGGACCCAACTCGAAATGCATCGATGTTGGTGGTTCACCTGCATGTTCCTGTTTGCCAACCTATATTGGGCGGCCACCCAATTGTCGCCCAGAATGCATGAGTGGTAATGATTGTTCGGCTAATTTGGCATGTATAAATCAAAAGTGTGCTGATCCGTGTGTAGGAACTTGTGGCGCTCACACGTTCTGTACAGTCATAAAGCACAATCCTGCATGTCAATGTGAATCAGGCTATACCGGAGATCCATTCTCTGGTTGTACGCTTATACAAATAAGTAAAGAATATTACCCAAATCAAGTGCATTGAAGGATATTAATTTTTTTATCATTAATTTCGCTCTTAAAACTTATTTTCATGATTACGAGGTTCTTTTTGCCAAAAAAGTCACTTTTCACCGTGAAAAATTTAAATAAAAAACACAACTTAAAATTATTATACTATCAGTCGCAGCTAAAAAGAACATTGTGAATCATGAGAATAATTTATAAAAAGATTTTTCTATGTTCAAATAATGTCCTTCTCTGTAAAATGATAACCTTCCTTCCTTACTGAAATTCTTGATGTATTTATACCATACCCAATTTTATAGTAACTCCATCGGAACCTCCGCAAAATCCTTGTAACCCCAGTCCTTGCGGCGCTAACGCTGTTTGCCGAGAACGTGATGGTGCGGGATCCTGTTCTTGCCTACCTGAATACTTTGGGGATGCCTACAGTGGCTGTCGTCCAGAATGTGTACAAAACTCTGATTGCGATCGCTCAAAGGCTTGTACCAACAACAAGTGTCAAGACCCTTGTCCGGGAGTTTGTGGCATCAATGCAGACTGTCGCGTTTTAAATCATGCACCCAACTGCATATGTATAGATGGTTATACAGGCGATCCTCACAGATCTTGTTCTGCAATTCAACTTACAACTATGGCGCCGATAAATCAATGCCAACCATCTCCATGCGGTCCATACAGTCAATGTCGTGAATCTAATGGACACGCTGTTTGCTCATGCATTGATGGATATGTGGGAGCTCCACCGTCATGTAAACCTGAATGTGTTGTCAGCTCAGAGTGCCCACAGAATCGGGCATGTATTAACCAAAAATGTGAAGATCCTTGTCGTGGTGCGTGCGGAAATAACGCCAGATGCCAAGTTATCAATCATAATGCAATATGTACATGTGGACCGGGAATGACAGGAGATCCATTGTCATCTTGTTCTGAAGCTAAAGAAGAGCCAAGAAATCCCCTTAATCCATGTGTGCCATCACCTTGTGGTCCAAATTCATTATGTCGCGAAATAGGTGATCAAGCAGCTTGCTCATGCCAAACAAACTACGTAGGACGCCCACCAAATTGTCGCCCAGAATGTACCAATAACGACGAGTGTCCAAATAATTTGGCTTGTCAAAATGAACGCTGTATCGATCCATGTCCCGGCTCGTGTGGAAGCAATGCCATTTGTAAAGTTGTTCAACACAATGCTGTTTGCTCATGTACAGACGGATATGAAGGAGATCCAGTTCTTGGATGCCAGCTAATACCACCTGTGCTACCCAAACAACCCATATCATCACCATGCGTGCCATCTCCATGTGGGCCACATGCTGAGTGCAGAGAACGAAATGGAGCTGGAGCTTGCTACTGCCATGAAGGCTTTGAGGGTAATGCTTATGACACAGACCGTGGTTGCCGTCGTGAATGTGAAATCAACGATGATTGTTCGTCTGCTCAATCTTGTGTTCGCTTTAAGTGCGTCGACCCATGTGCCAACATGTGTGGTGAACTCGCTATGTGTTCTGTTGAGGCTCATATTCCAACATGCACTTGTCCTCCTGGTTATACTGGAGATGCATTCTTCCAGTGTAAACAAATAAGCGTTACTCCTCCACCTATTCTTAACCCCTGCGTTCCTTCACCATGTGGACCAAACAGCATTTGTCGCAATATCAATGATCAAGCAGTGTGTTCTTGCCAAGCAGGCTTCATAGATCAACCACCAAATTGTCGCCCGGAATGTGTAGTTAGCTCTGAATGTTCTCCGGAACGTGCTTGTGAAAATAATAAATGCGTCGATCCGTGTCCACATACCTGCGGTACTCGTGCAATCTGCACAACGAAAAATCACAGCCCAATTTGTACCTGTCCACGAGGAATGACTGGAGATCCGTTTGTACAATGCTCAAAAATACGTAAGTTACTAAAACTCTTGGGATATTTAAGCTTTGATGATTAACACTTATTTATTTTTTTTAGCTATTGTTCATGATCTTGAACCAACAGAACGTCCACCATCTTGTGTACCTTCGCCTTGTGGACCTAACTCAAAATGTCAAATTGTTGGTGGTAGTCCAGCGTGCTCATGTCTGGCAGACTATATTGGTTCACCTCCAAACTGTCGGCCCGAATGCGTTCTCAATTCAGAATGTGGTCCAACGGAAGCTTGTATCAACCAAAAATGTCGGGATCCTTGTCCTGGATCTTGTGGATTTGAAGCCAAGTGCCATGTTCTAAACCACGTTCCAATTTGTAACTGCATTGATGGGTATACAGGTG
Source organism: Pherbina coryleti (assembly GCA_943735915.1). Lineage (NCBI taxonomy): Eukaryota > Metazoa > Arthropoda > Insecta > Diptera > Sciomyzidae > Pherbina > Pherbina coryleti. The sequence continues at coordinate 23,223,536 of OX030948.1, forward strand.
ATCCATTTGTACGTTGCAGCCCAACTCCACCATTGCCTGAAAAACCAAAGCAACCTGATGACCCCTGCGATCCAAATCCATGTGGGCCTAATGCAGAATGCTTTAGTGGAGAATGTCGCTGCCAAGATAATTATCAAGGAAATCCCTATGATGGATGTCGTCCAGAGTGCACACTTTCTTCAGATTGTCCCAGAGACAAAGCTTGTATGCGAAATAAGTGTACCGACCCATGTCCGGGTACTTGTGGCAACAACGCTGTTTGCGAAGTATACAATCACATACCAGTTTGTTCCTGCGTGCAAGGATATGAAGGTGATGCCTTTAGTAATTGCCATATCAAGCCGCAAGATATTGAACAACCAAAACAAGTTTGCTATCCTTCACCTTGTGGTGCAAACAGTCAATGCCGTGATGTTAATGGTTATGCTATTTGTTCATGTTTAGATGATTTTGTCGGTGCACCACCACAATGTCGACCAGAATGTGTTGTTTCCAGCGAATGTTCTGCTCTCCAAGCTTGCATTAATAAGAAATGTATTGACCCGTGTGCTGCTTCATGCGGCATTGATGCGCGTTGTGAAGTCATAAATCATAGCCCAATATGTGGCTGTCCACCTGGTAAAACAGGAGATCCATTTAAACGATGCGTGGATATTCCACCTCCTCCAGAAGTAAAACAAACTGATACACCAGTTGATCCTTGCGCACCTTCACCCTGTGGTCCAAATTCGATATGCAAATCGGGTCCAAGTGGACCATCTTGTCAATGCTTACCAGAATTTTTCGGATCGCCACCAAATTGTAGACCAGAATGCATCATCAATCCAGATTGTCCTTCAATTGAGGCATGTATAAATAATAAGTGTCGTGATCCATGTCCTGGTTCTTGTGGAACAAACGCAGAATGCCGCGTTATAAGTCATACAGTCTCCTGTTCTTGCCCTGCTGGTTTTGTTGGAAACGCTTTTGTGCAATGCATTCAACAAAAGGAAGAGCCCATTAAACCTTGCGAGCCATCACCATGTGGTCATAACGCAGAATGTGTCGAACGAAATGGTGCCGCTTCATGCAAATGTATTGATGACTACCAGGGAAATCCTTACGAAGGTTGTCGACCTGAATGTGTCTTGAGTTCAGATTGTCCTACAGATAAGGCCTGCATACGAAATAAATGTAAAGATCCTTGTCCCGGTATTTGTGGCTCAAACGCACAGTGCTATGCTGTTAATCATGTGCCCAATTGTGTTTGTAACGAAGGTTTCACCGGCGATCCATTCTCGAATTGCCAACGCCAAGTTGTACCAACTGTCCCAGTTCCAATCAATCCATGCCAGCCCTCACCATGTGGACCGAACAGCAAATGTCGCGAAGCTAATGACTTGGCTGTTTGCTCCTGTTTGGACACATTTACTGGTGCACCACCTAATTGCAAGCCCGAATGTACCGTCAATGCCGAATGTCCTCAGAACAAGGCTTGCCACAAATTTAAATGCGCCAATCCCTGCGCTGGTACATGTGGTATTGATGCTAAGTGTGAAGTTATCAATCACAATCCAATCTGCAGCTGTCCACTTGACATGACTGGAGATCCATTTGCTAGATGTTATCAAGCGCTACCGCTTGCACCAAAGGATGTGGGAACAGTTCCCAGAAACCCTTGCCAACCATCGCCATGCGGTCTATATTCTGAATGCCGTTCGATCGGAGATCAGCCATCATGCTCATGCCTGCCAAACTACACAGGAGCTCCACCAAACTGTCGTCCAGAGTGCATTGTTAACACGGACTGCCCCTCTGATAGATCCTGTATTGCCGAAAAATGTCGCGACCCATGTGATGGCTCGTGTGGCATTAACTCAGAATGCCGAACACAAAATCATGTTGCAATCTGTAGCTGTACTCGTGGTTTCACAGGAGATCCGTTTACGCAATGCGTAGAAATTGTTGAATTACCAACGCCACCGACACCCTCAGCCGATCCATGTGACTTACAACCATGCGGTGCTAATGCCGAATGCAATCAGGGCATTTGCACATGTCTTCGCGACTATCAAGGTGATCCTTATAATGGTTGCCGTCCGGAATGTACGCTTAGCACTGATTGTTCACCAAACAAAGCATGTTTAAACAAAAAATGTGTTGATCCTTGTCCCGGCACATGTGGACAGAATGCACTTTGCGACGTATCTAACCACATACCAATTTGTAGCTGTCCCAAAGGATACACCGGAGATTCATTCATCAGTTGCCGTCTTGAAGAGCGCAGAGATACTGCACCATCTGATCCCTGTCAACCAAGTCCATGTGGACCAAACAGTCTCTGTCACGCTACACCAGCTGGTGCTGTTTGCACTTGCCAACCTGGAATGTTAGGATCAGCTCCAGCTTGTAAGCCTGAATGTATTGTCAGTTCGGAATGCTCTCTACAGACTGCTTGTATACAAAAGAAGTGTGTCGACCCATGCCCAGGTGCTTGTGGTCAGTTTGCCAAATGTCAAGTTATAAATCACAATCCCATTTGCACGTGCACTCCCAGTTACACTGGTGATCCCTTCACACGATGCTATCGTGATGAGGTACGCGATTACCCAAAACCAACTCCCACCGATCCATGCGTTCCAAGCCCCTGCGGACCAAACTCTGAATGCAAAGTGCTCGGCGACACACCAGCGTGTTCATGTGCAGCAACTTTTATTGGAACTCCACCAAACTGCCGTCCAGAATGTACAATTAATCCCGAATGTGCTCCTACTAAGGCTTGCATACGTCAAAAATGTGCTGACCCATGTGTAGGATCCTGCGGAAATAACGCATATTGCACGGTTGCGAATCATATGCCGATTTGTAGCTGCGAATCTGGTTTCACAGGAGATCCATTTACAGGCTGTCAACCATTTAAAGGTAGGAACTTTCATTATTTTCCAAATAAGCTTTAATGGTTAAACATAACAACATCCAAGCGAAAATGTTTTGCCAATGTGTGGCTCTTGTTGAACATACTACATAACAAATAATGATATATCAAAAATTGATATTAACAAGATACTAAAATTTATAAAATACAATATTTTCAACAAGAGTCCTACATTTATAATCACACAAATTAGAACACGTTAACGTACATATTGTTAAATGTGAAGTTTATTGCACTCGACACAACAAAGTATTTATTTTGTTTCATGGAAATTTCACATCCAAATGTTTATTTAATTCGAAATGCAAGAAAAGAATCATTGCAATCATCTGTGTTGAAACATTTACACATTTTCACGCATTTACACTTGCATTTATTTAAAGTTTAAAAAAAAAATCGTTTTTATTTGAAAAACTATTTTTAATAATTTTTAAAAATTTATATCGAAGAAATCCGCTATTTTCTGAATTTTGGCTTACAGACAGTTCTAGTTTGTTCGATTATTTGCTTATTTTATTATATTATTTTACTAAAAAATTTCCCCAACTAATGCGTTTATCACAAAGCATTGTATAAAAAGGGTTTCTCCTCTCGTATTATTTGTTAAAAATCTACTGTGAGACCCAAGAAACAATGCTGATTCCAAACAAGCACAATCACTGTACGAACTGTCTGAGTTTGTAGCTGTTGAAAGTGATAGATATTATTAGTTGGTGAAAGTTTTTAGAATTTTTGACTTATTTTGCCTACTACCATTAAACTAAATGCAAACGCCTCTTATATGCCTTTTTTAATGCCTCTAACTAAATACCTCCATAAATGCTTAGTTATCTCATAAAAGCACATAAACTGCCTATGCTTATTATTATTTTATCCAAAAATTAAAGTCCCAAGTATTTCGTTACTCCCTTCCAAAATATAAAGTTATCCCGTCTCTGCTCCCAGTAAGGATATTACAAAAGGATAAACAAAATTGGATATTAAAGAAAGCCCGCTAATAACTATAACCAAAACGCATAAAAATACCATAATCAATGCTATAATTACCCAATTTAACACCCAATCTTAGAAAACCATTTGCGCATAATAGGGTTAAGCTTTTTGTCTGCTACAAAAGTTACAAAAATACACACCAATGCCAAACGTTGGCAGCTGTAACAACTTTATTTATTATTGACCTTAAACCGATGACAGTGGCTACTGTCAAAAACAAAATTTTTTTTTCAACTCAAATAATAAGGAATTTCAACGTGGGGTAGTTACTCTTATCTCGTTTATTGCCATTAATACGTAGTTTAGTTCTACACTTAACGATATTAAGAATATCTTAAACATTTCATGTAACTTAATAGTGCTGTTACTGTACTAGATAAACCAAATTAATAAATTAACCTTAACTTTGTTTAACATGCGTCAAACATTTACATACGTTAAATACACACTCAAAACACCCTTACACCAAGCACACTTTAAACACACAACATGCGTAATTTTTTTATAAAATGCACTAAAGAAACGTTATCTAACATATTATTAATTAACTTTAACCACAGCACAAATCAAAGCATAGCACCGAAGTAACCGCTATGTTTCGTAACGCAAAAAAGTAACCGATCTAAAACAACTTAGCGAAGGTGTGTTAAATACTAATAGCCACACTTTTGAATGTATGACAAGTAATACTAAAAAGACTTTTTGTCTTACCTTGTTTCTATTCTCTCCCCTACAGAAAGAATTATCAATGAACAGATAACGCCTTGCGTTCCGAACCCATGCGGTTCGAATGCCGTATGTCGTGAACAAAATGGCATCGGATCATGTCAATGTTTGACGGAATATTATGGTGACCCATATCAGTCGTGCCGTCCCGAATGCGTTCTTAACTCAGACTGTCCTTCAACAAAATCTTGTACACAAAATAAATGTCGCGATCCTTGCCCAGGCACATGCGGCACCAATGCCGATTGTTATGTCACGAATCATATACCTACCTGTAACTGTCGCATTGGCTACTCTGGAGATCCTTATCGATATTGCCAAGTTGATGCGCCAACACGTAAGCTAGATGCACTCTTATTGAACAAGAAGTTCAATGCAATGTGCAATGTTGGTTATTTATTTGTCTCTTTTTTTTTCTTATCAACTTTAATCATTAGCGATACGTCTGAGGGAATCTACCAATCCCTGTAGTCCTTCACCTTGTGGTCCCAACTCTCAATGTCGTGAGTTAAATGGACAAGCGGTATGTTCTTGTCTAGAAAATTTCATTGGCCTAGCACCTAATTGTCGCCCAGAATGTGTCTTAAGCACTGAGTGTGCTGCCGATATGGCTTGTATTAATCAGCGTTGTCAAGATCCTTGTCCAGGTAGTTGTGGAACGAATGCAGAATGCAGTGTTAGAAATCATAGTCCTTTATGTAAATGCCGACGAGGTTTTACTGGGGATGCTTTTACTCGTTGTTATGCAATACCACGTAAGAAATTCATGAAAAGTTGTTGTCGAATCTCCTTCCAATGTTATATTCTTAGCACCACCACCTATACAACGCATCGAACAAGATCCTTGCGTACCCTCGCCTTGCGGTTTACATAGTAGATGTCGCAATGTAAATGGCCTTCCTTCTTGTTCCTGCCTTGACACTTATATGGGTGTGCCACCTAACTGCCACCATGAGTGCACAATAAGCGCCGAGTGTCCCTCTGACAAGGCGTGCATTCGCGAAAAATGTATCGATCCTTGTCCCGGATCATGCGGTTTTGCTGCTGATTGTTTCGTCATTAATCACAATCCAGCCTGTACTTGCCCAGAAGGCTATACTGGTGATCCTTTCACTAGCTGTAGTCCAGCACCAAAGCCAATATTGAGTAAGTTTTCGTTAACATTTTTTTTTTTTCGGTTATTTTCTAAGAACACCCATTGAACACAAAATACAGACGAACCAGAGAATCCTTGCAATCCCTCGCCTTGTGGAGCAAATGCTTTGTGTAATAACGGAATTTGTAGCTGTATAGAGGAATATCATGGTGATCCTTATACTGGATGCCGTCCGGAATGTGTGTTGAATACAGATTGCTCACGAGATAAAGCCTGCATTCGCAGCAAGTGCATCAATCCGTGCCCAGGCACATGTGGTGAAAATGCCTTCTGCGATGTTATCAACCATATACCAATGTGCCGCTGTCCTGATAATACCGTTGGAAGCGCTTTTATACGTTGTAGTCAAGTTCAAAGTAATTTTAATATAAGTTAGCTAGAATTATAATCTTATGACGTCTTAAAAAATTCAACAGAAATCATTCCTGTAAATCCCTGTCAACCATCACCATGTGGTCCTAACTCGCAATGTCGTCAAGTCAACCAACAAGCTGTTTGTTCATGTATGAAAGATTATATTGGAAGCCCACCAACATGTCGGCCAGAGTGTACATCTAATTCTGAATGTTCACCGGCGCACGCATGTCTTAACCAAAAATGTCGTGATCCCTGCCCGGGTACCTGTGGCGTTGGCGCCAGGTGTACTGTCGTCAACCACAGCCCTTTCTGTACATGTCCAGTGCGTTATACTGGAAATCCATTTGTTGGATGCCAAGCTATCAGTAAGAAATCTAATTTCTTAATAGTAACAATAAAATACCAAAACAAATATTCTATAGTTGAACCGCAACGCGATGTTTCTATACCCATCAATCCATGTGTACCTTCTCCATGTGGTCCTTATTCGCAATGTAAAAATATCGGAGAGGTGCCATCATGCTCATGTCTTGAATCGTACCAGGGACAACCACCAAACTGCCGTCCAGAATGTACAACAAGCTCCGACTGCCTTACGCACTTGGCCTGTGCTAATCAAAAATGTGTTGATCCCTGTCCAGGAAGGTGCGGTCTGAATGCAGAGTGTCGTGTAGTCAGTCACGCAGTACAATGTATTTGCTTATCCGGTTACACGGGTGATCCATTTTTCCAATGCAATTTCCCAATAACACAATACATAGAAGAGCACCTTACACCTTGTAATCCAAGTCCGTGTGGACCAAACGCTGAATGTCGTGAACGCAGCGGTGCTGGTTCCTGTAAGTGCCTCCCAGAATATTATGGAAATCCTTACGAGGGCTGTAGGCCAGAGTGTGTGATGAATTCTGATTGTCCATCGAACAAAGCCTGCCAGCAAAATAAATGTCAAGACCCTTGCCCAGGAACTTGTGGACAAAACGCAATATGCCAAGTAGTTAACCATCTACCGTCGTGTAATTGTCTTGTTGGATTTACTGGTGACCCATATCGTCTGTGTAATCGTCCAGTTGAACGTAAGAAATTTTTTAGCGAAAAATATTCGTCCAGTTCTTATAATTCCCCATTTACAGCCATACGCTATGAATATGTAAACCCATGCCAGCCATCACCTTGTGGACCAAATTCACAGTGTCGAGAATCAAATAGTCAGGCTGTTTGCTCATGCTTACCTGAGTTTATCGGTACCCCACCAGCCTGTCGTCCCGAATGTACCCTATCATCTGAATGTGCAGCCGATAAATCTTGTATTAATCAGAAATGTACCAATCCGTGTATCGCTAGTCCGTGTGGTACCAACGCAGAGTGTCGAGTGAGAAATCACAGTCCAATATGTTCATGTCTTTCTGATTTTACGGGTGATGCATTTACAAGATGCTATCCAATTCCACGTAAGCTACTATGACCCATTCAAATTTTCGTGTATAAGACCATTTCCTTTTCCATAGCTCGACCAGCTGAAGAAAAATTCGAAGAAAATCGTGATCCTTGTATTCCAACTCCTTGTGGTCTAAATTCCGAGTGTCGCAATTCAAATGGAGTTCCATCGTGTTCTTGTTTGGCCACATTCATTGGCCAAGCACCAAGCTGTCGTCCAGAATGTACTATAAACTCTGAATGCCCTAGTCAGTTATCTTGCATAAATCAAAAATGTAGAGATCCATGCCTGGGTGCTTGTGGATTAAACACGATTTGTCGTGTCATAAACCACACACCATCTTGCGCCTGCACCGAGGGATTCATTGGAAATCCATTTACGAATTGCAATCCAAAACCACCACCATGTAAGAGTTTTCACTACAAAGACGCAAAAAAAATTAACTTTGGTTCTTTACTTAAGCTAAAACCCCACCTGTTCATGATGATCCTTGCAATCCATCACCATGTGGTACAAATGCCGAATGTAATGGAGGACAATGTACCTGCATACTAGATTATGAGGGTGATCCCTATGTTGAGTGTCGTCCAGAATGTGTGCTTAACTCTGACTGCCCACGTAATCGTGCTTGTGTTCGCAACAAGTGTGTTGACCCATGTCCAGGCACTTGTGGCATAAATGCAATTTGTGAAGTTCACAATCATGTCCCAATGTGTAGCTGCCCGGAAAAAATGTCAGGAAATGCGTTTTTCGAGTGTCGATCTATACCAAGTAGTTTTATGATAAAATTTAAGTGTGTCCATAATAATTATATATTAATTTAATAGCGCCTATTATACAAAATCCATGCCAACCTTCACCTTGCGGTCCTAACAGTCAATGTCGAGTTGTGCAGCAAACATCTGTATGCTCATGCATTACAGGGTACATTGGAAGTCCACCACAATGCCGTCCAGAGTGTACGTCAAACTCAGATTGTCCCCAAAATAATGCTTGTCAGAATATGAAATGCCAAGATCCTTGCCCTGGCACTTGTGGTTTCAATGCACTTTGTAATGTAGTTAACCACACTCCATTCTGTTCATGCCCTACCCAGATGACGGGAAATCCATTTGTTCGCTGCCAAAAAGAAAGTATGGTCAATTTAATATACGTGTCAGTAATATACTAAAAAAACTTGTTCATAGTTCAACCACTTCGTGATGTTAAGCCAACAAATCCATGTCAACCCACCCCATGCGGATCAAACTCAGAATGCCGAGTTATAGGAGATTCACCATCATGCTCATGCTTGCCAAACTATTTAGGATCACCACCGTATTGCAGACCTGAGTGCGTTTCAAACTCAGAATGTTCTTCCCAAAATGCTTGCATAAATCAGAAATGTGTGGACCCATGTCCAAACTTATGTGGAGTTGGTGCCAATTGTCGTGTTTTCAGTCATACACCAATGTGTATTTGTGATGTCGGTTTTACTGGAGATCCATTTTCACAATGCCAACCTATTAAGGAGAGTATTATTGAGCAACTTAATCCCTGTAGCCCTAGTCCATGTGGTGCAAATGCTAAATGTGAAGAGAGAGGTGGTGCTGGTTCTTGCCAATGTTTGCCAGATTACTTTGGAAATCCTTATGAAGGTTGTCGTCCAGAATGTGTTTTGAATTCGGACTGCCCATTTAACAAAGCTTGCCAAAATCAAAAATGTCGCGATCCTTGCCCAGGCACATGTGGACAAAATGCAGAATGTCAGGTTACCAACCATCTTCCGTCATGTAACTGCTTGGTTGGGTATGATGGTGATCCATATCGTGTATGCAATATTATTCGTAAAGAACGTAAGATCTTACCTCACTTTCTAAGAGATAATGTTAATTATACGAAAAATACGGTTTTAGCTCTACGCGAGTATATTAATCCCTGCACACCTTCACCCTGTGGCCCTAACTCAAAATGCCATGAAAATTCTGGTCAAGCTGTTTGTTCCTGTCTGCCTGAATACATTGGCAGCCCTCCCGCTTGCCGCCCAGAATGTACTTCCAGCTTAGAGTGTAGCGCAGACAAAGCTTGCGTGAATCGAAAATGTATTGATCCTTGTCCTGGAGTATGTGGCCAGAATTCTGAATGCCGTGTAAGAAATCATAGTCCCATCTGCAGCTGTAAAAATGGTTTTACAGGCGATGGTTTTGTGCGATGTTTCCGTATTCCAAGTAAGATAAATATTAAAACAATTAAAGAAAAGTGTAAAAAGAAATATTATTTAGTACCTCCCCCTGAGAAACAAATTATTAACGAGCCCGTGGATCCATGTGTGCCTTCGCCATGCGGACCCAATTCACAATGTCGAGAATTTCATGGAAAGCCCTCCTGCTCATGCTTACCAAACTACTTGGGAACTCCTCCAGAGTGTCGCCCCGAGTGCACTATTAACTCTGAGTGTCCTAGTCATCATGCTTGCATTAACCAAAAATGTCAGGATCCTTGCCCTGGATCCTGCGGCATCAACACTAAATGCAGTGTTTTAAGCCACACACCAATTTGTACATGTCAACCCAGCTTCACTGGCGATCCATTTACTGTATGCAATCCGCAACCACCACCTAAGAGTAAGCTTTTAATTAATTCAAAGAAAAGACCAAACCACAATAAACTATTTTCACCAGCTGAAATTAAATTCGACGATCCATGTAACCCAACTCCATGTGGACCAAATGCAATCTGCAACAATGGTCAATGCACGTGCATACCCGAATATCATGGAGATCCATACGCTGGTTGTCGTCCAGAATGCGTTCTACACACAGACTGCGCACGTGATCGTGCATGTATTCGGAATAAATGCGTTGACCCTTGTCCCGGAACATGTGCTTCAAACGCAATATGTGAAGTAATGAATCATATTCCAATTTGCCACTGTCCAGATGGTATGCAAGGAAATGCTTTTACAGCATGCATACCCACTAAAAGTAAGAACTTTCAGTATAATGTATCAGCAGAAGATCCGCTTATATTTTGGAAAACATTTACAGAATACGATATCCAAACAAATCCATGCCAACCGTCGCCATGCGGACCTAATAGTCAATGTCGGGAAATAAATAGTCAAGCTGTGTGTTCTTGTATAGAGATGTTCATTGGAAGTCCCCCATATTGCCGTCCTGAATGCACTGCTAATTCGGAGTGTCCTCTAAGTCAAGCTTGTCTAAATCAAAAATGTACTGACCCATGTCCTGGTGTTTGCGGCTTAAATGCTCGTTGCCATGTTACAAATCATAGTCCGTTCTGTCGTTGCCTCGAAAAATATTCAGGCAATCCATTTACAAGTTGCCAACCAATAGTGGAAAGGCTAATTGCCCCACTGGTAAAGCCTTGCATTCCGTCACCTTGCGGACCTTACTCTGAATGTCGTGAAGTTGGCGAAACGCCTTCATGCACATGTTTAGTCAATTATATTGGAGCGGCACCAAATTGTCGACCACAATGTGTTACAAGTTCGGAATGTGCTACCAATTTGGCATGCATCAATCAGAAATGTCAAGATCCCTGCCCTGGTCTTTGTGGCAACAGTGCTGAGTGTCGTGTACTTTCACATACGCCAAGTTGTTATTGTCCTCAAGGCTTCCAAGGCGATCCTTTTGTACAATGCGTTGAAACAAAGATACCTCAGTTGGATTATATCAATCCTTGTGAACCTAGTCCATGTGGCAATAATGCTCGCTGTACTCAGCACAATAATGCAGCTGCATGTCAATGTTTACCAGATTACTTCGGAAATCCTTATGAAGGTTGTCGGCCAGAATGTTTAATCAATTCCGATTGTCCGTCAGATAGAGCATGTCTTAATACGAAATGCCGTGATCCATGTCCAGGAACATGTGGTCAAAATGCTTTGTGCAATGTATTGAATCATGCGCCAACTTGTACATGCATAATTGGCTATAGTGGGGATCCATATAGTTATTGTCACCAGGAACGAGAACGTAAGAATATTAATAATTTTTTTGATCTGCAAAGATGCATGGATTTTTGTTTTTTATTTTTGTTATAGCTGTTAAGGAGTACAAAGATCCTTGCCAACCATCACCTTGTGGTCCCAACTCTCAATGCCGTGAAATAAATACTCAAGCAGTTTGCTCTTGTCTCCCAACTTACATTGGTAGTCCTCCCCTTTGCCGTCCAGAGTGCACGTTATCGTCAGAATGTCCTTCGGATAAGGCATGCATTAACAAAAAATGCAGTGATCCTTGTCCGGGTACATGTGGCACTGAAGCCAACTGTCGTGTACACAATCACAGTCCGTTATGTTCTTGTCGAATTGGATATACGGGCGATGCATTTTTCAGATGCTTCCCAATTCCACGTAAGAAGTTAAAAAAGTGTACTTTAATAGAAATATCATATCTGCTGAATTTTAGCTGCTCCGCCAGTAGTCAAACAACGAGAGCCTATCAGAGATCCATGTATTCCCTCACCTTGTGGACAAAACGCGCAATGCAATCGTCTAGGTGACTCATACTCCTGCGCTTGCTTGCCAAGCTTCTTAGGAGTACCGCCCAATTGCCGGCCAGAATGTACAATTAATTCAGATTGTCTCAGCAATCAAGCTTGCATAAACGAGAAATGTCGCGATCCATGCCCCGGATCCTGCGGACTTAGTGCACTTTGCAATGTTATAAATCATACACCAAGTTGCACTTGCCCTGCTGGTTATACAGGTGACCCGTTCACATTCTGCCAACTAGAACCACCAGCAAAACGTAAGAGTTATAATTCCGAATATACGGCTATAATTGAATGTTTCCTCCCTCGTTCTGTAGCAACTCTAAGAGATGATCCTTGTGATCCCTCGCCATGCGGAGCAAATGCTCAGTGTAATGATGGCATATGTACTTGTATTCTTGACTATCAAGGCGATCCATATAACGGCTGTCGCCCGGAATGTACACTCAATACAGACTGCGCACGCAATCGCGCCTGCATTAACAACAAGTGTTCGGATCCGTGTCCAGGAACGTGTGCTAGTAACGCAATATGTACGGTCATCAATCATATACCAATGTGTGCATGTCCTAGTGGAATGTCTGGAAATGCATTCACACAATGTTTAAACGCTCCATGTAAATATTTCAATTATAATATGACCTTCACAGTTTATCGCATTGAGTCTTATTTTTTAGTACCAGATATAAGAAATCCCTGTCAACCGTCCCCATGTGGTCCAAATTCACAGTGCCGCGAAGTGAATCAGCAAGCTGTTTGCTCTTGCATTCCAGGATTTTTAGGTAGTCCACCAACATGCCGACCAGAATGTACAGCAAACCAAGAATGTACTGCTATGTTGGCCTGTGTGAATCAAAAATGCGTTGATCCGTGCCCTGGCTCTTGCGGCCGCAATGCACAGTGCACAGTTGTTAATCATAACCCATTCTGCACCTGTCTTCCACGATATACAGGAAATCCTTTTATAGCCTGTCAACAATTACTCGAGCCCCCGCAGCAGGATGATGAACATCATGATCCCTGCCGCCCATCACCTTGTGGACCAAATTCACAATGTCGTACCAAAGATAATACTCCATCTTGTTCATGCTTGGAAGACTTCATTGGCACGCCACCATACTGCAAACCAGAATGTATAACTAGTTCTGAGTGTTCTTCAAATTTTGCTTGCATAAATCAACATTGTAAAGATCCTTGCCCAGGAATTTGTGCAACTAATGCTGAATGTCGCGTTGTCAGTCACACACCCATGTGTATATGTAACGCTGGGTTCACGGGTGATCCGTTTACTCTTTGTGAAGCAATTAAAAAATTAGCCATAGAAATTGTAAATCCCTGCCAACCTTCACCATGTGGAGCCAATGCCAATTGTTTCGAGAAAAATGGTGCTGGAGCCTGTCAATGTGTTCCGGAATATTTTGGAAATCCATATGAGGGATGTCGTCCAGAATGTGTTGTCAACTCTGATTGTTCGTCTAGCAAATCATGTCAAAATCAGAAATGCCGCGACCCTTGTCCTGGAACTTGTGGTCAGTATGCTGAATGCAGTGTCGTTAACCACATACCATCATGTAATTGTATTATCGGTTATACTGGTGATCCATACCGTTATTGCATCAAACCAGTTGAACGTAAGATTCAAGTTTCAAAAATTTTTTTAACTCGTAGTTGGTTGTGACGTATTTAGTTACTAACTTTATTTTTTTTTTTTTTAATTCTATAATTTGGCTGTTAATCATATAGCAATTGCTCATGAATATGTTAATCCATGCCAACCCTCGCCATGTGGCCCTAATTCTCAATGCCGCGAGATAAACTCTCAAGCAGTATGCTCTTGTCTTCCTGAATTTATCGGAATTCCACCAGCATGCAGACCAGAATGCACCTCTAGTTCAGAATGTACTTCTGACAAAGCATGCATAAACCGAAAATGTGTCGACCCATGTCCGGGTGTATGCGGGCAAAATGCTGTTTGTCAAGTTAGAAATCATAGCCCCATATGTTCATGTCGTAACGGATTAACCGGTGATGCCTTCGTACGTTGCTATCAGATACCATGTAAGAGTCCCTAATTTTAAAATACAACAAAAAGTGTACAATTATTATATATTATTGCAGCTCCACCAATAATAAAAACGGTTGAAATATATCGCGATCCTTGCGTGCCCTCACCCTGTGGTCCTTATTCTGAGTGCCGTAATAGTAATAATGCTCCAGCATGTTCTTGCCTACAAAACTATAAGGGTAGCCCACCAAATTGTCGAACAGAATGCAGCATTAATTCTGATTGTCCTAGTAATCAAGCGTGTATTAATGAAAAATGTCGTGATCCATGTCCTGGAGCATGTGGTATTAATGCCGTTTGTAATATTTTAAACCACACTCCTAGCTGCTCTTGCTCGGTTGGATATGAAGGTGATGCTTTTGTTAGCTGCCATCTTGTACCACCACGTAAGATGAAAATAAAAAAAACCCCTCAATTCCAGAGAACTTAAACGAGCATATTTTTTGTATTCCTTAACTTCTCAGCACCCAAGCGTGATGAACCAAGAGATCCTTGTGTTCCAAATCCCTGTGGAACAAATGCTATTTGCTCTGGAGATGGCCAATGTACCTGCTTATCAGAATATCAAGGAGATCCTTATGTCGCTTGTAGACCGGAATGTATACTGAATACCGATTGCGCTCGTGACCGGGCTTGTATTCAACAAAAATGTGTTGATCCTTGCCCAGGAACATGTGCTTCAAATGCTTTCTGTGAAGTTTATAATCATATTCCAATGTGTCACTGCCCGGAGAAAATGACAGGAAATGCTTTTATCCAATGCAATCCTATACAAAGTACTATATTTTCTAAATTCATTTTATTAAGATTTCACAAGTTTAAAATTATTTATCACAAAGCTATTGTCTATCGGAACCCTTGCCAACCTTCACCATGTGGTCCTAACTCCGTTTGCCGTGAAGTTAACTCACAGGCTGTCTGCGCTTGTTTACCATCATACATAGGAAGCCCTCCCTCTTGTCGACCCGAATGTACCTCTAATTCAGACTGCATTTCAAATCGAGCTTGCCAAAATCAGAAATGTCAAGATCCTTGTCCGGGAACTTGTGGCTTGCATGCAAAGTGTACGGTCGTGAATCATAATCCATTCTGTACTTGTCCAGAACATTATACTGGTAACCCATTTGTACAATGTCAGAAAATAAGTAAGTTTTGCAATTCAGTAATAAGCTTTTGGGAAAGAATAGATTTTTTAACATTACTCCATCAATTATCCATAGTTGAACCCCAACGAGACACAATAAAAAAAAATGCATGTCAGCCATCACCATGTGGACCCAACAGCCAATGCCAATCTAAGGGATCATCTCCTTCCTGTTCGTGTTTAGATAACTTCTTTGGTCAGCCACCAAATTGTCGCCCAGAATGTGCCAGTAACAGCGAGTGTCCATCTAAATATATATGCACAAATAACAAATGTAAAGACCCTTGCCCTGGACTATGTGGTACAAGTGCATTATGTCGAGTCTTAAGTCATACACCACAATGTCACTGCGAAAATGGTTTCACTGGTGACCCATTTGTCGAATGCACAATTATAAGACAAGCTTTAACTGAAGACATCGATCCTTGTAATCCGAACCCATGTGGTTCATTTGCTGAATGCCAACAACGAAATGGTGTTGGTTCTTGTCAATGCTTGCCAGAATACTTTGGCAACCCTTATGAGGGTTGTCGTCCAGAATGCGTACTTAATTCGGACTGCCCGTCAAATAAAGCTTGTTTAAATCAGAAATGCCGCGATCCTTGTCCGGGCACATGTGGACAGAATGCTGAATGTTACGTACGAAACCATTTGCCTACATGTAACTGTATTAGTGGTTATGTTGGTGATCCATATAAATATTGCTCAAAACAAAAAGAACAACGTAAGATTATTTCAAATGATTGTAGAGACTTTAGAACAACCGATTTCTTCACTATTTTTTCAGAGGATATTCGTGTATACGTTAACCCATGCAAACCTTCACCCTGTGGACCCAACAGTCAATGCAGAGAAGTAAACGAACAAGCCGTTTGTTCATGTTTGCCAGAATATACTGGTACTCCCCCTACATGTAGACCTGAATGTACGACCAATTCCGAGTGTAGTTTTGAAAAAGCTTGCGTTAATCAAAAGTGTGTAAATCCGTGTATTGGTGTTTGCGGCGAAAGTGCCGAATGTCGTATTAGAAATCATATTCCTCTTTGCTCTTGTCGTCAGGGCTTTACAGGCGATCCATTTACTCGTTGCTATCCAATACCTCGTGAGTTAATTTGGTCAATGTTTCTCTGTTTAAACTAATTTCGTAAACTTCTTAGCTGTGCCACAAATTGCATTACCCGAACGAATACGTGATCCGTGCTTACCATCTCCGTGTGGTCCAAATTCTAGATGTCGTAACGTTAATTTACATGCTTCATGCAGCTGTCTGGAAAGCTTCTTCGGAGTTCCTCCAAACTGTCGCCCAGAATGTACGACAAATCTTGAGTGCTCTTCGAACATGGCATGCATAAATAACAGATGTGTTGACCCCTGCCCGGGTTCCTGTGCTTACAATGCTCTATGCAGTGTAAGAAATCATATACCTACGTGTGTATGTTCAGAAGGTTTTATTGGAGATCCATTTACAAATTGCCAACCAGCACCATTACGTAATGATTTTTACTTAAAATTAAAGAAATGAAGCTATTTATTTTTTTTTTTAAATTAGCAAAAGCACCCCAAAAAGACGATCCATGTAACCCATCTCCATGTGGGTCTAATGCTGTTTGTAACAACGGCGAGTGCACATGTATAGCAGAGTATCAAGGTGATCCCTATGTAGGTTGTCGTCCAGAGTGTATTTTGAACTCCGAGTGCTCAGTTAAAACAACTTGTATACGAAATAAGTGCGTTGATCCTTGTCCTGGAACGTGTGGGCAAAGCGCTATTTGTGAAGTTATTAATCACATTCCCATGTGTCGTTGTCCAGATGGCATGTCTGGAAATGCTTTTGTGCAATGCGATCCTGTTTTAAGTAATGCTTCGCTATAAGTGTTCAAAAAAAATTATTTAAAAATGTTTTCCCTTCCAAATATAGGACCTATTATTTCTAACCCTTGTCAACCTTCACCATGCGGTCCTAATAGCAGATGTCGCGAATATAATCAGAATGCCATTTGTTCTTGCATTGAGGGCATGGTGGGAAACCCTCCAACATGTCGTCCCGAATGTACAAGCAACTCAGATTGTGCTCCAAGTTTAGCTTGTCAAAATCAAAAATGTATCGATCCATGCCCTGGAACCTGTGGCTTTAACGCTATTTGCTCCGTAGTGAAACACACTCCATATTGTTCTTGTGCTATGCGCCATACTGGAAATCCATTTATAAGCTGTCAAATAATAAGTAAATCAAACCAGTCTTATTTGTTAAAAACTCTTAAAAATATACCCTATACCCTACTATCTCAGTTGAACCCCCTAAACGTGACGAGCCAAAAAACCCCTGCCAACCATCACCCTGCGGACCAAATTCAATTTGTCTTGCTACTGGTGATTCTCCAGCATGTTCCTGCTTGCCACAGTTTATTGGAACACCTCCCCAATGTCGACCTGAGTGCGTGACCAATTCCGAATGCAGAAATGACAAAGCTTGTATAAATACCAAATGTGTAGATCCATGTATTGGCTTATGCGGACAAAATACTCAATGTAGTGTGATCAGTCATACAGCCATATGTACGTGCGCGCCAGGTTATACTGGAGATCCATTCAACGCCTGTTCCGCTGTTAAAAAAGAACAACCACAACCCTGCCAGCCGAATCCGTGTGGCGCCTATGCCGAGTGTCGTCAAGCTAATAATGCTGGTTCTTGCCAATGCCTACCAGAATACTTCGGTAATCCTTACGAAGGGTGCCGGCCTGAATGCGTGCTTGATTCAGACTGTGCTTCAAACAGAGCATGTCAAAATCAAAAATGTATAGACCCTTGTCCTGGAGTTTGTGGTCTCAACGCTGTTTGCAATGTAATTCATCATTTACCAACATGTAATTGCCTTAGTCCCTATGTTGGCGATCCATATAAATACTGTCAAGTGCCAGATAAACGTAAGTTTAGTAGTCGAAGACTTAACTTTTTCTGAACCGTTTATTTTTCACAGCGGTTCTGAAAGAGTATATTAATCCATGTCAGCCATCCCCATGCGGTTCTAACTCTCAATGTCGTGAAGTAAACGAACAAGCCGTCTGTTCATGTCTACCTGAGTATATTGGAACTCCACCAGCCTGTCGACCTGAGTGTACCACTAGTTCAGAATGTCCTTCGAACCAAGCTTGTATAAATCAAAAATGTAAAGATCCTTGTCCCGGAACATGTGGAACAAACGCAAAATGCCATGTTCGCAATCATTCACCCCATTGTAGCTGCATTAATGATTTTACTGGTGATTCATTCACCAGATGTTACCCCATACCTCGTAAGTTGTCCCTTAATCAGAATTTATTCTCAATACTTACATATTTTATGTATTTGTCAACAAGAAAAACCTAAGCAACCTGAACGTGATGTTTATATTAATCCATGCGTACCATCACCATGTGGAGAATTTTCAGAGTGTCGCGATCAAAGTGGTTTTCCATCTTGTTCTTGCTTACCAAAATATATTGGTGCTCCACCGAATTGTCGTCCTGAATGCACTCTTAACTCCGAGTGTCGCAGCAATTTGGCGTGTATTAATCAAAAGTGTCGTGATCCATGTCCCGGAGCTTGTGGCTTCAATGCTTATTGCAGTGTGATCAATCACACACCAATATGCCGATGCCAAGATGGCCTTTCTGGTGATCCATTTACATCGTGCCAACCGCTACCGGCAGCCCCAGTTAAAGATGAAATTGATTTGTGTTATCCCTCACCTTGTGGTTCAAATACTTTATGCAAAGATGGTCAATGCGAATGTTTACCAGACTACCAAGGAAACCCTGTAATTGGCTGTCGCCCTGAATGTGTTCTTAATTCCGACTGTCCACGAGATAAAGCATGCATACGTAGCAAATGTATCGACCCCTGCCCAGGAACATGTGCTGTAAATGCAATTTGTGAAGTGTATAATCATATACCCATGTGTTATTGTCCAGAAGGTATGACTGGAAATGCATTCGCTTTGTGCGTTACTTTACCACCACCAGTCACTATTAATCCGTGCCAACCATCGCCATGTGGACAAAATTCTCAATGCAGAGTTATAAATGAACAAGCAGTCTGTTCATGCCTACCAGAATACAACGGATCGCCCCCATCTTGTCGACCAGAATGTACTTCTAATTCAGATTGTTCCTTAAATACCGCCTGTCTTCAGCGCAAATGCCGCGATCCATGTCCAGGAACTTGTGGTCACAACGCTGAGTGCAACGTAGTATCACATAATCCTATATGTCGCTGCTTAACACAGTATACAGGAAATCCATTCGTCGCATGTCAACGCATTTCAAGTATTTTCAACGTTTAGTGTTATAATTCCAAAATATTTATTTAAAAATACTTTACAGTTAAACCTGTGCAGCTTGAAGAATATTCCAAAGATCCTTGTGTTCCTTCTCCTTGCGGACCAAATTCTGAATGTCTTCCTGATGGTGAAACTTCATCTTGCTCCTGCCTTAAAGACTTTATCGGGTCTCCACCTTATTGTCACCCTGAATGTATTTCAAATTCAGAATGTTCGTCAAACAAAGCTTGCATTAATCAAAAGTGCAAAAATCCGTGCGAAGGTGTATGCGGTACTAACGCAGAGTGCCATGTTATCAACCATACACCAATGTGTATCTGTTCTACCGGATTTAGCGGTGATCCATTTAGTCTTTGCTCTGTTAACGTAATAGCTCAAGAACCTGTTAGCCCCTGTGAACCAAGTCCATGTGGAAGCAATGCGCAATGCATAGAGCGGAATGGGGCTGGCGCATGTCAATGCCTTCCTGATTTTATTGGGAACCCATATGAAGTATGCCGACCAGAATGTGTTGTCAATTCAGATTGCCCAACCAATAAGGCCTGCATTCAAACAAAATGCAAAGATCCTTGTCCTGGAGTTTGTGGCCTTAATGCTGAATGCCGAGTGTTGAATCATCTGCCATCGTGTGTTTGCTTCAACAGATACACCGGAAATCCATACAGATATTGTAATCCTATAATACAACGTAAGCAAACTTAAGGTTAATTTGTTTTGAACACGAATGTAGCAAATTAATTATTTAGAAGCTGATGTTCCCGAATATATTAATAAATGTCAACCATCACCTTGTGGGCCCAACTCGCAATGCAAAGAGCTTCAGAATCAAGCAGTTTGTTCTTGTTTACCTTCCTATACGGGAAGTCCACCCGCCTGCAGACCTGAATGTACAACCTCAGCAGAATGTCCATTTGATCGCGCATGCGTTAATTTCAAGTGTATAAATCCTTGTCCTGGTGTTTGCGGAAGTAACGCTGAGTGTCATGTACGTAATCATAGTCCATTATGTTCATGTCACCAAGGCTTTACTGGTGATGCATTCACCAGGTGTTATCCAATTCCACGTAAGACACGATTTGACGAATTTATTGAGTAACCATATAAAAAACTTAATTGTTAATACCATTAGCTTTACCTTCGCCGCCACTTAAGCTTGATGTTTATCGAGATCCATGTGTACCATCACCATGTGGCGCCAACTCACAATGTCAGCCGGTTATGGGACAACCTTCGTGCTCCTGCTTACCTTTGTACCTAGGCTCACCACCTCATTGCCGTCCCGAATGTTCTCTTAATTCAGACTGCCAAGCAAATCTTGCTTGTATGAATGAAAGATGTAAAGATCCCTGCCCTGGCTCCTGTGGCCTCTCAGCCCTCTGTAGCGTTATAAATCACACACCCATCTGTAGCTGTCCAAGAGATTATACTGGTGACCCATTCACTCGATGTATAGTCGCAGCTCGAGATCCGGAACGTACGTTTTGCTTTGGTTTATGTTAGATTTTCTTAATAGTTGTGATATTTTAGCACCGGTTTTCGATGATCCATGCAACCCATCACCCTGCGGTTCGAACGCCATTTGTCAAAACGGTAAATGTAGTTGCTTGCCAGAATATCATGGAGATCCTTTTATAGGTTGTCGACCAGAATGCGTTTTAAATTCAGATTGCCCACGCCAAAAAGCGTGTATACGCAATAAGTGTACAGATCCTTGCGTTGGAATATGTGGCGTCAACGCCATATGTGATGTTTATAATCATATTCCAATGTGTCACTGTCCAGAAAAAATGACAGGAAATGCATTTGTTCAATGCACTCCAGAAAAAAGTATGAACAACATTAAGAAATTAAGAAGTATTTTAACTGTTTATATTTTTTATATGCAGCTGCTCCTATTTTTGTGAATCCATGTCAGCCCTCTCCTTGTGGTCCAAATTCTCAATGCCGGGAAATCAATCAACAAGCTGTATGCTCTTGTCTTCCAACATATCAAGGAAGCCCTCCTAACTGTCGCCCAGAATGTACTATTAACTCAGATTGTCCACCTCATTTGTCTTGCGTCAACCAGAAATGTCAGGATCCATGCCTAGGAACATGTGGTGTAAATGCTAGATGTCGAGTTGTAAACCACACACCATTTTGTACATGCCCAGAAGGTTACACTGGCAATGCCTTCAGCAATTGCCAGAATCTTCCTTCACCACCTGTACAAAGAGAACCAGTCAATCCTTGTGTGCCTTCACCTTGTGGGCCAAATTCTATTTGCAAAGATACTAATGGGGCACCTTCATGTTCATGTTTGCCTGAGTATATGGGGTCAGCTCCCAATTGTCGTCCAGAGTGTGTAGTTTCTTCTGAATGTCAAAGCAACATGGCATGCATAAATATGAAATGTCGCGATCCTTGTCCAGGAGTATGCGGCCAGTCTGCATTATGTCAGGTGGTCAGTCATACACCGTCATGTGTTTGTGTTTCCGGTTATATTGGAGATCCATTTACACAATGTAATCCTGCACCGATAATAGAACACGAAGAAATAAATCCGTGTTCACCGAGTCCTTGTGGCAGCAATGCTGTTTGTACGCAACAAAATAATGCAGGTGCCTGTAAGTGCATTCCAGAATATATAGGCAATCCCTACGAAGGCTGTAGACCAGAATGCGTTCTAAACTCAGACTGTCCATCAAATAAAGCTTGTCAAAATCAGAAATGTCGTGATCCATGCCCGGGTACATGTGGACAGAATACCAAATGTAATGTTGTTAATCATCTGCCTGTATGCAACTGTTATGATGGATACACAGGCAATCCGTATACCAACTGTGTCATTCAAAAAGAACGTAAGCAAGATATATTGAATAATATTTTTTTAAGTAGTTTGCACTAATATATTTTTATAATTATTATTGCACTTTTCATATATATTCCTCAAACAGCAGCAAAAGAGTATATTAATCCTTGCCTGCCGTCACCATGTGGGCCGAACTCAGAATGTCGCGAAATAAACGACCAGGGTGTTTGTTCATGCCTTCCTGAGTTTATAGGGAGCCCTCCAGCCTGTCGTCCTGAATGCACATTAAGCTCTGAGTGCAATTTTGATAAAGCATGTATTAATAAGAAATGTCAGGATCCATGCATAGGCACTTGTGGCTTAAATGCGGAGTGTAGAGTACTGAATCACAATCCCCTTTGCTCCTGCAGCTTAGGTTTTACTGGTGACGCTTTCACTCGCTGTTATAAAATTCCAACACCCTCGTTACCACTAAGAGAACCATATCGAGAACCATGCGTACCTTCTCCTTGTGGTCAATACGCCCAATGCAGAGTTGTTAATGAACAACCTAGTTGCTCCTGTTTACCTCAGTATATTGGAATTCCACCTAGCTGTCACCCTGAATGTGTTTTGAATTCTGATTGTCCAAGTCATTTATACTGCTTCAATGGAAAATGTCGTGATCCATGTCCAGGTTCATGCGGTCTAAATGCAATTTGTAGTGTAGTTCATCATGCACCATCATGTGCTTGCAATGTAGGTTATCATGGAGATCCATTTACAATCTGCGATGTGGCTCCATCCCCAACGAAAAGTAAGACCCTTTTTACAAAAAATTATTGCCAGGATTGATCGATTTTTTTGTTTATGTCATACTCGTTTATAGTTGAAACAATCGCTGAAGATCCTTGTAATCCTACACCTTGTGGTCTTAATACCCAATGCAATAATGGTACATGCACATGCATTGCTGAATATCATGGTGATCCATATGTAGGCTGTCGACCAGAATGCGTACTTAATACGGATTGTGGTCAATTGTCTGCATGTATGAATTACAAATGTCGGGATCCATGCATTGGTGTTTGTGCATCTAATGCTATTTGTGAAGTTCACAATCACATTCCTATGTGTCACTGTGCAGAAGATATGCAAGGCAATGCCTTCGTAATGTGTTTCCCGATACCACGTAAATATTATTATCTCTTAGGTTTTCAGGTTTTTAAAGAAATTTTTAATAAATTTAGCTAAAGCAGTAATTGAAAAAGACCCATGTCGGCCGTCTCCATGTGGACCAAATTCTCAGTGCCTCGAATCCAATAGTTTAGCTATGTGTACGTGTTTGCCAGATATGGTAGGAACTTCTCCAACTTGTCACCCGGAATGTATATCGAACTCAGAGTGTCCTTTAAATATGGCTTGCATTAATAGAAAATGCATTGATCCTTGTCCCGGTTCGTGTGGTTATCAAGCTCATTGCAGCGTAGTCAATCACAGTCCACACTGCGTTTGTCCACCTGGATACTCGGGTAGTCCGTTTGTTGCATGCCAGCCGATTTTAGGTATGCTGCAATATTATGGTTTAATTTCATTAGGTACATTTCATAAAATGGTTGCTTATGTAGTTGAGCCCCAACGCGAAGAAGAACTTCAAGATCCTTGCAGACCTTCACCTTGTGGACCAAACTCAAGGTGTGAAAATCAAAACAACTTACCTGAATGCTACTGTTTGAACGAGTTTATTGGTTTACCGCCGAATTGTCGACCGGAATGTGTATCTAATTCAGAATGTCCTTTCGAAATGGCATGCATCAATAATAAGTGCCGTGACCCATGTCCAAATCTATGTGGTATCAATGCCGAATGCCGTACCGTTAATCATGTTCCAAACTGCATTTGTTTATCTGGCTTTGCTGGAGATCCTTTTACAGAGTGTTTAGTGCGGCAAATATTACCAATTGACAACGATCACGTTGATCCATGTGCACCTAGTCCATGCGGCGACAATTCCGAATGTTATCATAGCAACAATGCGGCATCCTGCTCTTGTATAGTGGGATATTTCGGAAATCCATACGAAGGTTGTAGACCTGAATGTGTTCTCAATTCAGACTGTCCAACACACAAAGCTTGCGTAAGAAACAAATGCGTAAATCCCTGTCCAGGTGCATGTGGTAAAAACGCTGAATGTTATGTGCAAAATCATTTACCGACATGTAGCTGCTTTGAAAGTTATACCGGTGACCCATTTAGTATTTGCACACCAATCAGACAATGTAAGAAAGACTACTTAATATTAGACGGTTTTACCTTAACTAATTATTTCTATGCAACTCACAGCAGATCCAATAGGAGTAAGCCCCTGTATTCCCTCGCCTTGTGGTCCTAACTCGCAATGTCAAGCTGTTAATGAACGAGCCATATGTGCTTGTCTCTCAGAATTTATCGGATCTCCCCCAGCTTGCCGTCCAACGTGCATTATAAATACTGAGTGCTCGTTGGATAAGGCTTGCATTAATAAAAAATGTCAAGATCCATGTCCAGGAGCATGTGGACAAAATGCTGAGTGTCGCGTAATCAATCACAATCCAATATGCTCCTGTAAACCTGATTTTACAGGAGATGCTTTTACTTCATGCTTTAGTCCACCAAGTAAGCCCTTTAAGAAATTAAACTAATAAATTCTACACAAAATTTTTAATAAACTTCTAGAAGTTGAAACGTCGGTCAACAAGGAAGAACCGTTGGTAGATCCTTGTCACCCATCACCTTGTGGACAGTTCTCCCAATGTCATAATCGCCATGGTTCGGCTGTATGCTTTTGTTTACCGAGCTACATCGGCGCACCACCCAACTGTCATCCTGAATGCATAGTGCAATCAGACTGTCCATCTCATCTAGCCTGTATAAATGAGAATTGTCGCGATCCCTGCATTGGTGCTTGTGGCCACTATGCAATTTGCAATGTTCTCAATCATGTACCGAACTGTATTTGCGCTACTGGTACAACTGGTGATCCATTTACGACTTGTCAACCTATAGTACAAAATCAAACACCTGTGCAAATTGAACCCATTCAACTTGACCCATGTACACCAACACCATGCGGTGCAAATTCTGAATGTCACAATGGAATTTGCACATGTCTACTCGATTATCACGGCGACCCATACAGGGGTTGTAGACCCGAATGTATTTTAAACAACGATTGCCCACGTGACAGAGCTTGTATAAATAAGAAATGTCAGGATCCGTGCCCTGGAACATGTGGTGAACAAGCTCTCTGCAGAACAACCAATCACGTCGCAATGTGTATGTGTGGTGAAGGAATGACTGGCAATGCATTTTTACAATGCGATCCAATAAAAGTTTCTCAACCATCCGTTCCTAGCCGGCCTTGTGAACCCTCACCTTGTGGACCAAATGCTCAATGCCGTGAACATCAACAACAAGCTGTCTGCTCGTGTTCTCCTGGCTATATCGGTGCTCCACCTTCATGCCGTCCTGAGTGCACAACAAACTCAGACTGTTCACTCGATAAATACTGTTTAAATCAAAAATGCAAAGATGCCTGTGTCGGTACATGCGGCTTACGTGCCTTATGTCATGCACAGAATCACAGCCCAATTTGTGCTTGCCCTGCAAGATTTACGGGCGATGCTTTTGTAGCTTGTCAACCCATGAGTATGTCTTTCTGCATAAATAACCTTAATATATTGTAACTCTTATTGTATCGAAAACTTTTAGTTGAAACACCACAACCTCCAATACGTGCCATAGAACCTGAAAATCCTTGTCAACCCTCGCCGTGCGGTCCTAACTCAAAATGTACAGTGTCACCAAATAGCATTAGCGAATGTGCATGTCTGATTGATTATAAAGGCTCGCCACCAAATTGTAGACCAGAATGCATTTCCAGTTCTGAATGTCCATCCGACATGGCATGCATCAATCGCAAGTGCGAAAATCCATGTGCAGGATCTTGCGGATCAGAAGCAAACTGTCGTGTTCTTGCTCACAGTGCCATGTGCTATTGTCCTGCTGGCTATTTTGGAGATCCAATGCTTGCTTGTATCAAGCAACAAGATCCACCTACTGAAATACTTCTTCCCTGCAGTCCCAGCCCGTGTGGACCCAACGCCATATGTCAGGCACGCAACAGCATTAGCACATGTCAATGTCTGCCAGAATACTTCGGCAATCCATACGAAGTTTGTCAGCCAGAATGTGTTAGAAATTCGGATTGTACTGCCGACAAAGCTTGCCAAAATCAAAAATGTCAAAATCCTTGCCCTGGAACTTGTGGCTTTAATGCTCATTGTCAAGTTGTGAACCATAGACCAAACTGCGATTGTATTTTGGGTTATATAGGTGATCCTTATAAAATGTGCAACCCTCATCGAGATCAGCGTAAGATGTCTTTTTAAGCAATAGCGTATAACCCAAACTAAGGCACAATCTTTCTTAAATCACATTCAGAAACAGCTTTATCTATCCAAATAGTTCTTCCTTAAAATTGTATTCAGAAAGAACATAGCTTATAAAAATAACTTCAATTTACAAACCTTTGAGTTCACATCCAATCTTACGTCTTTATTTCTCTTACTTTTCTCTACTGTATGCGATTTCACGTTTCTCTGCTCATATTTTTAAGGCTTTTATTATTAATCATTTATAGAAATAGCTTGCATATTTTAATAATTATTTAAGTTGCTATGCGCTGCTCACTTTGCTTTTACTTAAGTTATTAATAATATAATACCAATTATTAAAAACAAAATTAATATTCTTCAAACAATAGCAACTACAGAGTACGTAAATCCATGCCAGCCATCACCGTGTGGATGGAATTCTCAATGTCGTGAATCGAATAGACAAGCAGTTTGCTCGTGTCTTCCAGAGTACATTGGCAGTCCGCCTGCTTGTCGTCCAGAATGTGTAATAAGTTCTGAGTGTCCATCAGACAAAGCTTGCATAAACCAAAAATGTACCGATCCTTGTCCTGGATCGTGTGGCGTAAATGCTGAGTGTAATGTGCGAAATCATAGTCCATTGTGTTCTTGTAAGACCGGTTTTACTGGAGAAGCTTTTACGCGTTGCTATCCTTTGCCACGTAAGCGTCCAGAACTCAATATGTCATCGTCGATCCCTAAATTTGAATTTATTTTAATAGTTACTAAAGAACCAACGCAGAAACCAACTAAACCTTGTATACCTTCTCCCTGCGGACCTTATTCACAGTGTCGTGAAACTAATGGAGCAGCAATATGCAGCTGTTACGTAAACTACATCGGTGCACCACCTAATTGCCGACCAGAGTGCACTATTAACGCGGAATGTCCCAGCAACATGGCATGCATAAACGAAAAGTGTCGCGACCCATGTCCTGGCTCTTGTGGTTTTGCTGCCTTGTGTAATGTAATCAATCACACACCAAGTTGTTCATGTCCAGAAGGCTATTCAGGCGATCCCTTCAGCAGTTGTAGAGAGTTGCCGCCTCCACCAGCTTTACAAAGTATGCTCCAACTTGAGCCAATGATCAAAAAACATTTTTTAATTTTTTTCAACAACTTTTTATAGAACCAGCTGAGCCAAATGATCCTTGCGTACCTTCACCTTGCGGTCCTAATACTATTTGCAACAAAGGAGTTTGCTCTTGCCTACCCGAATACCAAGGCAATCCGTTTATAGGTTGTCGCCCCGAATGTGTTCTCAATTCAGATTGTGCCCAGGATCGCGCCTGTATCCGTAATAAATGCATAGATCCGTGTCCTGGCACATGTGGACGCAATGCACTTTGTGAAGCTACAAATCACATTGCTATGTGTCTCTGTCCCGAAGGCATGACTGGCAATGCATTTATTGCCTGCGAAACAATACGCGCTATCGAATCCAAAAATCCATGTCAACCAACACCTTGTGGGCCGAATTCTCAATGCATTGAGCGAAATGGCAATGCAATTTGCTCTTGTATCACCGGTTTTATATCAAATCCACCCAACTGTCGACTTGAATGTCACACAAGTTCTGACTGTGATCAGATATACGCTTGTATTAACAATAAGTGTGTCGATCCCTGCCCAGGAAAGTGTGGCTTGAACGCCGAATGTCAAGCAGTACAACATCGAGCTCATTGCGAGTGCATACGTGATTTCACTGGAAATCCTTATGAACTCTGCTTAAGAATAGGTATTATAAAAATAGGGTACATAAATAGAATTAAGTCTGTAACAATATCTTTGTTTTTAAAATAAGACATACGTGATGAACCACAGACTGAAATTAAAGATCCATGTTATCCATCGCCTTGCGGCCCTAATGCACTGTGTACAAATCATAATGGTGCTGCCCGTTGTGCATGCATCAATGATTATACTGGTCCACCTCCTTATTGCCGTCCAGAGTGTTTGAGCAATGACGACTGTCCTAATAATTTAGCATGCTTAAATTTGAAATGTCGCGATCCTTGTCCAGGCTCTTGTGGTTATAACGCCAAGTGCTTAGTGACTATACATATACCCAATTGCCAATGCCCAGATGGTATGACTGGAGATCCATTCCGCATATGCAATGAATTACCCAAAAGTAAGGCCAATTTTAAAGTTTGCATTTGGTTTATGTTTGTTACGACTTTATTTTACATTTTATGCTTAATTTTCATTTCATTTGTATAGCTTTACCACCAGAACGTCAAGAGCCAAAGAATCCGTGTCAACCATCACCTTGCGGCACTAACAGCGAATGTCTCGTTCGAGGTGATAGCTACACCTGTGAATGCATCAATGACTACATCGGAAACCCCTATGAAGGTTGTCGCCCAGAGTGTATTGGCAATTCGGAGTGCGCAGCAAACCGTGCTTGTATACGCTCCAAGTGCACCGATCCTTGTCCCGGAACTTGTGGTGTCGAAGCCATCTGTTCAATTAATAACCATATACCGATTTGCTCATGCCCAACTGGTTACACAGGCAACGCATTTGTGCAATGTACACCAATCATCTATAGAGAAACACCGCCACAGGAAAAATCAGATCCATGTTATCCTACACCATGCGGTGTTAACACAGTTTGCAAAACGCAACGTGGTCAAGCAGTGTGCGAATGTGTGCCAGGTTTCTTCGGTAATCCAATTGGTCAAGGATGTCGTCCAGAGTGCACATTGAGTTCGGATTGTTCGAAGGACAAGGCATGTGTTAATTCGAAATGTGTTGATCCATGTCCAGGCGTTTGTGGATTTGGGGCTCAATGCCAAACCGTTAACCACAATCCCATATGTAGATGTCCTACTTCAATGGTTGGTAATCCATTCGTTGAATGTCATACGCCAAAACAAGCTGCTCCAATCGACCCATGCAATCCATCACCTTGCCGTACCAATGGTATTTGCCGTGTTATAAATGACGCAGCAACTTGTTCCTATCCTGAGTGTATTACCAATGAAGACTGTTCACGTAATCGTGCATGTGTTAACCAAAAGTGTAGCGATCCTTGCGTGAATGCCTGCGGTTTGAATGCCATTTGTTCGGCTATTAATCATAAAGCTGTTTGCACATGTCCACCGAATTATTATGGGTCACCATACAGTCAGTGTCTACAACAAGTTGAAGTTGTGCCTGTAGCTCGTCCAGAATGTGTCAACGATGGTGATTGTACGAACGACAAAGCTTGCATTAATAATGCTTGCAAAAATCCGTGCGAACTTAACAACGTTTGCGGACAAAATGCACGCTGTCATGTGCAGCTGCATCGACCTCTTTGCGTGTGCAACGAAGGTAGTTTAGCATATTATTTTAGTGTTAATAGATCTGTTCACTATCTTTTTGTCTCCTTTTTTTAGGTTACACGGGTAATGCGCTCTCTAACTGTCATTTAATAGGCTGTCGCTCCGACGAAGAATGCCCTACCACAGAAGCTTGCATCAATAAACAATGTACTGATCCTTGCCCGTACACACAATGTGGTGCAAATGCCATTTGTCGCACGGACTACAACCACAAAGCGCGTTGTCACTGTCCAAATGGCTATAGTGGGAATCCACTCGTACGTTGTGAGCTGCCTGAATGTACAAAGGATGAGGAGTGTGCATTTAATTTAGCATGTCGCAATGAGCACTGCGAAGATCCTTGCAAATGCGGCGTGGGCGCACAATGTCGCGTTGACAATCATCGTGCACAATGCCGCTGTCCACCTGGTTAT
Source organism: Pherbina coryleti (assembly GCA_943735915.1). Lineage (NCBI taxonomy): Eukaryota > Metazoa > Arthropoda > Insecta > Diptera > Sciomyzidae > Pherbina > Pherbina coryleti. The sequence continues at coordinate 23,254,111 of OX030948.1, forward strand.
AGTGGTAATCCTCTGGAACGTTGCGAGATCGAACAAGTTAAGATAGCACCACAATGTACCATGGACGCCGATTGTACCAGCAAGCTGGCTTGCTTTGATGGTGAATGCAAGAATCCTTGTGATATAACAAAGCCTTGTGGACCAAATGCTATTTGTTCTGTTGTTGATACACTGCCCTTACGTACCATGATGTGCCAGTGCGAGCCTGGATATATTGGAGATGCGGATATTGGATGCCGTAAAGGTGAGTTTTTTGGCAAACAGAAAGTATTGTTATTGAATGAATTGATTAATGATTTTGTACTTTACATAAGAAACTCTTTTTATTTCAGCTTGTTTTGTAGATATTTTTTCATATTCCTATAATATAGGTGTATATAGGGTTGATTTCAACTTTTATGCACTAATTGTTAATTTATATTAATTACAAAAAGTTTCTTCGTTTAGCACTTACTACTTGTAATAACATTTTTTATAAAGATTATGGTCGAAGCAATTGTAACATATTCTAATTTCATTTATTGTTCTTATTCTTTTGAAATCATAGAGCCAGCACGAGATCATGGCTGTCAGTCAAATGAAGAATGTTCTGCTACTGAAGCTTGCAGAAATGGTGTCTGCGTCAATCCATGCATTGAATCATCACCATGTGCACGCACAGCTGAATGTTTGGCTCAGCAACATCGTGCCGTTTGCTCTTGTCCACAAGGAACACAAGGCGATGCATTTGTAAACTGTTATCAACTTCGTGAGTTAATTGAAAATAGTTCCGATAATTTGTACAAAAAATTATTAACATTCATTCACACAGCTCAAACAACTATCGGATGTAAGTACGATTCTGAATGCACATTTACAATGGCTTGCATCAATAAGGTATGTCAGGATCCTTGCGCTGGAGCAAATCCATGCGCTGGCAATGCCGAGTGTCGGGTTTTGAGTAATCGTCCAATTTGTTATTGTCCTACTGGCTGGGGTGGTGATCCGCAAGTTCAATGTTTCAAACGTAAGTTTTGATCATGCAATAAACAAAGAATATCCGCTAGCGCAATGTTCTAATTTTTTTCAACTTCTAACTTTTAGCCGAATGTAAACTAAACTCTGATTGTCCCTATGACAAGTCTTGTATCAATGAAAATTGCGTTAACCCCTGCATTTATGGTAATGTCCGTTGCGGAACTGGTGCAAGCTGTGAGCCAGAAAATCATCAAGCTGTATGCATTTGTCCTATGGGAACACAAGGTAATCCATTTGTATCCTGCATCACCGGACATTGCCAGTATAATGAAGATTGTGCTGATCATGAGGCATGCGATCGTCTCAATCGCAACTGCCGTCCAATTTGTGACGAGGACACTTGTGCCGTTAATGCTATTTGCTTGGGAAGAAAACATCAGCCCCATTGCGAATGTCGATCGGGCTATAGAGGAAATCCATTTGTAGAATGCAGAGTTCCAAGTGTACCTGAACAACCTAAACCTGAGTGTACACAGGATGGAGACTGTCCCTCTAAATTGGCATGCATTAATCAGAAATGCTCGAATCCATGTGACACTCCACACGTCTGTACGCCACAACAAACATGCATTACATTGGATACGCTACCACTACGCACAATGATTTGTAAGTGCCCAAGCGACACTATCACTGACAGTTCTGGCAACTGTGTGCCTATTAAACACGACATTACTAGTGGATGTCAGCACAATGAAGAGTGCGCAAACCCAGAGGTATGCCAACATGGCATATGTGTGGTAGCTTGTCAACTAGAACGATGCGGCATTAATGCACAATGCAAATCACGTGATCATTATGCTGACTGTAGCTGTTCGCGAGGCTACGATGGAAATCCAAGAGTAGCCTGTAATAGGATTGGTAAGTTGTTTCACCATAATCACTTTCTGAAAAACTTAAGTAAATTAATTTTTTTTATTTAGCTCAAGAACAACCTAAGACACCTGGTGCTGAATGTACTAGAAATGATGACTGTCCCAACGATAAGATCTGCTCCAATGAACGATGTGTTAATCCATGCAACGATGACACTTGTGGTCGCGGCGCTTATTGCCATGTACAACATAGACAAGCTATCTGTCGGTGCCCCCCAGGTTATAGCGGAGATGCACGCATCGCTTGCATTCCACGTAAGTGTTGGCGCTCCTGATTGAGTGGTAACATTTCATTAACCTTTTTAAAATATTTTTTTTATTAGCGGTTGATGTGTCAACGATCGGTTGTAAGAGCAACTCAGACTGCTCATTAACTGAATCATGCGTCAATGAACAATGTGTCAATCCATGTAATTGTGGTCCAAATGCAGAATGTATTGTACGCAACCATCACCCTGTTTGCTACTGCCAGCCTGGTTTTTCAGGAAATGCGCAAATTGGATGCACACAAATAGGTTGTCAATCTGATGATGAATGTGCTTTGAACTTGCAATGCGTTAATCGCGAATGTGTTAACCCTTGTCTGGTCAACGATCCATGCGCTTTAAATGCAGAGTGCTTTGGACGAAACCATCGTGCCACTTGCCGCTGTCCTACAGGATTGGAAGGTGATCCGTTCCAACGTTGTGTTCGCTTGGAATGCCATTCTGATTACGAATGTGCTTCGAACCAGGCTTGTGTTAGGAATCATTGCGTTAGTCCATGTCTGGATAATCCTTGCGCACAAAATGCTATTTGCCAACCCTTACAACATAGAGCAGTCTGCCGCTGTCCTGAGAATATACCTTTGGGTAATCCTCACTCATATTGTGAAAAACAACCTGTGGAGCCAGTCTGCAAAGATGATGGTGATTGCCCCAGCCGTTTGGCTTGTATTGATAATAAATGTCAAAATCCTTGTACTGTACTCTCACCATGTGCCAGTTCAGCGAAATGTAGTGTTCTTGATAGTATACCAGTTCGCACAATGGTTTGCGAATGTCCACCATCATATGTGCCTGACACACGCGGTGAATGCAAGCAAATACTACTGCAAAGCCCACCTGGATGTAGCACTGATGCCGATTGCGGTGATCAGGATGCTTGTGTGAACAGGCAGTGCCGAAATCCATGCAACTGCGGCACAAACGCTATTTGTAATGTACAAAATCATCGCGCCACATGTTCATGTCAGGACGGTTTTGAGGGTAATCCTTATGCAGTATGCCGCTCAATTGGCTGCCGAGTTGACAGAGAATGTGATTCTGGTAAGGCTTGCATAAACGGAAACTGTATTAGTCCATGTTTGGTCAACGACCCTTGTGGTATAAATGCTGAATGCTTCGTACAGTCTAACCAAGCAATGTGCCGTTGCAAGAGTGGTTACCGTGGAAATGCCTACGAACGTTGTAGGGTAATAGGCTGTGTATCTAATAATGATTGTCCGACCGATAAGATCTGTACAAATGAGCAATGCGTTGATCCATGCGTGTATCACAATACATGTTCACCACGTGCCGAATGTCGACCACAAAATCACATGGCCATTTGCCGTTGCCCAGCCGGTTTGGTTGGTAATCCATACATTGATTGCCGTCCTGAACCACAACCGATATGCAAATTGGACACAGATTGCCCAGACCGATTAGCTTGCATTAATGAGGAATGTGTAAATCCATGCTTAGTACTCGAACCGTGCCATCAACCTGCTCAATGCGAAGTCACCCCAACTGCACCAGTGCGTACAATGATCTGCATTTGCCCCGATGGGTATATTAGCAGTGGAAGCGGTGTTTGTAAGCCAACGAAAACAATTGTCGAGGTGGGCGGTTGTATAGCTGATTCCGATTGTGCAACAGACAAATCTTGTATACAGGGAGTTTGTCGCAATCCATGCAATTGCGGATTAAATGCCGAATGCCGCATTAAAGATCACAAACCTGTATGCACATGTCGTCAAGGATTTGAAGGTATTCCAGAGTTTGAATGCTCCAGAGTAGAGTGTTCTATCAACAGTGATTGTCCAACAACACACACTTGCCGTAACCAACTATGCGTACCAGCCTGTCAACAAGAGCAATGCGGAACCAATGCTCAATGTTTAGCATTGGATCATCGCGCTGTTTGCGAATGCGCACCAGGTTTTCTTGGAAATGCTAGATTAGCCTGCACACCACTAGGCTGTCGCACAGACAGTGAATGTCCATCGGACAAGGCCTGCGTTAATGGAAAATGTCAAGATCCATGCAACACAATGGCAGCTTGCGCTATAGACGAGGTATGCAAAGTATATCAACATCGTCCACAATGTACATGTCCACCTGGCACTATTGCCCGCCAGAACGGTTGCGAAGTATTACGCGTCATACCTATTTGTCGCAGCGATGGAGATTGTCCAAGTCAGAGAGCCTGCATACGTGGCGATTGTGTTAATCCCTGTAATGCAACACAGCCATGCGGAGTTAATTCAATGTGTCGCGTCTTGGATACAGTTCCAGTACGAACAATGATTTGTGAATGTCTGGAAGGCTATACTGGAAATGCTGCAGTACAATGTGACAAACGTGAGTATTTTCATTATTTATAAAAAAAAAGAAACCCTCGAACTTGACAACCTCCTCCTTTTTTAAGTCAATTTAAAATATTAAATGTTTTCTATTAATCCAACTAGCATATTATTGTTCCAAATTCTAATTTTCAACCGCAATAATTTCAGGTTCACTTTGCGTTATTGAAAAAGGCTTTGTACGTGACATCGATGGTCAATGTATTTGTCCTCCAGGCACCGCACTGGATATTTACGAATATTGCACACCATGTATTGTTGAGCAAGGCTTTAAAGTTGACGAAAGCGGCCACTGCGTGTGTGCTCTCGAACGCGGCATGGTTATTGATGAACGAGGTCGATGCATTTGTCCTACCGACCACGGCTATCGTCTAACTTTACTTGGTGAATGTATACCCGGCGAAAAACCCGAATGCAACACAAACGATGATTGCGCAGACAACCGATTCTGTAATACAGAGACGAGAACTTGTGAAGATCCTTGCCTACTTAAGACATGTGGCGTAAATGCTTTCTGCAATGCTATTAACCATCGTGCTCAGTGCCAGTGCATCGCTGGCTATACTGGCAGTCCAGAGATAGCTTGTAATCATACTAACTTCCGAACAGACTTCCCACGTCCCGACATGGTTGTCAGCTGTTTAGCCGATGGAGTACAAGTCGAAATACATATCACTGAGCCTGGCTTTAATGGTGTTCTTTACGTCAAGGGACACAGCAAAGATGAAGAGTGTCGACGTGTTGTAAACCTAGCCGGTGAAACTGTACCACGTACTGAAATCTTCCGCGTACACTTTGGAAGCTGTGGTATGCAAGCTGTGAAAGACATTGCAAGCTTTGTACTCGTCATACAGAAACATCCGAAACTGGTAACATATAAGGCACAGGCATACAACATCAAATGCGTGTATCAGACAGGCGAGAAGAATGTTACACTGGGCTTTAATGTATCAATGTTGACTACAGCTGGAACTATTGCCAATACAGGCCCACCACCAATTTGTCAAATGCGCATCATAACACACGAAGGCGAAGAAATTAATTCAGCAGAAATTGGTGATAATCTCAAACTGCAAGTCGATGTGGAACCAGCAAGTAAGTTATAATTGAAATCTACGCGTCAGATCAGGAGGATATCAAAATATTTTCTACGGCACATAGATTGCATTTTGGTACTTTAAGTACTTCGAAAATGAGATAATCAGTCTTGAGAGTACTTCGGTCTATCGATCAGTCTCACAATGTGATGGGACAGCCGTATTCCCAATCGTTACTTCATTGATTTCAACGCTTTATCAACGTTCCGTCGATTGCATAAGCGTTCTTGTTCTTGGTGTTATTACAGTGTATGAAAAATAATTTCGATGATTTTAAAAGTGGCCCGTTGGTAAAATTCATTGGCCCAACTGGAATTTTTTTTTTTTTTTTTGTAACTTCAGCACAATGAGAGAAAGAAAATCATGCTTTTTTCGAGTAGTTTTATTTATTTAAACTACATAGACCTTGTAACTGTTTCGAACTATTTAACACTTACACTGAACCGCAATTGACGTAGTCATTTACGTTACTTCACATAAGTAATAACAAATCTTAGCTATGACTATTAAATTTGTAACTAATTTTATAAAATCAAAAACTTCACCTTTATTATATATTTTCTTACTAGCAATTTATGGTGGATTTGCACGTTCCTGCATTGCCAAAACTATGGAGGATAACATTGAGAATGAATATATAGTAACGGATGAAAATGGTTGTGCCACTGATAGTTCAATCTTTGGTGAATGGGACTACAATCCCGATACCAATAGCTTGTTGGCCAACTTCAATGCCTTCAAATTCCCGTCAAGCGACAATATTCGTTTCCAATGTAATATACGTGTCTGCTTTGGCAAATGTCAGCCCGTCAATTGTCGTGGCTATAATGCCTTCGGACGTAGAAGAAGACGTGCCATATCCGATAATTCCACATCGACAACAGCAGTTGCATCCAGCTCCGGCATGGAAGGACAACTGCGGGAAGAAATCACCATATCATCCAATGCCATACTGACTTTCGAAAAACGAAACGGTCCTGGTACAAATGATGCCAACAGTTAGTTATTTTCCACTCTGTTGATTGAAGAATAAACTAATTTTTATTTCTTTTTTCTTCCACATAGTCAAACCAGCTGCACAACGTGTTGAAGATATATGCGTTTCAATGGTTGGACTTATCATAGCGCTGGTCATAACCGCGCTCCTAGCTCTAGTAGCTGTAGCGGTGGCTGTATCCTGTTGGCTCATGGCTTACAGAAGACGTCCCAAGACATTAGCACCGCTGCCACATCCTCCAGAGTTTCCGAATCCGTTGTTTACAAACCCCGACGCTGTACCAGAACCAACACCGGACTACCTATCGTAAAATTAAGTAACCAAACAAAACAGAATTAAGGTTGAGATAAAATTAAGTTAAAATCATTTGGTGCAGACTTTACTACAATGTTGAAAACAATGAAAATTGTAAAATTGCCAAACTGAAAATTTTGAACAAAAATAAAACTAAAAAAAATATCTTAGTATTAGTAATAAAACAAATTTTCAAATTTTAAATAAAAACTTGTAAAACAAGTTAAAATGTGTAAAATTTAAAAAAAAAATATTTAAATATATTTGACCAGCACATGCAAAAAGTGAAACATACACAAGATACTCAAGAATAAGTGCACAAAATAACGCACCCAAAATTATGCAATGAAAATTAAGTGTTGTATGTGCAAAAGTTTCTGAAATGATGTATATTAACTGAAGAGCTACCAGAATGCTTTAAATTAAAAGAAAAATATTTGAAGTTGTTTTAAAGAAACTAGAAACCAATTAACTGCAAATAAAAACATATATTTTATACAGTAAACGTAAAATTTATTGAGAACGCGTGCATTACAATGAGAATTTAAGGTAGCTTACATACGATAGGATTTAAAAAATGTACTGTGTCATAATATATGCGCATTGCACATAAACCGAAATTTTAAATAACAATAATAATAATATACATTATTTTCATATAAAAATACTGCCAAATCCTTTGCTTCTAGGTTTGCTGTGAAGCTACCTAAATATTCTCGTCTTAACGACAACTTCTCCATTAGTCGATATTTTCACATGACGTTTCAAAAAGTGTTCAACATTTACAAAAATATCGAATATTAGCTTAAGTTTATTTAAAAAATAAACATTGAAACTTAATGTTATTGTATAATATATAAAAATTTTACTGGGTGTGTGGTCAAGCAAAATACTACTTAAATGAAAATGTATTATATCAAACTTCCTATAAAACTTCCTATAATGATAATAATAATAATTACTAACGATTTTGGAATGAAAACTGCCTCACAAAACGTTAACAATTCAATACTCTTGCTTAAATTAAAATATATATGTAATTTTATATATATATATGTATGAAATATATAAGGAAAAAGTGTAGCAGTGGCAAATTGGTTGCGACATCAGATTCGCTATAGTGGACAGTTATGGAGAAAATTGTCCACGCAAATTATAGCCTAAACAAACTGAACTCAAGAAAACTAAGCACTGTATATTTTACAAAATAAGCAAAATAAATTCACTCGCCTCAAGAAAGGTGGCAACATTTGCACACACAACAACTGCACTTTAGAAAAATGTAAGTTTCGTCTTTTTTTTTTACTTATTACTATAAACAACGACGACTAATGGAGGACTTGAATTTTTACTATTAACCAATTTAACTTTTAACATATATATTTATACATACATATATATATATGTATGTATCTATATAAACATAAATATTTGCTAGTTTATAAAGAGCGCGCGTTTTTTCATTTTTGATATGATGATGACACGCATCTTATAAATGCTGAAAAATTTTAAAATCGTGCATAAAATAAATGAATCGTTTTCTAATGAATGCTTATTGTGATTGTTTTTATATAAATAAAAAAAATACATAAAATTTCAATAAAACTTTTCGTTTAAGATAAAAACAACGAAAAAGCAAAGCTTCACTCCCTTTTTTTCTCTGACAAGTTGCTATAACAATTCACAATTGCAGCGAAATTTTTTGTGCATTTTAAAGCAAATTGCCATTTAAAATCGAAAATATGAAGCCAAGCTAATATAACTAAAAATAAAAAACGAAAAATTTTAAAAAATGTATAGTCACTACTTTAAGCCAATTTATATATTATAGACATAAATTCAAAAATAAATTAAAACTAAAAAAAAAAAAATATTTAATAATATAGATATTTAAAAATATCAAAAATGTGTATAGTATTTTTAAAACCAATTTCACTCTTGCATTCGTTTTTTATAACTGCGCTATCACAAATTTTACTATAAGTAAAAAAAAAAAAAACAAAAAACACTTCAAATGCAATAACAACGTTTTCTGCCATTTACCTTAATATTTAGAAAACAACAAACAAATATTTTTTTTTTGTACTGTTTATTTAATATTTATTTACTTCACGTTCACAAATTTAGTTTAAATTTTTAAATTTTCAAAAACTCTTACATCCCAACAATATGAAAATTCTTCATTACATATTTCATAAAGCTTTAAAATTCGTAATTAAAACAAAAAAAAAAACAAAATCAAATTTTCAATCTTTTTGCATTGGCAGTAAATATTTAATCGATATTTTAAAAACGAATTTGTAAATGTTAAAAACAATAGTTGAATTCAATTGTAATAAAAAACAAAACACAAAAATTGTAAACAAAATAATCTAGCTTTTAATGTAAACTAATAAATATAATAAAAAAAAAAACATATAATAAAAGGAGAAGTATTTTTATTTTAAAACTAAAGATGTTCCATTTGTCGACACGGGCTAAACTGTGAAACGGTGGTCAGATCTGGCAACTCTATACTTTGTTGCAATTTTCGTGTAAAGTAAAAGATTTAGTAAAACTCCTTTTTTATAACAATTGAGCATTGGCAACTCCATTAGTTTCTAGGTACTTTGATCGACCTAACGGTAAAACTTAATAAGAAAGAAAATAAATTTAATTGAAACCCCTGACCAAAATAGACGAAACGAGACGATTGCAACTTGCCGAACGTTTGCAATCGTTACGTCTGTTTTGACATTTAACCCAAAATGAAACGAGTTCCTCCAATCGTCTGAAAAACGAAGAAGACTACTACTCTGCACAGCTGTTGTTGACGAGTTGAGACGCTAATAGTTCTGTTGTTACGGAACAGAACGTCTCCTCAAACAGTTTTGATTAGTTTCGATAAGTTTACGTTTGTTCATTTTGGGTTACAACATTGAAATGCATTTAAGAGAACATTTTCGTCTTCACTCCTTACGGAGCAAATCGTCTATTTTGGTTAGGCCTTAACACTTGTTGCAAAAGTATAAGACCATACAATTTTTTTCTCTTTGTATTAAATTTTTTTAAGAAAACATTGTTGTTGTTTTTATTTTCATAATTTATTTGTGCTCCTCTTGTTCATACTTAAAACTAACTTTTTTAAAAGAACTCTCTCCAAGTAAGTCCACTCTGCTATTTTATGGCTGCTTTTAGCTCTCCTTTCGTATCGAATTGCCTTCATTTTCTTGTGGAAAGATGAATTTTTTTTTCAGGATTTGAATCTAACTCTGCAGAATAGCAACATAATCGTTGCTCTTCATCCTATTCGAGCAAAACTGAACTTCTGATGTTTCTGTTTACGATATTGCTCCCCATACCATAACATTTCTGCCAACAAAATTTCGTTTCGAAAAATAAAGTGGTTCTTTTCGGATGTCATGCCAGTATCCATTGAAACCGTCTGGGCCATCAAGATTAAATTATTTTTCATCTGAAAAAATAACCTAAAAAAATTAAAAATATCACTTACCTAGACCCAATCAATTGAGCAGTTTTTCTCCGCGAACATCATTCGAGCGACTTTGTGTTGGGGCAGCAGTCGTGGCACTAGGTTCATTTTGGCTCGTTTCATGTTTCCATTTCATTTCAGGGTCCTACAAATGGTTTGTCGGCAAACTTTGGGGCTGCAAAGAGCGGAAAGGTTACTACAGCTTTTCATTGAGATGTTGGCAGACCTGCAAATTTTCCTTTCGTTGAGCGGACTTAATTTTATTTTTTTGCCACATCTCTTTTTTGTGCCGTACCTCTCCGGATTTTTCGAAAAATTCGACACTACGCAATGACTACGTCTAATTTTAGATTCAATTGCATTTACACCTCAAACTCAACTCTCAAACTCTGTTAGGGGGTTTCCTTTAGGCATCTTGTCTAATAAGAAATTATTTTAATTTAAATTTAGAATCAATGACAACATGAAGACTACCTTTGCTGATTAACGCTCCTGGCGCTCTTAATGCTTTCCTGATTTATCGCAATATTCTGTTCAGTGAAAAGGCTCACTTGTGGCTCACTTGTGGCTCAATGGACATGTAAATAAGTAAAATTGCCACATTTGGAGACCTGAAACTCCACAAGAGTTATTATATCCACAAAAAATTACGTTTTCGGTGCGCTACATAGGCCAGTGGAATTATTGGTTTTTACTTCTTTTAACCCTTTGACTGTCCTGTACACCACATATGATGCAAAGACGTTTAAATTGATACGCTTGCACATAACATGTGCACTAGAGCGTATCATCAAAACTAACCTCTTTTTGACACCGACTCAATCGCTAGACATTTTAGAGACATTTTCAAAAAAAATTTTTTTTTTTTTTTTTAAGTGGTCCCTATGGTGCTATTTTGATTTTTTCGTTATATCTTTGGTGTTTTTCATCCGATCCGGAAAAAAATTTATGTGTGTGCTTGTTGATGTAATGCAAATAAATTTGCATTTTTTTTTCCTCAAATGTTTTTTTTTTAGACTTATTGCACAATCTATCTCAGTTCCTACTATGTCATCATGTTCCAAAAATACCAAAAAACTAAAGCTTACAAAAAATCATTATAACCATGGGAACAAATGAAATCGAAAAAATGCATTTTAGAAGCACTTCCGACCGATTATATGCAAATAATAACACTTTAATATCATAAAAAATTGTTTTTTATTCTTTCAAATCTTTTCGAGATTCAAAGTAGCTGTAGCGCTCGCAACTATCAAGCTTCGCGAAAATGTGCCCCAAACGATTTTCGTCAGTGACTGCTGTAGCTGACTGGTGCACAATTTGAACGAAACGCTCCGTGTTTTGCGAGTGGCAAAGATAATCTGTTGAAAATATAACATGAAATATACGATTTAGATTTTAAAGTTAAATACGCATAGATTAATTTATTATACAAGTATGAAAGTGTATTGCAGTGCGTACCTGGAATTTTAATCAATTGATCAGAATATTGCATATCAGACAGTTGGTCTTGGGTGTGAAATTGAAGGCATGGTGGCTCAGTGATCTCAAATTGTGTCCAATCAATCATTTCGGTGTAAATGTTGCTGCTGTAGTTGATTTAGGGTTGGTGCTTGAACCCACGAAATTGCCGAATTCGACCTGGCGCGTTTAAACGTGCTTGCAAAATTTTGCTGTATCCGTCTGCACGCACCGTTGCATCCGGATCAGTTATCATAGAAAGTAATATATTTTCATGGTGAAAATAATAGGCATTGCTTTGGATGGTTGGTTTGATGGCTAACTGAACGTAGTTCGGCAAATCACGTATCCATGAAATGTACTTAAAGACATTGCGGCTGCCATGAATGGCAAGTGGCTGGCTTTTGACTAAAAACCAGAATGGCGCATACACTCTGACCACGAACATAGCAAGATCTCTTAATTTCTGGGACGGCTGCGCTTGCGTTACGTACCAGCGCAAGATGCGAGATGCTGTTGTAAGCCATCGCGCTGTACTGGTAGCACCGGGCTGTTCGCTGGCTAAATTCTTACCACAGTGGCCACTATCAACCACAAGAACCATGCGGTATAAGTAACTTTGAACAGCGGCGATTTGTGCTTTTGCACACTAAGTACACGCAGAGAAATAAAACGTTTGGAGGCCTTTTACAGCATAAGAATTAAGTTTGCAGCGTTTGACAAAGTGTTTTGGAAACTTAAAATTCTTTGCGGTAAATTTTATTTGTTCTTGGTAAAGCTAAATTTAATTGCATTACACGAACATAAGCTTTTTCGTGCTCGATAAATGAGTTTTTTCGTTTGCTTATAATGAAATTAATTTTGTATATCTCTCAAAATAACGAGTGTCCGCTCAAAAATACGAATGCTCGATCAAAATGCCGACAACGATGCCTTCCACAAATCCTATTATTTGAAATAATACTTAAGCAACAAAATTCGTATAGCCTGTTTGGCTCAGAGGTAAAGCATCTGCTTGGCAGCCATAAGCTCCCGTGTTCGAACCCCGCTCTGGCCACGGTATGTTTTTAAAAATGTCTTTTTTTTTCATTAAACGTTTTCGTTACATATTTTATTGCATATTTCTATTTATAGGTTGCCCGTAAGTACATGCCGCAAACAAAGTTCAGTTGACTAATTTTTCGTTTCATTTATTGATATTAAAGTGTTATTCTTTGCATACAATTGGTCGGAAGTGCTTCTAAAATGCATTTTTTCGATTTCATTTGTTCCCATGGTTATAATGATTTTTTGTGAGCTTTCGTTTTTTGGTATTTTTGTAACATGATGACATAGTAGGAACTGAGATAGATTGTGCAATAAGTCTAAAAAAAAAACATTTGAGGAAAAAAAAATGCAAATTTATTTGCATTACATCAACAAGCACACACATAAATTTTTTTCCGGATCGGATGAAAAACACCAAAGATATAACGAAAAAATCAAAATAGCACCATAGGGACCACTTAAAAAAAAAAAAAATTTTTTTTTGAAAATGTCTCTTAAATGTCTAGCGATTGAGTCGGTGTCAAAATAGGTTTATTTTTCTTCCATACAAGGTGATACGGTCTAATGTGCACAGCAGTGGCGTAAATAGCTTTTTGCAATGGGAGGGGATGCAATTTATTTTCGTGATAAACATGGATGAAAAAATTTTTTTGTAAAAATCGTAATAAAAAAGGTAAACTCTTATTTTTATATTTTTTGTTTAGTTCCTACTTGGGACGAAAAATTTTTTGGGGTGAACACTTCAAAAAATGCTTACAAAAAATTTTTTTTAATAATTTTTAACATTTCTTATGTATGAAACTTTAATGTGGCGGCCGTGGAGCAATGGGTGACCCATACGCCAAAGAACCCGGGTTCAATTTCCATCTGACGCAGAAAGCTTTTTTAATTGAATTAATTTTTCTGTTCGGCCGTCATCTCTCTGCAGACAATGGCAAATCTCAGAGAGTAAAAAATGCCATGTAAAGTTTCTTGAGAACATGCACATTAGTCGTTCGGAGTCGGCATAAAACTAGTAGGTCCAGTTCTCGGTCATTTGTATACAAAACATTTAATAACACGCACAACACAATTTGATCGTAAGAAGTTCGGTCAAAGTCCTTTCAAGAGGTGAAATGGCCAGTTTATTATATTATATTACATAAATAATGTTACAAATTAATAATAGTGTATTTATTCAAACCGAAATAAAATTTTCATTTTTTCTTACCGTTTTCCTATAAAAAAATTTTAAATTTTAAATTTGAATATAAATCTGTATAGAGCAAATCACACAGCAGACTAGACATACTGTTTTGTTGGCCGCTACACCAACTCATCAGTAGTCTTGCATGACTTTTCACTGTGATCCACTTAAGCTACTAAGATTGTAATCTACTCAAAATATGCGGACAAAGTTACCCGGAAGTTTATTTTTAGAGAGAATGCTTTCACATTAATAACTAAGTTCTTATCTACTTATGATGCACCCTGTGTCAAGGTTAACCTTGATTGTGTCATACTTTTAGGCATAGCCTTTACACATGTGCATCTTCGAAAATTCGCTCACAGTGGTTTACCTCTATCAGAGCATGTTGAGGTTGTGTTATTTTGTTGTTAGCTCCTCCTTTTTACCCACACTTCCGTTTTAGGGTTCAGCTAGTTTAACTGATGGTACACCTAAACGGTGTGGAGGAATTTTGTTATGAAAAACTTTGTTGTTTTTGTGATAAACACACAACTAATCATATTTTTCTTTAACATTTTAATATGGGCCTGCTCTCCCAGAAATCTAAAATTTGAATATGACCTTTCATTATTTATATTGAAAACAAATAGTACGATTTGCTCTAGTCTGCTGTGTGATTTGCTCTATACAGAGCCGTTGTTGTTGTTGTGGTTGGTTGTTGTCTTCATTGTCTTCATGTTGTCTTGTTGTCAACATACTTGGCCTTAAGCTCATTTTGTTTTCAAAATTTTAAAATTTTCACTAGAATACAGAGCGCTCCAAGTAGGAACATGCCTTAAAGAAAAGAAGTTATAAAAAAAAAATTTCATAACAGAAAAAAAAGTCATATCAAATATATACTAAGAGCTTTGGAAGGAATGTATTATCTTCGGCTTGGCCGAAGTTAAAATAGCCCCACATTCGTGTGTAATATGTATAATTTCAAGTGATGAAAGTTTTATTATTTTGATGATGTCAGCTTATATGGGGGATAGCCGTGATTTTTATTTAATTTCTCCAAATTTCAACCTTATTATTAGATTTAAATATCAAAGCTCATGTGTAAAATATCAGCTCCATATATTAATTTTTGTGGAATGTATGAAGGTTTTGCTATTTTTTTTTTACGTCACTTCGTATGGGAGTTAGTCGTGGTTTTTTATTCGATTTCACCAAAATTCAAACTAAGAATTTATTTTTGAACTCACAGTTAATGTGTAGAATTTCAAGGTTTTGGATTGATTTTGTGTAATTTTTAAGAGATTTTATAATTTTGATAGGAGGTAAGCGTAGTTTTCTTCCGATTCATCTCTAACTTGCTCGAAAAGCATTAATATTATGCTATAAATAGTAAGAAAAAGAAAATGTTGCCATATGTTCAACAATTGTCCAATGAATGTTATATATTTTTCAAGATAGAAAAATATATAAGATTTAACAATAAATTTCATCCCAGAAGATGCTCAAAAAGAATCAGCGCAACGTGAGAGAAAAAAATTAAATAAACTTGATTTATTTTCATTTAAAAAATATTACGACCGAAATAGCCCGAATATTACCTCAAAATAAAAAAGTTAATATTAAATTTCGTTACGACAAACAGATAGACACGGATAGACAGGTAGACATCGCTTAATTGACGCAGGTGATGATGCCTGATCAAGAATATATAACTTTTTTATACCTACAACTCTTTATTTTTTTTTTTTTTTTTTTGTTTTACTAAGCTTTGAACCAAGGATTTCAGGGTTTGCACCTATTCAGCAAAGTTTGCCTTGGTTCAAAATGGGGTAATAGATAGAATAGTAGGAAAGAAGGGGCCATAAAGCAAACATATGTAGGATATTCTAAGGGTGATGGGAAGCTATAGAAATATGTGAATAAGAATCTGAGGCAAGTGTTATACCTTTACCTCAGTCAATTCTAGTTATTAGGTAATCCCATCCACAAACTTGTCCACCACCAACTACAACTTATTATTCGTAGATATTGATGAATTTTCAATTTCAGTTGATTAGAAATGAGGATAGAAAATGCAAAAAGGTTAAAGCGTAGGACCATGACCTGGCAGGGATTTGAACCCGGAACCTCTGGATTGGTAGTAAAACTCGCTATCTACTGGACTATCTACTGGACTATCTACTGGAGTTCGCTAATTGAAACTTTCTTAAATAAAAAAAAATTATTCACATGAATAAAGGGGTATTTTATTTTCTACAGCGGAAAGACAGTTATTTCATTGGGTCTATTTATATAAATACAACACAAAACTTCCTTTTTTAATACTTAAGTATAAGAATTTTTTTAAAACTACTACCATCTGTATAATCTGAACAATTGTCTAATCTACTCCTTTCGGAACAAAAGGGAAACCCATAAATTTATGGCTAATAAAAAGCTGAGAGAAAAAGATGTAACAAATGCTTCTCCGAAAGGCTTAATACTCGTAACGGTTCTTGAGTGCTTTTCTTTTGCTCAAACATTTTGCTGAGAAGAAATAAATACTTAAAACATGCATTATTGACACAAAAACAACAACAAAGTGAAGTTCGCTCAGCTCAGATAACAATAAACAAAAAATTCTTGAAAAAAAATGTGTAAAAGTTAACTTAAACCACAGAGAGCACTACAATCGATCACAACCAACTTTGCAAAAATATCATTAAAGAAATTAAGAAGAGTTTTAAGAGAAATAAAAAATATTATTTTATAAAAAAAAAATAAGCAACAAAAAACATGATTCTTTAAACATTGATTCCCAATTTCAAAATTAAAATACAGAATAAATTAAAAACCAATTAACACTAAAAGAACCACGTCTACTTATTCTCTCGTTAACTTGCCGAATTTAAACAAACAAAACGTTTATTTTTTTAATTAAAAACTATTGGACTTTGAGCCTCACGTTCATTATAAAAAAGGGGTAAAAAATCAACTTAACAATTTGCTTAGAAAATAGTAAGGAATATTACCCCATACTCGTTCTTATTATATAGTTTCTCATGTGCAAAATTTCAGGGCTTAAGATTAATTTTTGTGGAGTTCTTAGAGATGGGTGGTGGGTATGGTGTTTATCCGATTTTCATCCGGAATCAAAGCTAATATGCAAAAGTTCAAGGTCTTGATTAATTTTTGTAGATTTTTTTAAGTGATTTTACCATTTTGATAACATCACTATGTTTGGGAGGTAGGCGTGGTATTCATCTGATTTAGCTAATTTTCAAACTTGGTCTTCCTTTTTGCAAAATAAGCTCATATCGTCATATGAAATCAAAAAAGGCGTAAGTTACCAAAAATTCAAAATTGACTTTTTGATTGATTATGTAGCACCGTATCAAAATACATATTCATGCAAAATTTTACACTCCTACTACTAAAAACGATGTTTTGATATAAAAAATTCAATTAGCTTTTCAATGCAAGCGCAAAGCAAAGCCGAAGCATTTTTTGCTTCTCTTGCAAAATTTTTCAAATGTAACTTACGGCTTTTCTGATTCATATGACGATATATTCATATATCATTGCGATGGCATAAAAATTACGGCTGTAATCGTGACGACGGGCAGATGGACATGGATAAATCGATGCAACTGGAGGTGCTGATCAAGAATATATATATTTTCTGTATATACCACGCGTTCTTTTTGCGTTACAAACGAAGTGAAAAACTCAATATATTCCTTGCGAAATATGCGTGGGAGTATTAATATTTCCTCCCGACAAAGGGCTCAGCAAAATTAAATGCACTTCCCGCTAAACGGTAGAGTACAGTTTAAATGCAACTGTTTCCATTGTTGTTCTTGCTACAATTTAGTACGCGCAATATCTCACAAAAAATAAAAGCGCGACACCAAGTAACATACTTGTTGTATCTGATGAAAATAAATAAAAAATTCTCACTAGCAGCTATCAAATGCAAAAGATATTCAAGTGCGAATTAGTTGACATTTGACAGCTCGTGTGTTTGCACGATTGAGCGGCACACAAAAAAAAACAGAAACTGCGAGTGAGACATTAATGCGGGCGATTAGATGAACGTGGCGCGAAATAAAGTAACAGAACCTAAGCACGTATTAAAACTGTTTGTTTTAAAGTTTTTTCGCGTTAGTTATTAATTAATTAACAATAAAGAAAAAAAAACAAACAAAAAAAATTAATGTAAATACCGCAAAGTTGTTTAAAAGATGAACGCATCTTTAGATAATCTTGCTATAGGTACGATCAGTTATACAAAACAGCTACAGCGGAAATTAAGTTGCGGGTGTTGTGAATTTTAGAATTTCCCTTTTTTTTTTTTTAATTAAAAACTTAAAGATAAGTCAAGTAATTAACAGCACAAAGAAAAAAAAGAATTGAAGAAAAGAATTTATATAAAATTAAATTAATACGAAAAACAAAAATTTCTACGAACTTGTCTGAAAAGTAAAAAAGTATCTGCAACAAAGCTTTCACAATAAGCAAAATACGCTATAATTTTCATATTGAAAAAGATTGAATGCTTAACAACTAAATTTGCATGGAATTGTGCTTAATTTGATCCGCGATCAACATGATGATAATACATATTAATAAATATTAAAGCAATCAACACATAATAACAATGAATAAAAGTAGCCTACAAAATTTATTGGTGCTACTTAAAAAGATACAGCAAGAGATTGAAAGGCAGATGATACAATAGCAACAAAGCTAAGTGCATAATAAAAAACAGAAATGAATGAATAACTTTTTTAGAGAATAATTATTTGAAAATGCATTGTATATTATATGAATTTCCTATGTTGTAGCTGTCATTTTTGAGAAGTGCCCTTTTGACCAAAGTTGTTACATGAGAATAAGAATGAGAAAAAACTAGTAAAAAAAAATATTACATAATTGAAAATTAAGAAATTAATATCGAAAGAAAATTAATACTAAATGAAATTTTACCAACTGACACCCCACGTGTCCTGGGTTCGAATCCCGACCAGGTCATGGTTCTACGCTTTAACCTTTCTGGATTTCTTTCCTTATTTCAAATCAACTGTAATGGAAAATTCATCAATATTTACGACTTTAAAAAGTATAAAGAAAAATTTATGACTTTACGACGAAAAAGTTATAGTGTCAGGTAGAGAAATTTGTAGATGGAATTACCTTATGACTAGAATCAGACCTAATTGACAGAGTGTTATTGACATGTGTCTACGGCATCCAGCCACACTCAAAACATCCTACACTCGTTTAACTTGATTACCCCTTCTAATTTAAAATCTATCTCAATAATCTCCATTTCGAAAAAAGTAAACTTGACTGAATAGGTATAGCACCTGAAATTTGGTTCAAACCTAAAAAAAAGTCTTTAGTCTTGCAAAACTCTTTTTTTGGTTCAAAATTTCAGTTCTTGTGTAAAATTCTATTGCAAAAATTTAGCTTTACCGTGGACACAACTGTTGGTTTTGAGGTGACAGCGTTTCTTTATCCTTGTTATTATTATTATCCTTTTTTTTTTGTTATATGTTATTTTTATCTTATATGTCCTAATCATAGTCCTACTTCTTGTCCAAACTCTTGTTTAAATCCATGTCCAAATTCCTTACCTTATCCTTATTTGTTTCAGTTTCTAATCATTGTCCCACTTATTTTCACAATCTTTGTCCTAAACCTTTTTCTTAGTGTCTTCTAAATACCTTGTCCCATTGCTTGTCCTTATCCTTTTCCCAATCTTGTAAATATTGTTTAAGGTGTGACAAAATCTTTGTTATTATGCTCGTCGCAATTCTTATCATAGTCCTTCTTCCAATTGTTGTCTGAATTCTTGTCCTATTCCTTATTCAATTCCGCGCTCTAATCTTTGTCCAAATCTTATTCTACTACTTGTCTAATATTTGTCCAAATCTTTGCCCTCGTCACTTTTCTAATCCTTGGCCTAATCGTCATCCAAATTCTTGTCCTTATTTTCATTTAATCAGCTTTTATTTTAAGTTTTGTGTTTGCATTTGGAGTAGTTTGGATCGTGTAAGGGGTTTCCTGAGAGGCCTCAGGAGAGGCCATTATTTTTTTTTATTTTTTTTTTTAATTTTTTTTACATTTTTCTTTAATTTTTTATTTTTTTTTTTTTAATTTTTCTTTAATTTTTTATTTTTTTTTTATTTGTTTGGTTTAATTTTTTATTTTATTTTTTTTTTTTATTTTTTTTTTTATTTTTTTTTTATTTTTTTTATTTTTTTTATTTTTTTTACATATATTTTTTTATTTTTTTTATTTCTTTATTTTTTTATTTCTTTATTTTTTTATATTTTTTATTTTTTTATATTTTTTATTTTTTTTTTATTTTTTTATTTTTTTTTTTTTATTTTTTTATATTTTTTTTTTATTTTTTATATTTTTTTTTTATTTTTATAATATGACCGAAAACCTCTGATTTACTGTTGATCCAAAAAGTTTGCCGTAGCGCCAATAGGCACTGAGTTATAATTAAAAAAAAAAATTGTATATTCTTTATGAGGTCAAGGAACTATTTTATAAGGTCGTAAAATCAAATCTTTCATAGCACTTCTGTTCGGCGAGTAATAATGTCATGCAACAATGCTGCAGTTTTGTTGCATAGGATGATATCTCCGCGACCTGACGGCGTCATATTTTATTTTTTATTTTCGTCGTAAGGCAACGTATAAATCCTTTATTTCTGTTTTATATCATTTACCGTGCCGCACATACTCACCGAATAATAATTCCATGCAACGCCGTTGCATGATCGATGTAATTTCCGATGAAGACGCTGAAATTCATGAGCGTGTGTGATCTGTTCTGTGCCAGCAAAATGGCAGATCTCTATAGAAAATGATAATTCGAATTCGATTCGATTTTCCGATGTAGAGGCTGAGACGGAATACGTGAGCGTGCGTGAAGTGTTCTATGCCAAGAAATACGGTAGATCCCGAGTTCAAGTCCAAACATAAAATTTTTTTAAATTTTAATGATCGGCCGTCGTCAGTTCTCTGTGGCAATTCTGTCCAAAACAAAAATAAATGTGACAATTTCTTCATAATTTAGAACTTTTCAATACTTGATTTAAAAAAAAAATTATTGTGTAGTGGCTCTCTCCGCGGCCTCATGAAATCATGCATTTTTTTGACTATTTTTGTTATGAAAGTTAGGAACCAGCCTTTACTGACGCATAATATTTTTTACCCTAGCCTCATACATAACACATTCAAATTCCATGTAACAAATTTGCAGTTTCGTTGCTTAGGCAGCTCGTGGATGACGTCTTTAATTTTTATTTTTTATTTTTAACATAAAGTTAAGTTTTCCTGCCCAATCTGGAATATGTAAGAAACATTATGAAAAAACACGATTTTTACATAATGATGTCTAGTTTTAAGCCGCAACCCGCCATAAGCCTGCCATCACCACCCCATACATAACATGTGGATGTATGTAATTAAAAATTTTCTAATAGCAGAACGAGATCACTCTTCAACCCAAGTACCAAAAGTATCTATAAAATATATGCATTTATTTCTTACACAAGCAAAGATATTTAATTTTTTTTTTTTGTTGTTTAGTCATATGCTAATTTATCTGCATACTGACTGTCAGTCTTAAATTTGTAGCATGCTACTTCATCATTTCAATTAAGTAGCTTGAACTATATTAGTGACCTCTATGGAGCACGCAGCTAAAATGATCGAGTCATTCAGCATGCGAGAAAAAAAAAATAAATAAATATATTTCGTTGGTGTCATAGTTTTTTGTTTGTTACACTTATTAAAACTCAAAAACGCCAAGTTTATTTACAAAAAGATTAAAGAGCATAAAAGAAAACTCAAGTAAAAGCCGGTCTCTACATTTCACTCAAGAGAAAATGTTCGTGTTCTACATACTCAGGATTGTTCTGCTTCATTTATTTTTCCCTGATTTATGAAATAAACATGTTAATTCAAAAAGAAAGCTGTATAGACAGGAGAAGAGATGCATCTCTTTTATGGGGATACCAAGAATGTTGGAAACAAGATTACGCGTTCCGCAAATGAGAGAGAGAGAAAATGGTTTAAGAGATAAAAATCTTGAAAGTTAAAAAATTTCATATTTTTCGTATACGAAAATATTCATATTTTTATATAGAAGAGTTGATATTTTTACTTTACTTTTCCGCAAGAATTTATTTTCAGTTTCATCAATTTGCCTAAGCGATCGCACATTTGCATACGTTTTAATCAAGCAGAAGTTCTGTGTGACGTCATGCACTCAGTTGAGAAAGAGAGCATTAGATAACGGGACTGCAAAACGCGTAATCTTGTTTCTATCATTCTTGTGCGGATACATGCTTTAAAGTACAACAATAGATTGAGTATCGAGTTGAACACAGAATTAATTTCCAAATTCAGTATCAGATCTGTGATTATTGGTTAATTTGATGTTATGATGAATTTTGGATTTTTTCTTTTTTGGAGAACTCAATTCTCCGCTAAAACTTGTTTCCACTGAAACAATTTTTTGCATACTTTTAATAAATAAAATTTTTCCCCATACTATCAAAAAAAAATTTTAAATTAAGAGCTAAAATCTTGGAAAAAATTTATGAATTTTTCGTACACCGGAAAATACAAACCCAGTTTTCTCGATTAATACGAAACAAAAAATTTTAATTTATTACAGGTCAAAAAAGGTAGTGGTGCCACCATAACTAAAATTATTTTTTCATTTACTAATTATCTAGATTCTAACTGTATGCAATGCCTCACAAAAGTATTCGAAATTTTTGGTTTTTTAATCCATATATATCTTGCCATTTCCCTTCAGTCTAATAACCTTCTTTATGCAATTTGGCATGGACAGAGCAAGCTTCCGAGTTCTTTAATGAAATTTTCTCCCATTCTTCTATTATAACTCGTTTTAATTGTTTCTTTTATAATATAGGATGCTTCAGAGCAGATCGCTCCAAATGCTTCGGATCGTTATCTTGTTGAAATATGTAACGAACCGAAAGCCCAAGGTTTTCAGCACTTTCATCCAAATTGTTCTTTAAAATCTTTATGTTCTGCTTCTGTGTACATAAAGTTCATTTTGTCAGTTATGAACTAAATGTTGCCATCTCCATTTGCACTTATGCACCCTCCATAACATGACGTTACCACCTACATGTTTGAAAGAAGGGCATGCATTTTTTGGGTCCATTTCAGTATTCTTCTTTCTTCATACTTTATTTCCACAATCCGGTTCAAAAAGGTTAAATATTGTTTTCTCACTGAATATAACTCGTGATCAAAAGTCATTGTCGTGATTTTTATATTTTTTTCGCAAATTCTAAGCATTTTTTACGATTTTTTCCACTATCTAGTGGTTTAATTCGGGGAGTTCATCACAGTTCCATCATTTACATGCACGCTGTGATATTCGGAAAGGTTCCTGCTAACTTCTGCGGCAAAAATTCAGCTGTAGGTTTTATTTTAATTTTCCTTTAATAGTTATTATTAAAAGTAATCATGGCTGTAAAAGCACTGAAATTGTGGTTAATATCGAAAGATTATCAGTTCCGAATACTTGGTGAGGCACTGTATATATTTGCTCTGTACTAACTAAGGGAAATAACGCATATTAACTTTATCCACGCCTGTGTATAAATTTTATTTAAATATTTACTTTTCCTGTTGTAATTTTCCATACAACTCGTTTTTTCCCGTATTTAAATTTTATCGATACCGAACAGAGAAGTTTCTGACCTATTCCCCACAGCTGAAATAGCCGACAAACAGCAACAACATCGCACTCTGTTCCTGCAGTTTATCAATGAAGTTTTTAGAATTAAGATTCTTGCTTGTCGCTGAATGCTCCCGGTTTGTTATAGTTCTCGTTTGGTTTTTGTATTGAAAATTATATAGCCTTGATGTTTAGACAAGATGCTTCGTGAGTGCAATGGGTGAGCGCATGATACAATTATATAAGGTAGGAATGACAACTGGATATTTTCTCACGAGTGGCTTTTTATTTTCTTTTCTACTTTTTTCGTTTTCTAATTTATACTATCTTTGACAGTTGGTGCCATGATATAATTATACAAGGTAGGAGTGGCAGATTTTCGTATTGCGTCAACTGTCAAAAATAGTATAAATTAGATAACGAAAAAAGTAAAAAAGAGAAAGTAAAATATACAGGCAGAACTGACATTTGATGGACGCAGCTCGTGAGAAAATAGGCACTTGTCCAGGCTATCTTGTAATAATTGTATCATGGTTGGTGCAAGATGAAAAAACTGTCACTCCTACCTTGTATAATTGTATCATGAGTGAGCGGAGCTCGGCTCCCCACAAAATCTCACCTATCGAACTCATGAATGATCTTGACTAAACATCTAGGCTATATCATGTTCATTACAATAACCAAACGAGAACTATAATAACTCATTAATAACATATTTATTTTAAACATGTTGTTTTAATTTCAATATTTTTATATAAATTTTCTTTATAGTAATATAAAGTTTTATTATAGTTAGTTTTATTTTCAAATAGTAAATATTTGAAAAATATTTAAAAAAATTCGTGCATGATTTTAATATATTTTTTATTAATTCTGTTAAAATATTTTAATATTTTATTTAATTCAAAAAGTATTTAAATAAATTTTAAATATTTACGTACTCGATTTATGCAAATGCGTTAAAAAATGACTTCGTTTTTGGACACATTGAAAAAGTTTTTGAATAAATTTAATATTTTTTTTTCTCTTAGTGTACGTGCAGTTTGTAAAATATAGCATAGACTTAAACGGTACGATTGTTATTATTTTTTTAATTTTATTTTATCTTGTTCTACATGAAAACACAATTCTTTTTCAAAACTCTCTTGCCTGAACGTCATTAAGACAGTCACGTGGTATGCTTCGGCAGTAATCAGTCATCATATGATCATGCCATCGACAATGTTACCTTTCTTTCATGACTTTTGAATCCTAATGGAACCGCTCTCCTTGATCTTCGGTATAAGAGTAAAGATTTTCGAGAAATGTATCCAAATGGCTATCCAAATCTATCCAAAACTTGATATTCATGTTACACCCAAGTTTTCTAAAATTTCCCAGGAGGTCATGCACCTTCAGTAGGTTCATGCACATTCCAGGAAATCATAATAATTTACTGATTTATAATTCCCATCAAATTTTTCGCAACGTTCACGAAAGATTCCAGACCGCAGATTCTAAGTCATTCATTGAATGTACGAAATTGTTATCCCTTTTTAAAAGTAAAATACGAGCTTTCAATAGATTCCAGGCTTAAATCCTGACAGAAAATTTTTTAAAATTTTTCTGATAGACCGTCACCAAAACTTTGTAGACAATGGCAATTCGTTTTCGATTCAATTTTTCACTGTAGAGACTGAGGCGAAGAGCACGTTAAGCGTTCTATGCCAACGAAACGCGGTAAATCCTTGGTTCAAAAATTTTTTAAATTTTTATGATGACAATGGCAATTCGATCTAAGACAAACTAATATGTGATGAATTTTAAATTTAAGTTAAAAATAAAATTTTTTTTCTCTTTATTTAGTGAAATTTAAAAAAAAACTGATGATTATATTTTTGCAATATATTGCCCAAGTAGTTTATAGCTAACTCACTAAAATGACGATATATTTTCAAAGCTAAAAATAAATTCAGGCTTAAACAATTTGAAACACGAATGTAATAAAATTTATATTAATTACTTGTTACAAAACAATTAGTTTTAAGACGTTTTCTATAGGTTTTTTTTATTCATTATTTATGAACGATGATGTGTATCTATGCGGTGTATCAAGATCGTAAAATAGAATTTTTTTTTTTAAAAACTCCAACTCAAACAGTTGTTATTTGATTTATTATATATTGTTGATAAATTTTCAGAGTTCACAAAAAAAAAAAAAAAAAAAAAAAAAAAATGGAACAAGTAATGACTTTATCTGAAGTGGCAAGATATGGATAAGAGTGTTTGCGTGACACTTAAGATGTGCGATAAAATTTTTGTGGATAACTTAATATTATTTAATCAACTTATTTATTTATATAAATTATTTTGCTGCTTTAAGCTGACTATCTAAATAAACTAAACCTTACTTTTACGAAAATTAACACTAAATTAGCTAGATAATAACATTTAATGTGCAAAGTAAAGCAAGACGCCCTATAGAAGTCGACTGAAGCACCTTAAAAGAAAAAACATAAATTTAAATAAAAAAAAAAATAAATATTTCTGAAATTTAATTTCTTTTAATTGAATTTAGCTCTGCTTTCGTGTAGCTCATGTGTAGATATGTCATCAAATAATTAATGCACCGATAAACAAACATCAAAATGCGAGCAAAGTATCTTCAATACTATAATAAATAATATTTTCAACAAAGCGCGACGGAAGTTATTTTTGGGAATCAAATATAGATTCAAAAGAATCAACGAATCACAACAAAACAAAAAACATCTGGCTGTGAGCAACAAAGCTTTAGCTCAGTAGGTGCGTATAAAAATATGGATGCGAACCAAAGTATTACAAAGACCACGAATTTATTGAAAACCGTTTCAACGCCAAATGTTTTAAGCACCGCCGCCAGCTGTAGTGTCGACAACACTGCTGCAGCAAAACCATCCACACCCACACCCACACCCACACCTACTCTAGCACAACTTGCACAACAACCGCTTAGCTCCTTTAACTTCCGGCACAGCCTTCTTTACGACAGTGGTGCCGAAAGTGGTGATGCAGACGATCAACAGCGTCTCATACATACACCATCAGCACGTTCGCACAAATTCATCATCATACCAGCATCAATAGCTGCGACAAGCGCAACAGGCGTTGGTGGCAACAATCAAGGACTACCTTTCCGCCAAACTATATCTACGAATTCTTTGGCAACAGTTGTGTCACAAAAGACAGCCGGCTCTGTGAATAGAGGTGCAGCAACACCAACACAACAATATCAGCGCCCCGAACTATTGTCTAGATACGAGCACAAGTCAGCAAGTACACCAACGAATGGCGCATCAATAAGTTCTCAATCGGATGCCATTCATCATCGAACAAGTGTTCAAACAGCAACAACAATGCCGTCAACTCTTGCCACCAGTGCTGGTGTTGGGGTGAAATTTACACTCTATGATGGTGAGACATCTGGGGCTGGTGCTCTTTCTATCACAGACCCCATAGCAATCAATTCAATTGGTTCCACTTCAGCAACAGTGGCGGTGTCGAATATCTCGCCTACAACGACAATAGTTGCAGGATCGGGGGCGACCCCTCCTGCATTTGCTAGCGTTTTTCGACCGCGTTACGATCGTGCGAACAGTAGCATGCGGTCTGTGGTATCAGGTGAGTTTAATGGCTGTCTGTGCTGCCAGTCAACACATTTTTATTGAATTTAATTTTATGGTTGTGAAATGTTCAACTACCATGTTTAGGATTTGTGAACGTTTTGATTTGCTCAATCATTTATCATCACATCTAATGTGACGTTTATAGTCGCGGGTGAAGTTTAGGGTTCATGGTAGGCTAGATCAGATCAATGACCGCAAATGGAAAAAAATATATGTATGTCAAAGATTACCATGACCACTGCACGCAATTTTTTTCTGCACGGCAAGTAATGTTCTACTTAAATGTTTTTATTTCATGTAGAAAGTAAAAGATAAGAAAAAAAAAATTTTTAAAATAAATTTATTTCATTTTAACCAGAGCTTTAAGCGTTATTTTTAGTAGTGAGAGGGTAGTTTACATCCTTCTGGTGGATAGTGATTGTGTTCGCGCAGACTTGCATCTCAAATTCTAGTTGGATATGCTTTTTTGGTGGGTGGGGGGGAGGTGATCCGTTTTTTTTAATAGCAAGTTGGAGGTGGTAAGAGTTAAGTCAAGTTTGTGTTCCAGTCGGCGTCCGTGGCGTAGTTGGTTAAAGTGCGTGGCCTCTATGTCAACGAACCTGGAGACCCGGGTTCGGACCCTTAGCAGCGACAGAAAATTATTTGAATTAAAATTATTTAAATTTTTCTGTACGGCCGCCACCTCTCTGCAGACAATGGCAAACCTCAGAGAGTAATCAAAATGCCATGTAAAGCTTCTTGAGAACAAGAACATTCCGTTCATCATTGTTCGGAGTCGGCGTTAAGCCTGTAGGTCCGGTTCTCGGTCAATTGTGTACAAACTTAATAACACACACAACACAATTGATCATAAGAAGCTAAGTCAAAGTCCTTTCAAAGGCTGAAATTACCAGTTATTTATTTTTTTATGTTTGTGTTCCAGTCATGACCTGTTTTAACTTCTTTTGTGCTCCTGCGTTGTCTCTTGTGGATATAATGTCAGCAAATAATGGTTCGCACAATGTTGTTTTCCAAGGCGTCTATCATTGTAGAATTGTTCGCATAAAATAATGACTTCACATAACCCCAGAGAAAATAACCCCCCCCCCCCAAAGGCTTTAAATCGCACGATCTTGGTGGCCAATTGACTGGTTAATTCTGAGAAATAAAGTGTTCGTCAAATGTTTTTTTTTAAGTAAGTCGATTGTTTTACAAGCTGTTTGGTATGTGGCGCCGTTTTTTTTTTTTTGGAAAAATATGTCTTCAATTATTTTTTTACTCTCTGAGGTTTGCCAATGTCTGCAGAGAGGTGGCGGCCGTACAGAAAAATTATTTTAATTCAAATAATTTTCTGTCGCTGGCTGGGGTTCGAACCTGGGTCTCCAAGGTTCTTTGACATAGCGGCCACGCACTTTAACCAACTACGCCACGGACGCCACTCTACGCCACCAACTACGCCACGTCTAATACGCTATGACTCGTAAAATAAATGAGATAGGTAAATATCCTTTTTACTATATACTTACAAGATCCTAAGGATGAAAATAAAGAAAAAAAAAAACAAAAATTTTCCGCCGATTTCTACTAGAACCTCCCCTTAACATCCCATTCAATTGGGGTACGAAATCATCGGCTATCATGGATCAATAGCGGTCGCAGGTGACGGTAACGTTGTTGTCTGCCTCATTTTTAATGAAGTAAGTTTCCACTAATGATCCACCGGCCCATAAAGCGCGCCAAACACGGATTTCTTATTTTTTTTTGTGAATATAACAATGCTTTGAATCTCTGTTCTTCAAATTTGGCTATTCTGCTTATTGACATTACCATTCAGTCAAAAATGAGCCTCATCACTGAACAGAATACTGCAATACAACAGTGGACTGGCTTCCAGTTTATTTTCAGTTCATTGAAAAAGCGTTGATCCGACTTTAGTCTATTCATTATAAAACGGCTAACAGAACTGAGCACATGTGATAATAAAACTGCAGATCTGACCAATGTATGACATTTTAATCCTTATCAGTAAATGGAACCTCAAAATAAAAAAACACTATTTATTTTTAATACATAACATAGGATGTCTTTAATCAGGCTATAGTTTGAATAACATTTTGTAAATAGTTTGAATGCTCAAAGTATTTGAAAAAGCCAGATAAAAATATATTAGCGGGTAGAAGGAAACGAAGAATTAAATATCTCAAGCAATGTATTTTATAAAAACTAATCTTTTGTTAAAAAGAAAAATTTAGTTTTTGTTACATTGCTTAAATTGGTCGGCAAGGAACTCTTACAAAAGAATTTATTTCAATAAGAATATTTGCATAATTGATGCGCAAAGTTTACAGATTTTCTACAGTATTAAAGTCTAGTCATGATGTTGATTATGGCCGCTGAATGAACCCTGGCAGCGAATTAAATAAGCTTGATGCAAATTTAAATAAACTATTGCAAAATAAACTTCACTTTGCTTGCTTCATTTAAAAAAATATACACATTTTTTTTATATATATGTTAGACACGAGATTTGCTTTAATTTATTTACAAATTGCAGCGTATGTTCCTAGCTCATATGATGTCAACAATGTCACCATCACTTCCCTGCAGAATAACGCACCACATCTACCGTTGCAGCCCAATACGTACGACAACAAAGAGCTGAGCGCAAGTTCCTTTATCTATCGTGATCATTCGGCCAATCAAATCTACTCGGATGTAACATCGGTGCGTTCGTTAGCATCGATTGGCATCGGTTCTACGGATGGACACAAGCTGGTGATACGTCGTGTGCCGCATACGCCCGATGAGCTATTTAGTTTAGTGCATCCGCCATCGCCCCCGTAAGTTTAAAACTTAAAATAAGCTTAAATTTGACTTAAATGTCTGAATGACTATTGCATTGGAGACGTTATATTATTTTTTTTTTTTTTGAGTAAGTGTGAGCTTTCGACGCCGTTATTAATTTCAGCTATTCATTTATAACCTTAACGAGATGTTTAAATCTGTTTTTACAAAATTTTAATTACTGGCGAGCGCTCTGATTACGCTCTTACTACCTAATTTACATTATTTTACAATTAGAACAATTTTTAATTGGTCTCATAGACAACCTTACATCGAAATTAGTTGTGCACTAATGAGGAAGGAGACAAAAAGGAATTGAAAAATCACTCAATGATTTTACTTATTAGAGGAAAATTAATTTTTAGACGAAGATTTTAATTTGGGAACAAAACTTTTATATAAGTAGTATCGGGACTTATCCTGGGTCCGTATTTAAGGGTTTTTTCCAACAAGAGAGTATATTCTTCGGAAATGTCAATGATCTAAAGGCATTTTGTATTTTTACGGATTTGTCGAATTTTCATGGCAGCAAGGGTCTTGGCACTAACTATATTTACATTTTTTAAAAGTAAACGTATTTGAACGAAAATATTGGACTCCCAATTTATCTCTTCATTCAGTCGATTATTCATCAGCGCTGTAGCATATGTAGTGTTACTATCCTATATTTTTTCTACTAAAATTCCAGTGATTTTGAATTTTAGTAGAAAATGTGATGAATTTTACGTTCCTCTCTTTATGTTATCTTTGTTGCCAACTTCACTTTATATAAGTTAAATATGTGTTATGGTTAACCATGGGCAAAACTGCTTCTTTGCAGTCACTGCAGGAGGAATACCTGTGATTGCTACTTTGTTATATTAAAGAGCACACTGACTGTTATTGGAAATTGATTATTCTGCAGTTTGCATATAATTTTAAAGATCTTTGTAAAAAAAAAGTTAATTATCCTAATTCTAGTAAGTAAAAATTAAAAGAAGTAAAAATTAAAAACAAAATGTCAGACCAAGAAGATAGAAGTTTTCTATGGGACAAGTTAGGTAAAAATCTATAAAAATACTCTGTTGAGACCGTATTCTTTCCGTATAGAGCTTCTTGCTACGGTGTCTATGTTCTTAAAACTGCACAGTAGGATGTTTCTCTTTAAATGTTTCTTCAAATTGCTGACCGACGTTTTGTTTGACAACTCTGTTTTGCAAATATTGCATATTGGGTTGGCAAAGTCCCAAATAGGTCTGATTTTTTGTTATCAACGAACTCTTTAACTTTTTATCAAGTGAAAAAATCACTGCACCAAAATATCGACTCATCTCTATACATGGACACACATACGTAGGTATTTGACGTGACAACTTATCTTTGTCCTTAACATTATTCTTATCTATGTATATCATTTCCCATGTCTCTAAACTTGTTTTTAAACTTTTCGTTATTCTCATATTGCTCTTAACACTGGTCGTATTTCTAGTCGTAATCCTTGTCAAAATGCATGAACTAATCTGTGTCTAAATTCTTGTCCAAATCCTTATCCCTTATCCCAATCTTTGTCCTAATTCTTGTTTTTAGCGTTGTCCAAATCCTTGCCTGAATCCCTATTCTAGTCCTTGTTCTAATCTCTGTACTTGCCTTTGTCCTCAACCTTTTTTAATTCCTACTCCTAATCCTTGTTGATTTTATTTTTAATTTAACTTTTTTTATTTTTATTTTTATTTTTCTTGTTTAGGTTTATGTTTATGTTTATGTTTATGTTTATGTTTATGTTTATGTTTATGTTTATGTTTATGTTTATGTTTATGTTTATGTTTATGTTTGTTTGTTTATATTTGTATTTGTGTTTATGTTTGTGTTCATGTTCATGTTCATGTTTATGTTTATGTTTATGTTCATGTTCATGTTTATTTTGATATTGATTTTGATTTTGATTTTTGTTTTTTAATTCTTGTTTTTGTTTCTGTTCTTGCATTTGATTTGGATTTTGCATTAATGTGGTACTTTGAGGGATCATTGTGGTTTAGATGATCAAAAGAATTTTTTTGGAAATATTTTAAAGAATTATTGTTAAGCTTAATAAGTACACTGAACACTTTTTATACATGAAAATAAAAGTCAAATATCACTGCTCGAAAAGAAGACATACTCGTATGTCGCTGGTGGTATTAATAAATCGATAACGGTTCATCTGAAACAAGACAATCTAGAATATTTAGTTAAATAAGTCACAGAATGACATAGTTAGACTGCTCCCAGCGTTCTAAAATTTGTACGCAATGTTTTTCAATACATATACAGCCCGATTCTGTGTACTTGATAAATCCACCATATTTAATATTTATCAAGTATTGACTATCAATATTTGATATTCTGTCACAGAAAAAAAGATTTTTAAATGATAAATTTGTCAATATCTCATTTGCTATTGTTAAATTTATCAAGGCAGTTGTGGTCGCTTGTAGCAAGCAATATTTAGGCTAATATTAACATAATAATAATAGTAATTATTTTTTTCTATAAATTTATAAACTTTTGTGGAAAATTAGGAAAATGGAAAAAGAAATAGTTTAATTATTGCTGCTGTTGTTATTTGCGTATCAAGTATTGCGGCTCTTCACACTCCTCTCTTGCTTCTCAAGCACTTCAAGCTGCTTCGAGAGCTCTTCTTTCTGTTTCATTCTATTCATGACAATTAGCTGTCAATAGCAATTCACCTCCTCTGGTGAATTTCGAACGATTTTCATTTGTCAAGGTTGCTGCAGAATACTAATAAAGCTTTCGCTTGATAAAATTCTTTACAAATGTTAATGATAAATTACTTATCGATGATACTTTAGCCCGATGAGGGCTGATACTTTAAAAAACTTAATATTCTTTAAAATTATAACGAATTAGAGTGATCCCTTCACTTTTAACTCTCACCATGCAATAAATTCGTTTAACGAATTTGCATAACGACTGCGAATTTACATTGCATCAAACGATTCCTTGAGGAGTCGCATTAAGGCATTTATTTTCATTTTTAGCATTTGGTTGATAACCACACACCTTTATTGTTGTACCATAGAATTTAAGTAGTGTCTATAGTCATAGGCTTATAATTTAATGCAACGCTTTTCAATTTTTGTCGCATTTTTAGTACATTAAGCGGTCGTGGTGTCAAATTTTTCCTTTTTTTTTTTGTATTTTCGTTCTGAGGTCAAAGAACCAATTTTTGATGTTGTAAAATTTAAATGTACCTCAGCACCTCTACTGAACGAGTAATAATTCCATGCAACAATTTTTCATTTTTGTTGCATAGCATCCGCGACATGATGACATAATAATTTATTTTTATATTTTTTCATAAAGCCAAGTACAAATCCTTTATACAATTTTCATTGTATAACATTATTCATAGCATATATACTCACCAAGCAATAATTCCACGCAATGCCGTTACAAGCTTGTTACATTTGAAGCGATTTTGAAGCGGTTCTTAACGAGGCCTCATGATGTTATACTTTTGTTTTTTTTTATCATGTGGGTTAAGAACTAAACTTTTCTGGCGTATAAATTTTTTGCAGAATTTATACACAGCGAGTAATAATTCCATATAAAACAATTTACCAAAGCTATCAATATTTTTTTTCATTGAGTGACATCCATTGTAAAATTATGTAAAAAGTCATTTATAAATTCTGAAAAGACAAATAAAAAAAACGAGAATTATTAAGTACTATTTTATAATTTATACTTTTATTGATTTTAACTAATTTGAAGTGCATAAGTAAAAAATAAAATTTAGAAAAGGATCTCATAAATGCGACGATTAAATTTGCGATTTATTATTTAACTGTTTTAAGCTCAAAACGTTTCCCTCACAGCTCTTAGAAATTCAAGTTTTTGTTACGCTGATATAGTTTTCACACCTATCATAAATGATATTAATTTATGTTAAATGTAAATATACTCGAACAAAAATCATCATGTCGCACATGATTTCTAGTGCAAAAAAAAAAATTTTATTTTCATGCTGATATTGTTCGCATGTTTTGCTATTTTCAAAAACGTGCAAAATATAATTTCAACTTTTTCATACCAAAAAAAAACGAACACAATGACAGAAAAATAATCCATAACATCTAGTTGCAGTTGCTAGAATTGGGTTTTTTCACATTTTCTACAGCGATTCGAAGCAACGTAAAATACTCGTTAAGTATGAGTTAAGCAGTTCAATATTTTTAAAGCTTATTAGCACCTTGATTGTACACTTAAATAATGTAAATTATTAAACAAAAACCTATTTTTGACTTATCAGAGCATGAGTTTGAGTTGCCTCAAATTATATGATTTTGGAGGATTATCTAACTTTTTTTATAGTCAGTAGTACGAAATCGAGCAAACCGAAAAGACGGTACAAAACCCGCTCCTACGAGTAGAATCGAACTGACAACGTGTCGTTTCTAGGCAAGCCATGGATGGCTATGTGTGGTGAAATTAAAACCCCTTCATTAAAAAAATCCTGTTGAAAAAAAAACAAATTTTCGAAATTAATCAACGTTATACACTTTGCACTCTTACGATGCCTGCACGCTTTGCGGATACGGATGCAGTTTCATCCAGACACTCGGAACAGTCTTATTACCGTTTTAATCGCATCGCCAAAATGTAAGAAAAAAATACTAATTTATACAAAGCACATGATTTTCCCAATTGAGAATAGAACGATGTTACATCATCAACGTCATCTGCTTCAATTTGGTTTATTGTATATAATTTGCTTAAGTTAAAAGCTTCTTAACTTTATTGCTTAAGAAGCAGCATTGTTATATATTGTTGGATTTTATTGTTATTTGTACAATTCATTGGCAAGACTGAAGGCTCCCCAAAAAATTCGCTTGGAGGCTTAACATATTTGACTTTTGTGTTAACAGTGTTAACAGACTTAAAAGTGATTTTTATACCCCTACGTTTAAAAAACGTAAACGGGGTATATTAATTTTGTCACTCCGTTTGTAACGCCCATAAGGAGGCGTGGTAGGTATAGAAAAGTATATATATTCTTGATCAGCATCACCACCCGAGTCGATTTAGCCATGTCCGTCTGTCTGTCCGTCTGTCTGTCCGTCTGTCCGTCTGTCCGTCTGTCCGTCTGTCGTCACGATTACAGCCGTAATTTTCAAGCTATCATCACGAAACTCGATATTTAAGCTTTTATTTAAAAAATAAAGGTCAAGTTCGAAAATGAGCCAAATCGGATAATAACCACGCCTACCTCCCATACAAAGTGACTTTATCAAAACGGTATAATCTCTTAGAATTCCACAAAAATTAATCTATGAAATTTAAATTTTGCGTATGAGCTTTGATATATAATATACACTCTGAGTATGAAATTCAACCAAATCGGGTGAAAACCACGCCTACCTCCCATACAAAGTGACTTTACCAAAAATGTAAAATTTCTTAAAATTCTCCAAAACTTAATATATGGACTTGAAATTTTGCATATAAACTTTGATATATAACTTGTACTTTGTGTATGAAATTCAACCAAATCGAGTGAAAACCACACCCACCTCCCATACAAAGTGACTTTATCAAAAAACAAAAGAGAATATTTTCTCTTAAAACTATGACGAAAATGTTTTTACAAATAAACATTTTTCTGACTGCTTAAGACTTTGAATATACTTTGGTTCGGACGTAGGGGTATTTTAGCTTCGACCCAGTCGAAGATCATTTCTTACTAGTTTTTATTAATTTTGAAGAATTTTTTAATCAGTGTGATAGATGATGTATTAAAAAAGTATGGAAGTTGTTTTAAGAGTTATTAAAAAATAAAGCCTAAAAAATTTAAATTTTTAATAGCAAAGAGAATTGTTCGAGATTTGCTGAAATAGTTTTGAGACTTCAAGGAGCTGATATAAATCAATATTTTCTCTTTCAAGAGGTTAAGAAATCTGAAGTTTTATTGAGAGCCATGGTTTCATACATGAAATTACTTTTAATTTAAAATAAAAGAAGAAGATTTAAGAGAGCAACAATAAAAAACAAAAATAAAAAAAAAATAGAAAAGGTAAATTAAGAAAAAATACTTTCAAAACCGCTTAAAACAGACAAGAAAAACAAATCACTACAACTACTAAACTAAAAAATAAATACTCGAGCGAAAACAAGAACTAAAACGGGGAAAAAAAAAAACACAAAAAAACTTAATTTTATACGAAGAAACGTGTGGTACGAAATTTTAAGAATGTGCAGGATTTTATGTTAAATTTATCTTTATAAACCAAAATTTTCAAAAAATATCTTAAGATTTAAAAAAATATGTATAAATGTCATATTAAATGTATGTTCTTTTTGATACTTCGGATGAAGAAATTGATTTTGAAGAAAGAAAAGTAAAAGTGTATAAAGAGAGAAGACCAGGATCCCTTGAAAATGATCGGGAACTTTATCGTTTCACGCCGGAGAACCTCCAATATTTGGTAAATTATTTTTTGTCACCAAACGAAGAAATGCGTAGAGGCGTTTTGTCAAATATAGAAAAAAAATTAAAATTTTTCTACGGTATGTCGGGGATTCTGGGTTTCAAGTCGGGGTCAGGGAAGATTTTGGTGCACATCGGAGCACAGTTTCAATTACAATTTGGGAAATTGTCAAAAAGTAGTGGCAAAAGTAAGTGATTGAATTCGTTTTCCATCTAATGATGAAGAATTTGAAGAAGCCAAACAGCTCTGGAGCCATAACTTTAAATTCCCATTTGCAATTGGTGCCATCGACTGCACTTTGATACCAATCAATATGTGAATATGGAAACGAATATGTGTACCGAGAAAATTTATTATTCATTATTTTTTTTTAATTAAAACAGACCGACAGCTGAGTGTTTACTCAGTTTTTAAAAATTATTGCACTTGGAGTGGAGTAAAGTTTATTTCATACGACTTTTAACCCTAAACTCTTTCGATTATCGCACTCGTTATAGAAGTCTTAACACAATCCACTCACTCACTTCACTCAGTAGTATAATATCACCCAAAATTGTTAATTTTTTTTTTTTTTTTTTTTTTTTTTGTAAAATTTTTGTGAAAATTTTTTTTTATAAACTATTTAGCTAGCAATATTTGGAATTATCTTTAAGAGAATTTTTTCACCAGTCATAGAATAATTGATTTTATTTATACAAAAATTTAATTTTTGTACGAAGGTTGGTATTTATATTTCTGGCCTTGGCAGCAGTAAATGGCAAACGTCAGATGAAGGAAACTTGACATTTTTTAACATAATTTCGGAGAAAAAAATTAAATTAGCTCGGAAACATGTTCGTGCAATAATATTTTATAACTATCGACGTGGTTTTTAAACACAATAATGCATCTATAAACTTGAATCTTTATGCGACGATGAAGCACCAACGTACAGCATCTTTTGCGCACCAAATTCCGTGCCCAAATCAGCGGTCTTGGCGATGTCAATTTGACCCCTTTGGACTTTTTTTTGTGGGGAACCGTGAAGGATCGATATTATGCCAACAATCCGGAAACGATTCGGGCACTTAAGGCCAATATCATCCAAGCAATCCGTGATCTAAGCCCGAAACCATCAACAAGGTCTTGGAAAGTTGGAATGACAGAATGTTCCATAGTTAATGGGAATGTTTGCTCTAATTAACAGAGCCATAATACATGGAAAAAATTAAATTTTGTTCATTTTATTGCATTAAAAAAAAAACTTGTATTAGTCCCACCCTGTATATTTTTAAGAGAAATATAAATTTTTAACTCACTTCGTAAAAAAAGGGTCCTAGCAAAACGTTCAATAGGTAAATATTTCTTGTTAAATATGTGGCGCATAAATAACGTTATGATTGAAATAATGAATAACTTTTTCTTTCTTAATAAAATTAAGATTAGAGCATGGAAATATTTTTAAATTATGATTTAAAGATATCTTTCAAATACTGCCTATTGTTTGCTTCGACCTGACGTGCTCTTCTAGAGCATTTTCCATAACTTTTCACTTCTTCTCGAATATTGGCCTTAAGCTGTTGGATGGTTCTTGGCTTATTGTACCCTTAAGGTAGCCCCACACCAAAAAATCGGGAGCCGATAAATCGGGCGAACGCGGTGGCCACTTGAAATAAAAAAACGTGAAATTATTCGATCGCCAAAAATTTCGCGCAGGAAAGTCATAGTTGGGCGAGCTGTGTGAGCTGTGGCTCCATCTTGTTGGAACCACAACTCTGGGTTGTTCTGAACCTCTGGCCTAACAAAATAATCAATCATTGCCCGGTATTGAATGCCGTTCACACTAACCGCAACTGGTTCGCTGTTTTCGAAAAATATCAATTATCCTTTCTGAATATTCCAATATTCAGTGGGTGCATTTGATCTTCAACAATTATTCTTGAATTTTGGGTGCCCCATATTCTGCAATTTTGTTTATTCACGTGACCATTGAAGTGAAAATGGGCCTCATCGCTCATTATGAGTTTGTGAATAAACTCGTTGTTTTCAAGGCACAATTCTTGCAAACAGTGAATATATTGAATGCGTTCTTGTAGATCATTTGGTTTTAACTCGTGAACTAATTGCATCTTATATGGAAAAAGGTGTATCATATGTAAAATTCTTTGCAAAGACCGCCTAGACATCCCCAACTGCTGACAACGTCGCCTGGTGGAAGTTTCAGGGTCTTCCTCAATAATTGCTTCAATCCGAGCAATATTCTCATCATTTCGAACTGCACGAGGTCTTCCAGCACGTGGAAGATCCCAGACAGCCCCTTGTTGGCCAAAACGCTGAACCAATCGGTAAATTGTTGTAGCGCTAGGTGCCAACTGAACATGAAACAAAGTTCGATATAATCTTTGAGTCTGAATAATCGAGTGCTGATTTTCAAAATAGAATTGAACCACTTTGGTTCTTTGTTCAATGCTAAGTCTTTCCATCATAAATTTCCCAAGTATTCAAAAGGTTATTCTGAAAAGAAAACAAAAAAAAAAACACTCTTTAGCAAAAAATTTACCCAATGATGAAATCATAACGTTACTTATGCGCTACTTATGCACCTTATACATATGATGCAAAACCATAAAATATGTACTTTTTCGGTATTTTTAAAAATATTATTTTTTTAATTTTTAAAAAATAGTTTTTATTTAATTTTTAAAATAAAATCATATTTTGAATTTCATCACATTTACCCATTGTTAAATTGACAGATTGTAAATAAAAATTTATTAAAAAAAAAAACAAAAAAAAAAATATTTTGAATTTTTGCTTCTTTGTTCAAAACGATATTTTTCACATATGTATATTTCTAACCCAATAAAAACTATTTCTAACTTATTCAACATAAAACCTATTTTTGGTGATTTTTTATCTTCGAGACTTTTTTGCCACACAAACATAAAATGTTTATGCAAAAATGGTAAAATTAAACACATCAAAGAACAAAGAAAACAAATTTTTGAGGATTTTCAATTTGAAATACTGTTAATACAGATAATTACCATTAAAATTATACCAAAATTTTCAATTTTTACGAAAAAAGTTTTTCGAATTTTTTCCACTGGTCACAGCACTGTGAATAGTGGTGAAAATTTAAATTCAGAGTTAACCACAAAATATGTATGATAAGAGTTAACCACAAAATGTTTATATTTAAATCTTAAATATTTTTCAGACAACTCCCCCACCGACTCAACTAAAGTATCAATCCACTTCTGGAATCAAAGCAAAGTTGTCAGAGTCACAATTGCAGAATTTATGAAAGAACATTTTATCAAACTCATTTTAACTTTTCATTTAAACAACTCGATTATAAATTCTTTAAATTGTAAGCAGATACTTCAAGTCGGCTTAAATATTAGTTAAGGGGAGATACGCAGTCAGAACTTTTTTTTTTTTTCAAAAATTTTTTTTGCATTTTCTTAAAGCCTTAAGTTTCAAAAATATTTGGTGAACATTTCAAGTTAATATCTCAAAAAATAACAAAGTTATAGCCTACTGAGTGAACCGCCTTCTAGAGCGCGCAGTGCTGGCGCTTATTTTCAAACGCGTTTTTCTCGAAACCATGTTTTCAAAGTCGGTGACCAAGATTTCTCAAAGCTCAGTGAAGCGATCGTTTTGATTCTTTTGCAGGCTTATTGTACACATAATAATCTCGTACTTGTCATAGGATTTTTTTTTTTTTTAGCTTCGTTCATTTTTTATAGGCAAAACTATGACGAATTTTTGGTCGAAAATCGTTTTTTTACGTTTGAAAGTCCGCCATTTTGTGAAAAATTAATATTTTCAAAAACGGCTATGACAAGTACGAGTTTTAAGTATCTACTTTAATAATATATTTCATTTTTTTGTTTCAGATGAATTAAGGAGGAGCAATCTTGGTCACCGCATTTCACCTTTTTTTCAGAGCGCTCTACAAAAACTGCTGTATCGACCTTAATATTAAATTTTTTTTAATAAAAAAAAAACTAAAAATACTCTTGAATGTGTATATTTTTAGGTATAAAAACCCTCATTCAAAAATATCCCATAGGTTTCCTTAAAAAAATTCACAAACATGACCTTTTTTTTCGGCCTCTGGCTGCGTTGCTCCCCTTAATTGGAAAATATCAGTTAAAGTGAAAAAAAAAACAAAAAAATTATGAACTGCTGTTTACACTGACGATGGAGGCATTAAAATCAAATGTAAACAAAAAGTCCCACAAAAGCAATAAATGTTGTAGGAAATGTATTAATGAATGAAATAATTTTTTTTCCAACTGGCTGACAGCTTAAGAATATTTATTATTTCATTGTTGTCGATGCACAAGTGTTTAGACAAAAAATAATTATAAATTCATTTATGACAGGGTGTGTTTAAATATCTGTGAAATTTTTAAAAAAATTATATCTACAGATTTTAATAGAAAATGATTTCCAACTCACTTAAAGTTTTAGAAAATCAGTTCTTAAAACTTAAATTCGGTTTTATTATTTTAACACACTAATAAAATAATTTTGCTATTACTCTTAATAGTTAGTTTTTAATTTTAAGAAAATCTTATTTTATTTACAATCTTACTATTAGTATTATTAGTAAGTAACTAAGAATTTTTATATTATTTAATCTTATAAAATTTTTCGTTCAATATTTTTAATTTCTTCATAATTGCATTACAGACCGCCCGGCTTCGATGACGACGATGAAGATAGTTTTATGGATATGTCCGATGAGACAGCCAATTTAAAACCACGTCAACAGCACTGGGCCAATAAGATGCAATTTGTTTTAGCATGTATTGGCTATTCGGTAGGATTGGGCAATGTTTGGCGTTTTCCCTACATGTGCTATAAAAGTGGTGGAGGTAAGTTTAAATTGAAGATTATTTTCAATTCTGATTAACTACAAAAATTATAGTTTCAATTTTGCAAAAAGTGTAACAAATTGTTTGGATAGTTTCTGTTAATTAAAGCAAGTAAATAAAAGTTGAAGATGGAAACATCTGCAATGAAATCAACAAAACTGTCATATTTATAAAATCCTACTCTTTAGCTCTATCAAATTTGATCAGAATTAGTTCAGACACTAATGATATCTTAATGAGTAGACGGTTTTTTAAATTTTATCGAGGCAAATAAATAAAGCCTTCTGTCAGCAGCTTACATTCAATTTCCGCTTACATTACAAAAAGATATAAAAGAAACACAAGCACACATTTTTCGCGCAAACAGAATAAAAACAAAAGATGTGCGCTTATCTTAAGGGGACAATGACAATGACGTTGATAGACTGCTTATTTGCAAACCAGTTATATTTACAAGTACAAGCTAGGCGTATGACATCTTAATGCCAGTCTATTACGTCTATCTTCATTTGAAGACACATGTCTCTCTGTGTGCGTCTGTCTGTCTATCGGTCTGCCCGATTGTCGGCTATTCTGTGACACATTTATTTCACTTGGTTTTTGTTTTTTCTTATTATGTAGAATTTATAGCTAATATAGAATGATATAGGTTGATATTATTTTAAATTTCTTATTTAAATTTACTTTGTTTTCTGCGTATGGTTTCTTTCATTTTTAAATTTTTTCTTTATTTGTTATTTTTGTTTTTTTATTCATTTCTAATTTTTCCGTTTTCTTTTTAATAGGCGTTTTTCTAGTACCTTATTGCATTATACTGATAATATGCAGTATTCCACTTTTGTTTATGGAATTGTCTATTGGACAATATACTGGACGAGGACCCATTGGCGCTCTGGGACAACTGTGCCCGTTATTCAAAGGTAAGTTTGAACTAAGGATTAAAAGACGCCAAAATAGGTTCTTTTATATCTTTCCCCTTCTTAAATCATGACATATGTCGTTTTTATCTTAAGCTCTATCATGAATGCTTTTTTATGAAATAATTCCCTGGAATGCCTTTAAGAACTCGTTAATCACTTTGTGATTGCCGATTTGTCTTAAAACTAGATTTAAAAGGTATGTATATTAAATGTTTTTCAAACCATATTTATAATTACAAAAAAAACAATATAAGATAAATAAGATAATATATTAATGATAATAAAAGTAATGATAATAATTATAGCAAAAGTAATATTATTAGTTAGATTAAAAGTAATAGTAATAGTAATAGTAATAGTAATAGTAATAGTAATAGTAATAGTAATAGTAATAGTAATAGCAATATTAATAATAATAGTAATAGTAATAGGAAAAGTAATAGGAAAAGTAATAGTTATAGTAATAGTAATAGTTAGTAATAGTAATAGTTAGTAATAGTAATAGTTAGTAATAGTAATAGTTATAGTAATAACAATAGTTACAGAAATAGTAATAGTAAGATAAGAAAATTCTATAGAATAACATATCTGCCCATCTGAAGAGTTCTACAAAATTTTTGTCATTAAATCATACTCTAAATCTTGAAATCGGAAGAACTTTTGTGAGTTGAGAAGAAAATTATTGATTTTAGACGACTTTAATTTTAATGCTTTTGGCCAAATAATGCGATAAATTTTAATATGAGGCAATGGGGGTAACCTCATTGACTCATTCTAATTTTATTTTGTTTTCCTCCACATTTTTTTTATTTTTCGAAAAAATCGAAGCTAATAAGATTTTAAATAAGTTCTTTTAATTCTTTTAAATAAACTTTAAATTCTTTGAAATTGTCACGTCCCCTGTCATCAATCTACAAAATGTCATTATTGAGTCTTAAGTTTGTATGAGTAACGATTTGCAAATGTCTTAACACTATTGCCTAGTGTAAACGCCTGTATGTCTGGTTTTCATTTTTCTTGTCCAAACAAACAAAATCCAAATGCTGCGCTTTACGTGTCAGTATCTTTGTTAAGAACTCACAATGAAACTTATACGTTATTTATTTATTTATTGTAATGATGTAGGCTACATGTTTTAAAGCAAATGCAAATATTTTAAAAATTATAAATGTACATTGAAAAAAGTCCACAAGTTAAATGTCGATATTTTTTATTTTTTACCCGATTTCAGTTGCTTTCGCTTTTAGGTCTCAGGAATATCCCAATTTTTTCAAACATTTTCATTTTCAAAAGTCATTTCTTTCAAAAGTATATAAAATTTTTAATAATTTTTATCAAGTTTTTTTGGTCGTTAAATAGTTTATTTTTGTAATCGAAAATTTACAGAATCGATTGCTATAATTTTTGAATATGTTGTTATACACATTTGAATGAGATAAAAAAAAATAGAAATATTCCCGTTTTCAGTCGATTTTCGAACCTCAGTTTTTATCGAAAAACTACCGACATTTTGTTATTTTTGTGAATAACAGTTTTTTTAAGTTTATTCTAAAGCAACTTTAATACAAAGAAATTTGAAATTTTTTCGATTTTTCTATCTAGTCGATAGCCAAATATCATTAATATTTTTGTGTTAATATAAAAAAATTTTAGTTTTAATTTCAAGAT
Organism: Pherbina coryleti; assembly: GCA_943735915.1. Classification (NCBI taxonomy): domain Eukaryota; kingdom Metazoa; phylum Arthropoda; class Insecta; order Diptera; family Sciomyzidae; genus Pherbina; species Pherbina coryleti. The sequence goes on from OX030948.1 coordinate 23,298,254, forward strand.
TAAACAAAAAATTTATACTCTAGAAGAATAAACCAATTTATCTATACTGTGGGCAAAAAATACAGGGAACCCTCCGAAATGTAGTTTTGTTTTATATGGAAGTAACAATAAATAAAAAAATTAATAAATAGTGAAAAACTCGGTTTCAAAACTATAATTTAAGCTTATTGCCAGAACTTTTTTTCTAGTGTAATACTAATTAAAACTAAAAGAGAAATATTTACTTTCATTTATAAGCTTACATTAACATTTTAAGACTGCCCGACAACGCAGCGGAGAGATTTAAAGTATCTTGAATAAAATTTTTTGCAAAGTTTACATAGCCTTCAATTGAGCATAATTTTCATTTTATTTTTCAACACCAAATGAAGTGTTGTTGTTATTGTTTTCTTGTTGCTCTCTTATTTCCTGTTCCATAACAGCCGATGTATGTAAAGTATTTTATTGATTTAATTTCAACCCACGAAACCTTGCACTATTTAAGCATTTACACTTTATGTTAATTAGCATCTTTACCAGCAACTTGCACTATAGATTCGTATGTATATTGCATATATTTTTACGAATAAAAATACTTCCACGTTCAGTAACAAAAACAAAAAAAAAATTAGATCATCGGTTTGTTGATACTAGGTTTTTTCTTAATACCCCTACAAATATACAAAAATAAAAGCAATTGTATGTAAATTTAACAAAAAATTTGAAACTATTTTAATTTTGCGAATTGTATTTGATGATTTGGGACGAACTTAATGTACAAAGAATAGTTCAAACAAGATATTAATTAAGTTAACTTTTAAAAAATACAGATTTTTCAAAACTTTAGGCTTATATGCGACATTAGCAAGACAACAACTTAACCCAAGAAAAAATTGAAAAATAAAATTCATTATATTTTATAAAGACGTAAAATCTTCTGATAATAACAATCTAGAAGATAGAAGTCTAATTGTACCGACTGTACTTTTTTTGCATAAAATCGTTTGTTGATTGCTTGCTAATGCATTTTACTCGTGCCTAGATTGGTGTTAAGTTTCTTAAACCTTGACTCTGAACTTAAGATTGTTATTATCAGTGAAGTTGGATATGTAAGGAAAATGATTTCAAAATACAGTTAATGAAATGATTTTGGAAACTTAAATCTCGAACATTATTCAAATAACGTATGATTACTTTTATAGAATATGATTTTTCATGAGCTGTCAAATAAACGTCAGTTAATTGATTCTAACGGCAACAAAGTGAAAGGAAAACACATTATTTTGTTCTGTTCAACAGCGCATGTTTAAAAATTTATTTAAAATTGTTAAAAAGGATTTTTTTCCATCAGCGTGGGATTAAAAAATTTATTCAGTTACTAACAATGAAAAGTGTCAAGCAACTTAGAAACAGCTGTTTAAGTATATAATGAAAGATATATATATTCTGTTTAATTTTAATTTTAAGATTTCAACAAAAATTTAATTTATTTATTTATTTTTTAATTTATTTTTTATAAGATTTGTTTGGAATATTGCTTTATAAATTTATGCTAAAATAAATTTTAACTCTACGAACGTATGTCTGCTCTCAGCCACCAAAATGTTTTTATCGTTTCAGTCGTATATCTGCGCTCAGCCCCCAAAGCTTTTTTTTACCATTCCAGTCGTATGTCTCCTTCCAGGAACCAAAGCTTTTTTAACGATCCAGTCGAATGTCTGCTCTTAATCGATAAGCTTCTGAAATTCGTTAAATTCGAATGATATTTTCGCAAGGTATTTTGGCCAACTGGATACCCTTTTTTTTTAAATAAAACAGCTGAATTAACTAAAGTTAATCATCCGATGTATGTAAAGTATTTTATTGATTTAATTTCAACCCACGAAACCTTGCACTATTTAAGCATTTACACTTTATGTTAATTAGCATCTTTACCAGTAACTTGCACTATAGATTCGTATGTATATTGCATATATTTTTACGAATAAAAATACTTCCACGTTCAGTAACAAAAACAAAAAAAAAATTAGATCATCGGTTTGTTGATACTAGGTTTTTTCTTAATACCCCTACAAATATACAAAAATAAAAGCAATTGTATGTAAATTTAACAAAAAATTTGAAACTATTTTAATTTTGCGAATTGTATTTGATGATTTGGGACGAACTTAATGTACAAACAATAGTTCAAACAAGATATTAACTAAGTTAACTTTTAAAAAATACAGATTTTTCAAAACTTTAGGCTTATATGCGACATTAGCAAGACAACAACTTAACCCAAGAAAAAATTGTAAAATAAAATTCATTATATTTTATAAAGACGTAAAATCTTCTCATAATAACAATCTAGAAGATAGAAGTCTAATTGTACCGACTGTACTTTTTTTGCATAAAATCGTTTGTTGATTGCTTGCTAATGCATTTTACTCGTGCCTAGATTGGTGTTAAGTTTCTTAAACCTTGACTCTGAACTTAAGATTGTTATTATCAGTGAAGTTGGATATGTAAGGAAAATGATTTCAAAATACAGTTAATGAATTGATTTTGGAAACTTAAATCTCGAACATTATTCAAATAACGTATGATTACTTTTATAGAATATGATTTTTCATGAGCTGTCAAATAAACGTCAGTTAATTGATTCTAACGGCAACAAAGTGAAAGGAAAACACATTATTTTGTTCTATTCAACAGCGCATGTTTAAAAATTTATTTAAAATTGTTAAAAAGGATTTTTTTTCCATCAACGTGGTATTGAAAAATTTATTCAGTTACTAACAATGAAAAGTGTCAAGCAACTTAGAAACAGCTATAATAATGAAAGATATATATATTCTGTTTAATTTTAATTTTAAGATTTCAACAAAAATTTAATTTATTTATTTATTTTTTAATTTATTTTTTATAAGATTTGTTTGGAATATTGCTTTATAAATTTATGCTAAAATAAATTTTAACTCTACGAACGTATGTCTGCTCTCAGCCACCAAAGTGTTTTTACCGTTTCAGTCGTATATCTGCGCTCAGCCCCCAAAGCTTTTTTTTACCATTCCAGTCGTATGTCTCCTTCCAGGAACCAAAGCTTTTTTAACGATCCAGTCGAATGTCTGCTCTTAATCGATAAGCTTCTGAAATTCGTTAAATTCGAATGATATTTTCGCAAGGTATTTTGGCCAACTGGATACCCTTTTTTTTTAAATAAAACAGCTGAATTAACTAAAGTTAATCATCCGATGTATGTAAAGTATTTTATTGATTTAATTTCAACCCACGAAACCTTGCACTATTTAAGCATTTACACTTTATGTTAATTAGCATCTTTACCAGTAACTTGCACTATAGATTCGTATGTATATTGCATATTTTTTTACGAATAAAAATACTTCCACGTTCAGTAACAAAAACAAAAAAAAAATTAGATCATCGGTTTGTTGATACTAGGTTTTTTCTTAATACCCCTACAAATATACAAAAATAAAAGCAATTGTATGTAAATTTAACAAAAAATTTGAAACTATTTTAATTTTGCGAATTGTATTTGATGATTTGGGACGAACTTAATGTACAAACAATAGTTCAAACAAGATATTAACTAAGTTAACTTTTAAAAAATACAGATTTTTCAAAACTTTAGGCTTATATGCGACATTAGCAAGACAACAACTTAACCCAAGAAAAAATTGTAAAATAAAATTCATTATATTTTATAAAGACGTAAAATCTTCTCATAATAACAATCTAGAAGATAGAAGTCTAATTGTACCGACTGTACTTTTTTTGCATAAAATCGTTTGTTGATTGCTTGCTAATGCATTTTACTCGTGCCTAGATTGGTGTTAAGTTTCTTAAACCTTGACTCTGAACTTAAGATTGTTATTATCAGTGAAGTTGGATATGTAAGGAAAATGATTTCAAAATACAGTTAATGAATTGATTTTGGAAACTTAAATCTCGAACATTATTCAAATAACGTATGATTACTTTTATAGAATATGATTTTTCATGAGCTGTCAAATAAACGTCAGTTAATTGATTCTAACGGCAACAAAGTGAAAGGAAAACACATTATTTTGTTCTATTCAACAGCGCATGTTTAAAAATTTATTTAAAATTGTTAAAAAGGATTTTTTTTCCATCAACGTGGTATTGAAAAATTTATTCAGTTACTAACAATGAAAAGTGTCAAGCAACTTAGAAACAGCTATAATAATGAAAGATATATATATTCTGTTTCATTTTAATTTTAAGATTTCAACAAAAATTTAATTTATTTATTTATTTTTTAATTTATTTTATATAAGATTTGTTTGGAATATTGCTTTATAAATGTATGCTAAAATAAATTTTAACTCTACGAACGTATGTCTGCTCTCAGCCACCAAAGTGTTTTTACCGTTTCAGTCGTATATCTGCGCTCAGCCCCCAAAGCTTTTTTTTACCATTCCAGTCGTATGTCTCCTTCCAGCAACCAAAGCTTTTTTAACGATCCAGTCGAATGTCTGCTCTTAATCGATAAGCTTCTGAAATTCGTTAAATTCGAATGATATTTTCGCAAGGTATTTTGGCCAACTGGATACCCTTTTTTTTTAAATAAAACAGCTGAATTAACTAAAGTTAATCATCCGTTCGATCAATATAAATAAATCTTAAGGAAAAGTGAGTGAGACTGAAGTTGGTTTAAGGTACAGCTGAAAGTGAATTGGCAGAGTGAAGTTCGTTTAAGGTAAGACTAAAAGTGAATTGGTCGACTGAAGATAGTTTTGGGCATGACTTAGAATGAAATAGCCGGCTAAAGTTGGTTTTTGTTATGAAAATGGCAACAAAAGAAGGACTGACTTTGATGCGTACATAATTATTAATATAAATCAACATTTTAAACAAATTTCAGTAAAAAATAACAATTAGGCCGACTCTAAAAGAGTAAGGGGTAGGTTATCCTCCTAACCCCTCCGCCCGCTAGTTTCGCTACTGACAGTGACTTACTAAACGTTAAACAATAGAGTGGTTTAGGGTCGATTTTAACTTCTTTGAAGGCTGCAGCCATCGCATCATTATCTATATTCGTTCTGTTTCTCTTTTATTTTTTTTTTCGTCGACGGCATTTTGAAACTTTATCTGAATGTGGACGAAAATCACAAAAATATCAATTAAATGCAAAAGAAAAACTTTAAGATGATTCCAAACACCATTTGCAATCGTATAAATGACAAATTTATGCATGCACGATGTCTGAAAACCTGTTCAGAAAGTGGGCCGACATTTTGCTTAATAGGTGGGCAGTGACGCCATCATGACATGATGCAAAATATTTTTTCCCAATTCACAATATTGTTCGAGTGCTCGTCGAATTATGAAAAATATATATTAAACTATGAATTCCACTCATAATCATCTTTTTTTCTCTATAAAAACACTTGAAGATTCACTGAAAATAGATGAACTATTTTTGTTCAGTTTCATTTTATTCGAATATTTTATTTCCTAAGAGCAGTGAGGTTAAAGCAGCACGCGCGTGCAACTCAATGATATATCAATAGTGAATTCAATGAGATGTTACTGCGACACCATGGTATAATAATACAAGGTAGCATTGACAGTTGCTTGGGAAAATATCATCTGTCAAAAAATATACTCAAAAAGAGAGCGCTCACAATCCGCCATTGAAAACACAATGTTGAAAACGTTGAAGTGAAAAAAACAACAACCACAGCAGCTGCAGATGCATTTCCACAAAAAGCTGTTTTTGACAGGAGATGTTTTCTTGTAGAAGAGAAAATAAGCAGTTGTCAATGCTACCTTGTATTATTATACCATGCTGCGACACTATACATATTAGCACTGTCACCTATAGAGGCGTCAGAACTGACAGTGTTCAGTAGGTGGGCCTGTTCAGCAGGTGGGCATCCGCCCCTATTAATTGTAAAAATATTTTCAGCCGATTCTAAAATGTCAAGTTAAATAAGGTGTGTGGTTTGTAAAATAATGACCCATATATGTACGTATTCTTAAGATAGTTTCTATCCTTATTTCTGTAAGTTTCTAGCCACGAGAATTTTCTTTCTTCAACTATCTCACTTTAGAAATTTTTATACATTTTCAATTCAGAGTTCCAGAGAGATAAACTAATTTTCTCTTATAAATTTAATTTAAAATATTTTAACCCTATAAATTTTATTAGGGATATTTACGATGTCGTATATTATTTTGGTCTTGTATTGCGTATTTGTAATAAATTTTATGATTGTAATGTTATTCTTAAGGGAGTAGTACCAATCTTTTGGTAGAAAAAAAAAATATTTTTAACATTCTTTTTTTCAATCATATTTATTAAATATTAATTTTAAACTTTTTGTGACATATTTATAAATGTTTTGAGATAACAAAAAAAAATTTTTTTATCACTTCTTCAGCCGGTAGAGGGCGATGAAATCAAGCACTAAAAAAAATTACTTGTCCCGCTGATGCAACTTAATGTCAGGAACGGCTAATCTGAAACAAAAACATCAAATTGGGTATTATTGGTGACAACCTCTTACGTGGAAATTAACTACTACTCCCTTAAGACAAAAATCGAATACGTTGAATGTATAAAATTTTAACGAAAGTACAACGCAAGTTTATTTTTTTTTTAATTTTTCTCATCAAAAGTACAAACGATGTCCTACAGGTTTCTTCACAACTATTTAACACACCACTTTTTGATTTATAACAGATGGCTTATTATTAAGAATATTTTTTCGCATTATTTCCACTCTCTTTTATATCTTTCCTTCCTTTGCAGGCGCTGGTCTGGCTAGTGTGGTTGTTTCGTTTCTAATGTCTACGTACTATAGCGTTATAATTGGTTATTCAATTTATTACTTCTTCACATCATTTAAGACCGACTTGCCGTGGATTGATTGCAATAACAGGTTTGACAATCGCTTTCTCGATACTATATAGAATTTCAATAGTTTTTTACCACAGATGGAATACGCAAAATTGTTGGGTGCCACAACGCAAGAATCTCAATATGACAGCACCATCTACATCGCGAACGCCGTCAGAAGAATTTTTCGAGTAAGTATAGAAAACAACAATAAAATTGTTATATTTTTTTATATTATATAAAATAAATTTGGTTTTTTTTTTTCATCCTAATAGAAATAAAATGCTTCAAATAAGTCGTGGTATTGAGTTCCCGGGCTTGATGCGTTGGGAACTTTTTGCTTGCTTGATTTGTGCCTGGTTGTTGGTTTATTTTGCAACATGGAAATCAATTAAATCATCGGCCAAGGTTCGCTTAAAATGTTTTCCTTAATAAATTTCTATTAAAGGCATTTTTTTTTTTTGCAATTCATACAAAGGTTCGCTACTTTACCGCTACTTTTCCGTTTGTATTGATCATTATACTTATGGGTCGCGCTGTAACACTGGAAGGTGCGGATGATGGTTTACGCTACTTTTTTCGCCCTAACTGGTCCGAGTTAAAAAATGCCAATGTTTGGATTAATGCCGCTTCGCAGAATTTCAATTCATTAGGTATCACTTTCGGCTCGATGATATCCTTTGCGAGTTACAACAAATATAACAACAATATTGTACGCGACACAATATCAGTGGGTGTGGTGAATATATTTACTAGCTTGTTGGTTGGTGTCTTTGCTTTTGCAACGTTGGGCAATCTAGCACTCGAGCAGAACACAAACGTTAAGGATGTTATTGGTGATGGACCGGGGCTGATTTTTGTCGTTTATCCACAAGCCATGGCAAAAATGCCCTACGCTCAGTTGTGGGCGGTGATGTTTTTCTTTATGTTGTTATGTTTGGGACTGAATTCGCAGGTGAGTTTATATTGTTCGCTGAGAGTTTAGAAATAAATATAGGAAACTGCATCTAGTTCGCAATTGTTGAAGTGGTCGTAACGTCCATACAAGATGGTTATCCTTACTGGATAAAGCGTCACTTGGGCTACCATGAAATTGTTGTGCTGATTGTTTGTTTGATTTCGTTCCTATTCGGGTTGCCGAACTTAATACAGGTAAGTTCATAGCTAATACTATTATTTCAGTTAAGTAACCAGAAATTTTAATATGTCAGGGTGGTATATATTTCTTCCAATTAATGGATCACTATGCTGCCTCCATAACAATTGTGTTTCTGGCATTTTGTCAAATGATTGCAATTGCCTGGTTTTATGGAACAGGGCGTCTTTCAAAGAATATTAAGCAAATGACCGGCAGAGCTCCTTCGCTATACTTAAAATCTTGCTGGATATTGTTTGGCCCATGTTTACTTTTTGTAAGTTTAAAAAATTGTATTTACTTTTTTTTAGCGAGGTAGAAACGTATAAAGTAAAATGATATTGTTGTTTTCAACCAAATTATTATTTTTTTTTTTTTATCAATTTGTTTGTAATTTATGAACTGACTCGAATAGTTCGTACACTTATAATTTCTACTATCCCAACTAATTAGGCTATTTGGGTTTTGAGTTTGATCAACTATCATGAACCTACCTATCACAATGGACGCTACAAATACCCTGAATGGGCGTATGGCATTGGTTGGATGTTCACTTCATTTTCTTTAGTTTGCATTCCAGGATATGCAATTATAAATATAATACGTTCAACAGGTGACACTTTCTGGGAGGTAAGTTGGAGTTATATTTCACTTATTTTTTAACTTATTTAACTTTTATTTTCACATGAACAGCGTGTGCAAAACACTTTACGACCCAACATATACGAATGCAAAATCTGTGGTGAACATCACTGTGAACACGACTATCCTGAGCAGGAGCAATATATGTTAACGCATGAAATGACGGGTATTTATAAGCCCCACGAGAATTCGAAACAAAAAGTACCAATGTCCCTTAATTTGGGCATTCCAACGACGGCTGGCAATAGAATGGACTATAATCCATTGTTTTTGCAACAAAAACAATATAAAACAGAGGACCAACAACGTCAACCCCATGTTCTGGCACAGACAGAATTTACATACGAAAAACAACCACCGGAGGAGATGCCACAAGATCAAGAAGCAGCAGGACCAGCTCCATCAAGCTGAATCTCGTTATATGCTAGTAAAAGCAGATAGTTAATTTAAAATGTGTTCTTTTGTTGTAAATTAAGTTGAAATTTTATTTAAGTTTTAGAAAAGTTTTTTTTTTTTTTGCATTTCAACAAACAAATTTCAAGATCTTTTGTTGTGATTTTTGTTTTTAATTTATAAAAAGAGGAAAAAACAAAACAATTCCAAGTCATTCCAATGAAGTATTCGAAAAGTTTTGATATTATTTAAATGTCATTTAAATATTAAATTTAAGTTAATCGCTTTCTAATATTTGCTAAACTTCCTAACTAGTTAAATGATCAGCAAATAAAGTAAAAACTAAAAAAACAAAGATTTATTTTACTATAAGAGATATCAAATCAATGTTTTCGTAAAAATTTTGTTGGTTATGGTTATTCTTTTCATGAATATACCGTCGTTTTTTAAGTAGGTAAGTACTTTATTGAGACTCTTTTTTTTATATCTTTTACAGGGTGAATGTATATCTTTCGTTTTTTCTTTGTTTACAAATCACTTACGATAAACGTATTAACGTATTAAACGTATCACATAATAATAATCTATACGTATTATTCTAATAAAATTTCATAAAGGAAAACGCTACCAGCTAAATGTGAGAGAAGAGGATGGATTATAATATTCGTATACTGAGTTGAAGTGTGTTTGTGTTTGCTCCCGACACATCGGCATTATCCGAGAATCATGTTCTTAAAGAATATATCGTCGTTACATATATGAAGTAAGGCGATATATCGAGTTTTTACGCCACAAATATGAGTTTGCTGTTAATTGTTATTTTTTTGGCAAAAGTTTCGTTAAAATTTACCTCAAAATTGTAAATTATTTCATTCCATTTGTGAAAACTTAATCATCCGAGAGGTAATTTCCAATTGGCAGTACACTATGCACTGTATTGTTATCGCAACGATGTGGCTTACTACTGTGCAGCTACCTTTAAAATTTATCGAGCTCAATCCGATCAAGTGGCAACACTCGAATTTGACATATCAACCTAGCGTCAGCTGATGTATTGCCAAATATTTAATTGCAATTTTAATTTTCTTTCCAAGCAGCTGGGATCCAGAGTTTTTGTTTTAATTTATAAATTTGTGATGGATAATAAAGTATTAATACGCGATTAGAATAACGAATAAGTAAAAAATTGACAAAGACGCATTTGCAAAAAGCAAAAAAGAAATAAACCATAAAAATATGACAACCTGGGGCAACATATGTCGCATTTGTTCAAGTCCTGCAGATTACGAAGTATTTGCCAAGATTCCCAACTATCTGCATGCAACTTCCAACGAATTTCAGAACTGGCAGAAACCTATTAACTTGCTTTTGGAAGAGACAACTGGCCTGAAGGTAAATCGACAAATATTGATTTTTCGTTTAGTTACTAAGATTAACCTTATATGCTAGGTTTCAACTGACGATGGACTGCCACGCTTCATGTGTGCTTTGTGTATTTCTTATCTTAAGCATGCAGCCTGCTTTCGCGAGCAAGCTATCAACAATGCGCTTGGACTTAAGGCTGTACAAGCAATCCATGCAGTACCGACTAGTGAAAATGCTGCAGAACAGCCAGAGCGAAACAAGGAGAAAGAAAGTTTACTCATCACAGCCAAAGACCTGACATACAGTGAAGAGCGTAAGACTGACACCAATTTGCTCTATAGCAGTGAAAATCGCGACAAAGTGCGCAAGCAGTTGTTAAACAATGCCGGACAACAGCAAATAAATCGTGTTGGTGGCGTTACGGACCATGACCAGATTCGCTATCTTAACCTACTGTTCGGCAAAGAGAACAACTTCAATACAACGCGTGCCAAAAGCAACAAAAATATTGATGAACAATACGACGCAGCTACCGGCAGCGATCCATTCGCAGAAGATTTTCAGACTGCATCAAGCGATGAGAATGAACCCAATGAACAGAAGCCAAATTTTTTCTCATATCGCGAAAAGAATTTTGAAGAAGACGATGTCATGGATTTGGACGAACTAAAGGATGCCATAACTATAAACATTCCGGAGAGTTGCAAGGAACGCAAATGTCGTGCCTGCTTCCGACGCTTCATGTTCGAAGAATCGTATAAGGAGCACATGGAAACATGCATCGAATACAAGTTTCTCATAACAATCGAAGAAATCAACAGACTGCTGGATATACGTCGGGGTAAATCAATTTCACCTCACGAATTTATACGACGCATGATCTTTTGCCTACGCAAGACATGCGAATGGTTAAAACTGAACTGCGGCGAAATGCTGCTACCTGATTTGCTGCAAAATGGGGAAGGAGGCGTAAAGAAACGCCTAGAAAGCGAAGGGAAAAGTTCCACCGCTGAGGCATCCTCCGGAGGAGGTGGTGACGGCAAATCAGTTGAAGAACGCACGCAAAAACCTTCGATTAGTGAAAAATTAGTTAAGTTAAAATTGATAAAATGTGATGAAACAAAAAATAAAACAAAAATGACTGACTTCACATTTAACAACGCTATTGCAAACAACGATTTGCTAAAGGACTTTCCGGTGTTTGGCTCGCCAAAGCCCATGAGTCGTACTGCCACGCCCATTTCAGTGGAAAATAATGTGCTCTACGAAATCGAAAGATCACAAAGTCGCAACAAACAAGATATTGTGCCACAAAAAGCAGCCACTCCTGTACAGGAGCAGGAACGCATCACATTTTTGCAGAAATTACAAAATGCCGCTAGTACACCGCGTACTGTAACAACTCCAATACCAAAATTTGACAAATTTACCCCAGTTACATTTCCAGCCGCAAGTCCCATGATAACCGTGCGCAAGGATTTACTGCCCTCGCTCGATAACGTGGCAACTGTAAAGTCTAATTTAATATTTAGCGCACGTTGCAATCTGTGCAGCACAATGTTTGCAACTGTGGCGGAATTGGAAGAGCACAACGCAGTCTATCACAATGCGCAACAAATGCGGGACGAACGTGAGAAAATCATTGCGCTTTTTGAAGAGAGCAGCGACGATTAAACAGTATAATATAAAAATATTTTAATTTATTATCATGGGCTGAATAGTTGCATACATTTTTTTTTTTAATTCCTATTTGTTAATATGACTTGTATTTGTAATTTTTAAGTAAAACATGACGTAATTTTTAGTTGTTAAGTTATCATGCCTGTGAATTTTAAACGTTTTACGTTTATTTTTAATTTACCTAAAATTAACTTTATAGTTTCAAATATCAATTATTACATTTTTTGTTTTTACAATTTAATCTAACTGATGACTAAAATAATACGTTTACGTTCTCAGAAATAGATTCTTATGCTTAAATGGGTTAAGTGAAAAGCTTGAGATTATTGCTTGAAAATAAATTATGACTAAATGTAAACGTTTTTAGCTATAATTTAAGCACTTGTTTAACAAATGATTCGATGATTAATTTTAAACGAAACCGACGCTTAGCGATCTACCGACATAACATATTTTTTTAACATGCTAAAACTTATTTTTATTTAGTTTCTATAATAATAAATGGTACTGATAATTTTCTTAGCTCATAATCATTACTAACCCTTTATGAAAGAACTTAACGAATACTATTGTAAAACAATATCCGACCAATTTGATCAATTCTCTTCAATGTGTACTCTTTTTTTAGTTTTACATTTTAACAATTATTTATTTACATTTCATTTGATATTATTTCATTTTAAAAAAAAAATCATTTTAATTTCAATAAATAAGGCAAAGCAACAAAACTGCAGTTTAATTTTTTAATTCTAATTTAAAATTTTTCAACAGATCTAAGGCCAATTATAGATTGCTGAGCTCGAATCTTAGCTGGCCTAATGTCAAGTCTACACCCTGAGTGAGCCAAATAACTCTTAAACTCTGTAGAGCATGACGACCACTTTTGCAAACCCAACATGCATGAAATTATATGGTGCATCAACAGAAAACTTTGGACTTAAGGACAAGGGGAATTAATAGAAATTATATGACCATGGTAGTAACTTCACAAGGAATGCTTTTGGTGAAAATTTCATAGCTGGAAAGGTAAGTTATTATTGCTGGTTAAATCTAGAAGCAACTTAAACTGAATTAAACTAGAAAATTAGTGTTTAAGCTCGGATTAAGTTGACTGAGGATAGGCCAAAAAGTTGAAAAGAACGACGAAATCTTTGTGAAATACGAAATGGGATAAGGTGGAAAATCATCTGCAAAACATTTTTTTTTTCCAACATGGTCGATATAACATTTAGTATAAAGCTATTCCATCTCAAATCATTTTTAAACCTTTGAAAAACACTTTTACACTGAAATTATTCCCCCAAAATGCAATTTCAATCAACCAGCTATTTATACTTACACCTTAACCGTAGCATTTGCTTGTGGAATTCTTAGCTTATTAAGTAGGATATCATACTGTAGAGATGATGTTAAATTTTCTTGACTGATTAAAGTTTTGAGAAACCACAGAGTTTCCTTCGTTACTATATCACTAGGTATAGCGAAAAGTTCATTAAAAATTTGCACTAAATTTGTTTGCCAAACTGTAGCCATTTGCAAATGCAACATATTTAAAGCCATAGGTTGTGTAGAAATAAGATTGTTGCAAATACGGACAGCATAAATTAGGCGTAATCTTCCAGCGTAATCTGCTTCCAGCATGTTGCCTGTGTGGAGTGTTAAGTTTCTCAGACAAAAATTAATTAAATAAATCAACTGTTGCTGGCTGAGGATATTATCTGGGCGCACTATATTGCAATTGAAAATTATTTGTAAGTGATATTCGGCGGCCGCACCCGTAGGATTCTTTGTCTCGAAGTTTTCATCCATGAAAGTCACATCCACCGTTCTTAGCAGTTGTTTGGCTTGAGACGAGATTATTTGAAGACATATGGCGGCATCTTCGCTTGTTTCTGCATCACCACCTGAGTCAGCGGCTGTGTAGAGATTCCACAATTTCGGCACTAGTTCCATTTGCATTAGCATTTGTGCCGGCTTGCCGTCAGAAGCCAATAAATTGGCGAGAGTCCAGAGTGAGGTGCGTTTTAAGTTCTCGTCTTTGGCATCTAAGTAAGTCACAAAGTAGCTACCCGCCATGGTGGCAATTTTTTCACAAACTGGTATCTCACCCAGCGATAAATTGCAAAGACATTCACTTGCAGCTAATTCATGGTCCGAATCGTTACCTGAGAGAAAATTCATTTTCATAACTTGAAAGTAAAAACAACATTTTCCGTTACTCACTGGTGAGTTCCTTAACTAACACCTGCATTGCTCCAGTAATCTTGGCGAAAACTCGTATATTTTCTATGCCCAGCAGAAATGCGTGGCATAATCTGTACATATCCTCTATAGTTGCATGCTTTCGGCGTTTAATTCGTGCTGCCAAACCACTAACATCCTTTTCGGTTAAATAATGCAAAAATTCGACCTTGGCTTGCATCTCACCCAAACCAAAGCGTAACGCATCCATTTTATTGGCGCGTAGCTTTTCGCGGTGTTGTTGCGAATACTTCCGAATTTTTTCACGCAGAAGTGTCGTAGGAACCAGTTCATCTGTTGGACACTTTGCACAAACATCGTTGGTTTCCATTTCCACTTCCATTTTTAAAAATAGGTTATATATTGAAAAAGAATTCGATTTTAAATTTACTCAAAGGATTCTACTGATAAAGCTCCCAGCTAGACACCTAACTGTTAGATATGCCATATATATGGCATATACCTAACGCCTTGTACGTTAGGTTCATATAAAATTCTTCATACAAAGCACGTTAGGTTTGTTCTAGCGTTTTGAAAAATCTAACGCCTTTTGCCTATCCGTGTGATGTGGCATCTCTGTCTGCCTCATATGATTTTTCATTAAAAAAAGCATTAGCTGCTCTGCTCACACCAATTACAAATTCCATAAAGAATTTAATAACAAGCTCAGCTGTTAACACAAGTACGCAGTTAGCGTCTAGCAAAATCTTCCCACCATAGTGTAGCGGCTAGCGCGCTGACCTTTAACGCAAACATGCGCGGGTTCAAACCCTTCACCAAATTAAGCCAAATTTTTTTCTTCTTATTTTGTTAAGAAATGTTTTTTTTTTATTTTTATTAATGGATAGATTTACAAAAGATAAATTTAAGTAAAACATTTAAAGAAAATAAAAAACAAAGCTCTGAAATAATGCTGTTGTTTTTCACTCTAGCAAGGGAAAATTTTCTTTTCTTTTGAAAGAAGGTATTTTTTTTTCTTTAGAAAGAAGGGGTATTGTGTTAGTTAAATTGTCTAATTTAATCACTTTTGAACTTTATTTTGATAATTTAAACAACCATTTGAAAATCTTTATATCTCATACGATATTTGAACCACGGTCCTCTGTCATATAAGTTCCATATACTACCCACTGCGCCACGGCCATCATCATGTAGGGTGATTATTTTAGGATATTATTTATTGCGTGACTTACACTTGCACCGCTTATAGAATGCACAGCTTGTGTGGCAGAGACCGCGGTTCAAATACCGTCCGACACAGGAAGGTTTTCATTGAGTTTAATTTAATAAATTTAAATATATATATATGTAAAATACAATAAAGCTGTAGCTTTTTGTAATAGATAAAACATGTGTGGCAGACAGAGATGCCAGACCACACGGATAGACAAAAAGGCGTTATATTTTGCACGACGCTAGAACAAATATAACGTAATTTGTATGGAGCATGTCTAGCTGGGTAGACACCTAACTGTTAGATATGCCATATATATGGCATATTTATAACGCCTTTGACGTTATATTCATATAAAATGCTCCATACAAATTACGTTATATTTGTTCTAGCGTCGTGCAAAATATAACGCCTTTTTGTCTATCCGTGTGGTCTGGCATCTCTGTCTGCCACACATGTTTTATCTATTACAAAAAGCTACAGCTGCTCTGCTCACACTAACAACAAATTCCGTAAAGAATTTAATAACAAACTCAGCTGTTGACTTAAGTACACAGTTAGCGTTCCGCAAAATTTTTCCACCATAGTGTAGTGGTTAGAGCGCTGGCCTTAAATGCAAACGAACGCGAGTTCAAACCCTTCACCAAATAAAACCAAATTCTTTTTTCTTATAATTTTGTTTAGAAGTGTTTTTTTGTTATTTTTATTAATGGGTAGTATTTACAAAAGGTAAATTTAGGCAAAACATTTAAAGAAAATAAAAAAAATATCTCTCAAATATTGGCTTTTTTTTAACTCTAGCAAGGAAAACAACTCGCGTTTATTTAGATAGGAATTTTGCCATTTTTAATAATCATATTTCTCTTTATTGTATTTTACATATATATATATTTAAATTTATTAAATTAAACTCAATGAAAACCTTCCTGTGTCGGACGGTATTTGAACCGCGGTCTCTGCCACACAAGCTGTGCATTCTACCCAACGCGCCACTGACATCATATTCCAAAAGTATCATTTAGGATATTATTTTATTGCTTAACTTGGACTTGCATCGCTTAAAGTTTTTTCGCTACTTTTTTTCACATCCTCAGCTTGTTTGCTGCGTAAAGGAGCAAGCTATGTAAGCACATACAACTTTCCTTGTTTAACATGACATCAAAATTTAAGAGTGTATTAGTGAACACCAAATTTTGTTTCATTGTGTTTGTAACTACGTTAGAGCTGTCTAGCTGGGCTTTCGAAGAATTGTAATTTATTTTCAGCGCTTCCCAATCTAAAAACCTGTTGCTTAAAACTAATTTACACTATCCGACTCTGTATAATTGCATGTTTGCAAGAAAATGCAGAGGAACTTTATGGCAGTCATATTAAAATTTCGAGTTCTATGACCAACACGGTTCTATATCTCTCATATGCATACAAATGTATATAAATATATACCATAATAGTCTCTTCGATATGTCATTCGGCTGCATCTTATTTCTGAATATTTTGCAACGAATTTTATGTTTATAGCTCATTACTTTTTGAAATGTATAAAAATTTTAGAATAAGTAAAAAGTTTCCGAAAATTAGTTGTTAAATTTTTTGACAGTTCGGCTTTTCGGCTCTTACAGCTAAGTGCTCTTACAGCTTTTCGGTTCTTACAGCTGAGATCTGTACTGTAATTTATGAAATCAATACTTTAAAGCAATTAATAAAATATATTATTATATTATTTAAAAGTAATAAAATAACTGTTTACTCCACTTGAAAATCAAAAAAAACAAAACTGTGTATAAATTGAAAAATAAAAATTAAGAGCAAATAAATCGTATACGACTGAGACTGTAACAGACACTATTTATTGACATAAAACATTTCTCGTCACACTGAATAATTGTTAAGTTTTATTATATCGATCACTGATATTTTTTGTAATATATGTATTGTATATAAATATTATAATATTTTTAGCCATATTCAAAAAAATATTTTATGCATAGAGTAGTAGATTTGTTGAAATGGTAATTAATAACGTAGGAAAAACAAAAAAGAAAGAAAATATATTGAAAACTTAACGCAAAATAACTTTGTTTTACTTTGTTATTTTATTAACACTTTATATTATCAAATTATTTATAAAATAATCTTTATATAATAAATTCTTTATATTAATACTTATATAAATCTTTAATTAAAAGCGATAAAAGTAGTAAAAATTTATCCGATTTAGTACGTTTGTATAAACAAAAATTCATCAACGCTGATGTTCGCAAGCATTGAATTTAAGTGTTTCCACTGCACGAACAAACAAGATGGCGACTTACCAATGTTCGCAAACTGTGTTCGTGCTGTGGAAACGGTTGGGCCGAACGAAGAATCATCGCTACGATTTGTTCGCGATGAATTCTTTGTTCGTTCGGGCAGTGGAAACGCTCGGTTATAAGATGAGAACAAATTTTAAAAATGCTTTATCAAGAGCTTATGAATAATTTCAACAATTTTTAGTTTTTCTCATTGATGAAACCTGTACAAGACATTTTTATCGTTATCCAACGCTTGAATAATTAATAATAATGAATAATTTTTTCAATACGTTTCTAATAAAAACTTTATAACATGTTCATAACTTTTTATGAACACAGTTGTGAGTTATAAATAATTTCCTAACTTATTTTGCATTTTTTTTTTTTTTTTTGTTTAATTTAAACGGGTATATGCCACCTCTTGGCGAAGGGTGAAATATATTTCAAATTATAATATATATTATAATTTTAAGTAATATTTGTAGCATGCAATGAGATTTGTGCCCAATCATAAGTTATTGCTTCTGGAACGCCCTATTAATTTTTTTTATTGCAACTGTGGGATACTGATGTGAAAAATTTCAGTTCCTTTCAAACTGCATTATAAATGAACAGCTGATTAAACTCAACACATAATTTCTTAATGTTTTAATTCTTTTATTGTAGTAAAACTTCTTTAATAAAATGTCTTTTACAATTATGCAAAAGCTATCGTTGCAATGCTTAAAAGCTGATCAATCGTTGCTAAGTATGCTTACAATTATAAAGCGATCTTTTGTTAACACAAGTTACAAATTTTCTATACAACAGCGACAATACGTAACGCAAGCAAGAAAACTGGTGGCAGCACACGTAACAAGAAAGGTCATCCTCGTCCTAAGCATCGCGGATGGCGTGTACAAGATGGACACTATGTCTCAGAAGGCACCATTTTAGCTACACAGCTGACGACGCGTTTTCATCCTGGCTTGAACGTAAGTACTGAAATCTTATGCTTCCGAGGACATGTTTTTAACCTTCCATACTCTCCTCAGGTCGGTTTTGGGCGAAACGGCACACTCTTCGCCATGGAACATGGCAAAGTCTACGTCACATGTGAACCAATTGATCCCAACTGGGATCACAGTTGGGTGCAACGCAACTACGCCGGACGTGAAAACCAACCTATACACAAGAAGTTTTTCAACGTTGTGCAAGAAAAACAACATCAACGTTTTCGCTTAGTTGACGAAGTTTAATAGATCTAATAAACACATAATATGAATAATTTAAAGAACTAAAGTTTGTGTCTGGGATATTTTTTTCTTTGACATTTTTTAATTTTTATGCATAGTGTGGAGCAGTCGTTAAAAGAAAACATGGTAGATTAAATAAAGTTTTCTCGTCTGACTAAAAAATCTCGATGTCGATACCGTGATTCAATTACAAGGTAAGCTCATTTTGGAGCATTGTATAATAATACAAGGTAGCATTGACAGTTGCTTGGGAAAACATATTCTGTCAAAAAAATATACTCAAAAAGAGAGCGCTCACAATCCGCCATTGAAAACACAAGCAATGTTGAAAACCTTGAAGTGAAAAAAACAACAACCACAGCAGCTGCTGATGTATTTGCACAACAAGCTGTGTTTGACAGTTTATGTTTTCCTGTTGAAGAGAAAATAAGCAGTTGTCAATGGTCGCATTCTGGCCGATACTTTCTACGCAACTGTTGCTCAACTTTCCGGCTGAATGGTATGTAGCATAAAGCGCTCACACAACATGTTGCCTGAGCGGTCGCCATTTTAGGTAGCGAAAATATTTTATGCTACCTCGATTGAGCGGTTTGCGCTCACTTGATGTTGACAGATGAAAAAAGTGTTTTGTTGTGAAGTTGTGCTGTAAAATTATAAGATTAGTATTTAATATAAAAATACTAAATTAAATATCTTTTCCATGATTTCCTTGCGAATTTAATTTTATTATATTGCTTTAAATTAATTTTTTTGAATCGAATCATGAACAGCTGTTTGCAGTTTGACGTTTCTCAAAAAAACCCATTCAGCAGAATGTATCACTTTATGCTACTTCGCTACCTGAGCGCTTTTTCTGCCAGAATGCGACCAATGCTACCATGTATTATTATACCATGATTTTGGAGAAAAACGTGAGCTAGATGTCAAATACAGCTGATAATTTTGAGTCTTCCTAATTGTGTTTGTTGCTCTTGTCGTTTGGACGTTTGTGGCACCTGTATTTGAGCAACCATTTTAAAATTAACCTACCTTCGGTCCGTCTGCGTACTCGTTTTATGTAACTCGAGGTCATGATACAATTATACAGGTAGTATTGACAACTACTGATTTTCTCAGCAACGAGGAAACGACCATCTGTCAAAAACAGTTGTTCGTGGAATAATGTGAAACGAGAGAGAAAAACATAACCTAAATAAAATTTGTGCGTTTAATATAAAATAATGAAAGGTTTGAAAAAACTATGTGTGATTTGTGCTAAACGTTTTCCAGTCGGAAGCGTTAAATTTTATTCAATTATGCACAATTTTAATTGAAAACTTATTTCATTTCGTCTGCATTTCGTCCATATGCATATGCAGCTGCTGAGGTTGCTGCATTTGAATGTTTTCCACATATTTTTTTATGCTTGCACTAAATCACATTAAGTTGACAAATTATTTTCGCTAAAGTAATAATAAATCACTATTATTACAATGCTCACTATTTATTATTACATAAAATAGAAAATATTTAACAAGCAAATGTTTGGTTAACGCAAACAATGGCGTAAAACATCAACAATAATTGAACACTCTCTTTCTAGACATTTTTTTTGACAGATGGTCGTTGCCCAAGCAACTGTCAATACTACCTTGTATTATTATACCATGACTTGAGGTTACTTGAAAGCATGGTATAATAATACATGGTAGCATTGACAACTGCTTATTTTCTCTTCAACAGGAAAACATAAATTGTCAAAAACAGCTTTTTGTGGAAATCATGGTATAATAATACATGGTAGCATTGACAGTTGCTTGGGAAATCATATACTGTCAAAAAATATACTCAAAAAGAGAGCGCTCACAATCCGCCATTGAAAACACAAGCAATGTTGAAAACGTTGAAGTGAAAAAACAACAACCACAGCAGCTGCTGATGTATTTCCACAAAAATCTGTTTTTGACAATTTATGTTTTCCTGTTGAAGAGAAAATAAGCAGTTGTCAATGCTACCATGTATTATTATACCATGGTGGAAATACATCAGCAGCTGCTGTGGTTGTTGTTTTTTGCAGCTGCATTTATCATTTCTATAAAGTTTTCATCGAGTAAACATCGGCTTATGCAAAGCGAAAAAGGTTTTTTACTTCGGTTTTTACCGATGTGTTACGCTCGAGAGTCTGCAAAAAATGAAGTCGTCGCACATGTCCGATCGTTTGAAAGCTCAAACAAAATATTCCCGCTAGTTTGTCGTCGTACAATGTCGGCTGACATGTACGTTCGTCTGAAAGCCCCTAATCAACCATGATTTTACTATGGTACAAATATTTACATTAGATTGTGGACAAAGAACTAAAATATAAGGAAGCGGTGTAGTTGTACAAAAATGAAGTACTTTTCATGGTGGTGTTGAATCACACTAATACACAAACATACACAGGGCCGCATTCGGGAACGAAGTTATAAATGGCGCAAAGAATGGAGCCCTTATTTGAATACTTTTTATTAAATTTCTTTTAAATTTAAAAAATCATATTTTAATTACATATTTTTTTCATTTTATTGTATTTCCACACCACCTTCGAGGTATACAATTTGGTGCGTTACCGATTTTTTTGGGTGTTCGGTTCCCCTGTAGGCCTATTGCACCCATAAAGAAAAGAAATCATTAGTGAATGTTAAAAGAAATGTATTCGTAATAATAAATTAATAAATATATTACAAATTTAAGTTTATTATAAATTTATATATACATATATATATATATATATGTATATATTATATATATATGTATATATATATATATTATATATATGTGTATATATATATATTATAAATAATAAGTATATATAAATTATTTCTAAAACATATTTATGTAGAACACATGCAAAAAAAACAAAATTAATTCACATTTATATCATAAATAATTTAAAATATAAAGACATACATATAAATTATTTCTAAAACATATTAACGTAGAACACATGCAAATAAAAGAATTAATTTATATACAAAATTATTATTCTCAAACTCCTTTAAAATTAATTGTTTTGTGTAATTTTTGCCGTACAGTTGGCTTATCATTCGTTTTTTTTTTTTGTATATAAAAATAACGCGTTATTAAAAAAATTGGAAAAAACTTGGAAATCTGTAAAAAACAACAAATTAATTTTATATGGTCATAATACATTAGTTTTATATTGTTAAAAAAGTAGCGCCCTGAAATGCATACCACCTCAGAAATTAAATGCGCCCGTGAAGTGGTGTTTGACAGCTAACATATCACAATTTCGAAGCTTTCAATGGCGCCAGATTGTGCCAAATCGACGCGCTGAACACATTTAGTTTTTCTTATATTTCTGATAAGAAATACATTTATTTCCAATTGGAATTCACTTCTCACACATCACTCTTATCAAAATAACAATTTTATTCTTTAAAAACCTCACTTATATTATGATACTTACTTGTGGAATGAAATCAGCACATTTTTTAAGCGCTGGCTGCTGCCACAGTTTTTCACAATACAACGCATTTATAATGAATTCTTTTAATAAATTCTGATTTCACTTTCGAAATTTTAGAAAATTTGAGCGATAATAATCACTTTTTGATTTATTTATTTAATTTATTTTGAATCAATTTCACCGACACTTGCTTTCTTTTGTTTTTTTTTATTTTTGTGATGGCTAGCCTGTCAAAAAACACTTGCTATCTCCTTCACTCACAATTTTAGAAGTACTTCATCACACATACACTGTATGTGAGGTAAACGCCACTTCCTTATTTCTTAGTTCTTTGATTGTGGATAGCTAACAAAGATTTAATTATAAAGCATTTTGGAGCAATCTGTGTTGCCGTCTAGAGAAAACTTTCGGTTCTCTATTGTAGTATTTTTAAAATGTTATCTTTTTCTAAATCTAGGCCATTGAAAAATCTTAATTTTTAAGAATTGATTTTGCCACACAGAAGAATGTCCCTAAATTTGAGCCAATACCACAAAAGGGAGAAGGTTGCACTACGTATAACTATTGCTAGATGTTAAGCCACTACTTATGTAAATATAGCTTTAAAAACCTTGAGCTTGTTGTATTCGTAAAATGCAAAAAACTCGAAATAAAAAATAAATCTACTTGAAAAAATATAAAACACAAAATTCCCTTTTCAGGACTTTGGCCGAAATGTCCTTAGGCCCCTTGAAAGGACTTTAATCGAGCTTCGTATAAGTGAAGGGATATATGGTCTTCGTATAAGACCGTGGACTGCAGAGAAACCACAGCCGTTATATGAGATTTGAACCTGCAATCTACCACGTTCGGGTATGTATGGATATATTTATAGGAAAATAAATACCCTTTGCATTTTTTAAAGCTCTAAGAGTCCATATGATATATTT
This sequence comes from Pherbina coryleti, assembly GCA_943735915.1. NCBI lineage: Eukaryota > Metazoa > Arthropoda > Insecta > Diptera > Sciomyzidae > Pherbina > Pherbina coryleti. Next base: position 23,321,637 of record OX030948.1, read on the forward strand.
TTAAAAATCTTATAGCCCATTCACACCTAAGCTAATTTGCTCATTTCGGCCAAAAAACGCAAAGGATAGCATGTTCAAACCGAACAGTTAATTATGTTGAATCGAGTTAATGAAGTTAAATCGAAAAACAAGTTCTGAAATGAAGTTTTGATGAAGTTAAATGCGTACAATTGTTGTTGGAAATTTGACGTGTTAAATGATTTAACACGTTTCGAAACTCGTTAAATCACTGGTTTGTGTCTATGCTAACGCCAGAAAAGCTTTTTTTGCTTTTTAAACGCAGCCAAATCTGACAAGAGCTTTTTATTTTGATGTTTTGAATGTAAACAAATAAATTCTTTGACAAATTTTTCTTAATTCTTTGACAAAGTTTTAAATTTATTTGAATTTTTCGTTATTTTTTTTATTTTTTTTTTATTTTTTTTATATTTTTGAATAAACAATTTTTTATTTCTTTCAAAATATAAACAAATAAACTGACATTTTGAAACTAGTTAAGGCAGAATGAACGATGATGTTAAAAAAAAGCTTTTTTCGAATAACACGTTAAATGAAGTCGGTTTGAACATGCTATGAGATGCGTAATGAGCTCACTCCTATAGGCCCAAAATACACTGTAGTGCTCAGTCTGCGTGAGCAGTCAATCATTCAAAGTCAGTCTGCGTGAAACCAGTTTTATTTCGTGTACATGAACTGTGTTTGATTGTATTAGTGTGGTCAATTTTGTGAACCCCTAAATAAAATCTGACGACTTGACTTATGTGTGCGTGTCAGTCAATCGTCACTACAGCTTTTTCGGTGAGTGAAATTTCACGCACTTCACGTCCGCTGACTCACCTCCCTTGCCATAGAAACCCGATTTCACGCAGACTGAGCACTACAGTGTATTTTAGGCCATAGAAATATTCCAACTCATTACAACTCATTTCAACGAAATCAGTAGCAAATAGGGCACCCCAAACGATACTACATGTCGGATGGACATGTAGTTCGACAAAATAACGGCACTATTTTTCGTTGGTCTCAAACGGTCGCACATGTTGGATGGACTTCATTATTTTAAAGTTGCCAGCGAGTAAACATCGAGCATTGTGCAGTGCACGATATATTTACAAATTTTATTTTTATGAATTCCTCTTTTATTTTTCAGAGTCACTGTGAGCCTTCTATACAGCTCAAAAAATTCCTTCTAAAAATGTACTTTTATAACATTTGTCATTTTTCCGCTCGATGTTTCTCGCTCAAGAACTTTTATCGAATGAGAAAATGCACTAAGTTGGATGGACACGCACACAAACGATCGCACATGTCGGATGGACCGAGCAAAAAGTCAAAAATTTTCGTCTTTCATCGGACATGTCCATCCAACTTCATTTTTAGCACACGAACGATACTACATGTGCGACGACATGACAGGTCCATCCGACATGTCGTATCGTTTGGGGTGCCCTAATGAAATAATTTCACGTTAAACACAGCTCTGAACATATTAAACTGCTTTGTGAACATACCTTTCAAAGCAAAATGTAAGGCCGTGTGCTATTCGGAAACTTTTCACTCGTGGTAGGAGAGAATTTACTGAGTTGAATACAATTTCTGTCTGTTGAAATAAAATTGTAATTTTTGCTGTGCCAAAAGGACGATGAAATTTTGACAACTAGAAATTTTGAAGTTTTAGATTTTGGTAGTGCATTAGCACAAGAATGTAATTTAATTTGCGAAATTGTTAATATATATTGAAAATTAGCAATTCTGGTTGCTATGCTGTCGGGAACACAAAATTTAGAACTTCGTTACGACTCACAAGCTCACACGTGTTTTTTTTTTCATATTTGCCTGTGTCAAAAATTCTCTTTCCGATTGTCAAAATTTATACTAGCCCCTGGGGCTACATGAATTTTTGACAATCATATTCACCTCACAAGTGCCAAATATTCTCTTTCAGACTGTCAAAATTTCATCATCCGAGTGAAAAGTTTCCGAATAGCACACGACCTAAGAAAAATTTGTAGGTAGAAAAATTTTATCAAAACAAAATATGAAAATACAACAAAAACAACCGTCAAACAAAATGAGATTTATAAGTGTGAACACCTTTTAATGAGATATTCAAATTTGCTCATTTGGCTTAGGTGTGAACGTAGTATTAAAAATCCAATTTGAGCAGCACAAAAAAATATACAGGGGTCGAATTACAGCATCCGTGATCGAATGACTACTTTCGTATTTATACAGTTTGGCATGACAGCTTTCGCGAACGAGTGAAAGTTATCGTTTTTGGCTCGATGTATGTTGTAAACGAGAAAAGTTATCTAATTTTCGTATGATGGCTATCGTGAACGAGCATATGTTCGATGCGGTTCAATCGAAATGTTATTCGATTGATTTCCGGCAAACGAGTGGTCTGGATTTTGCTGCTTTAAAAAAAATGTAAGAAAGGTTTAATATATAACTATTATTATTAATTACATTTCTTATTTACAGTACTAATGTGAATAAAATAAATGCCGTGCAAAAGGTCGAAATGGGTGAATTTATGGCTAGCCACCCAGACTTGGCAAAAAATTTAACGTTTAACAAATCTGAAATACAATTAATATTGGGTTTTGTTACAGTCAATACTTTTTTAGACTTACGCTGTTTGTGACAATGACAATGGATCACTACTATCCCTTAGTTTTCTCCTCATTAAACTTTCATTCACTATATTTTCCTCCTCTTCCGAGTCTGAGGAAGTCAAATAAAAGTAAATAAATGGAAGCATTTTTTGGTTTTGCTAAATAAGCACAACAGAAAAGAGCAATTACAATTGTTACATTTGTTTATAGTTTTATCGTTTTGTTTTTATCTGTCAAATGGCAGTTTTTCGATATCAATCGAAATAAATTTCGATTTGTGTTCGATCGAATGCAGTCATACCAAAAAATAATCGAGACGGAATTTTATTCGATTCGACTGCTTGTTCGTTCACGGATGCTGTAATTCGACCCCAGTTTTCAATGAGTGTGAAAAGTAAATAAGTAAGTAGCTACTTTTGCAATAAGTGTGTAAAAGTATCAAAAACCCTGAGCTGTCGTACTGTTGAAACTGTCGATACTAGAAAAAGATTAAAAATATTTACTTTTTCAGTTGCTAGTAGCTGAAAGTTCTACTTTTTTGGATTAAATTGTGAAGGTCCACGAAAAGTTAAAATTTTTGTTTGAAATGGAAATTCAATCACAAATTCTGGTCGTAGCGAATTTATATTGCGATTTTATACTTGTTCTTCTTCTCTCTTTTGAGCTAGAGAAAGTACGGAACATGGTGTAATAATAATAAGGTGTTAGTGAATTTGACACTCCTCTCTCAAAATGATATTTTTTTCGCCCCGCTCCTGTCAAAAACAGCTGATGGTGAATTGGAATGAAAATAAATCAGCTAACGTGCAGTCGGTCGAAGCTCAATGCCATGTCCACTGCTTCTGATGGCTATTATCAGTTGAGGTATTGAACATTCTTTCATGGCATTCGATATTTTCTTGAAGCAATCGATGTGAATGCAAGACAATTTGCATGCTGACCACAGCTTCATGTCGGTGGCACCTTGCAGCGCACGTTTTTGATAAAATGACAAAACCATTCAATGGCGAACTTTGCAAATGGGCGAAAACAACTGCAATAACTTTTTGTCAACACAACACGGCACAAAGAATTGAATTAAATAATAATTTAAACTTTATTCGCACAATAACCTATAAAAACTATAACACATCATCATCTAGGAACTCAAACAAATAACACAATTTGACAACTATAAACGGCTCCTCTCTTTCGCTCTCAAATTTTTTAAAAGAAAGAAAGCTATTCTTGGTGTTGTCGAAAATTCACTAACACCTTATTATTATTACACCATGGTACGGAATACATTCTAGCAGATTGCAAGTTACTAAAATCGAGTACGGAAACAGACCTTGTGTCATACTATTAAACACATCTCTTCCAAAATTTTACTCATGTGCGGTTCATGTTTGACATCTTGAAGTGTGAACAACTTCGCTCGTTTCTTCATTTTTCTTTCCTAAAATTTCAATATGGTGAGTGGATGTTGCACTTCGTTGATTCGCCTACATTGCGTGCAAAAGTTTCCTTTATGCTTGTAAATTCGTGATATAATGGCAATTAATGTTATTTAATCCTTAATCAAATCGCCAATGTGCAAGTTTTTGTATTTAAAGTCCGTGCTTAGTGGAAATTTGTGCGAAACAACGACAGTGCACATAACCTCAAAATGGAAATATCAAACAACTTGAAATTTTTATAACATCCATGTGTATAGCTTAATTATCAACTCTATATCTATACTCTAATTGAAAACAGTCAAATATCAAGAGGAAGAAGACAAGAAAGTTGCGTGGTCATGTGAGCCATGGTCATGGTCGTATTGGCAAGCACCGCAAGCATCCTGGTGGTCGCGGTAACGCTGGTGGCATGCATCATCATCGCATCAATTTCGACAAATACCATCCTGGTTACTTTGGTAAGGTCGGTATGAGAAACTTCCATTTGAGACGCCAGCACGACTTCTGCCCAACCATTAATTTGGACAAATTATGGTCACTTGTTGGAGCCGACGAATACGCTAAACTTAATAAGGAAAAGAGCAGCTTAGCGCCCGTCGTTGATTTAGTGCAGTTTGTAAGTTGAAAATATTTTTATTAATATTATTCACAACTATGTTGGAATATTTGAAAATTTTAAAATGAAGATATCCCTTAAGGCGTCGGGCGGTCTTAATGCAACCGTACAATTTGCTTTCCCATGTAGAGAACAGCCTTTCAGATTAAAATTTCAACAGTTTACATAAAATTATGTTTAGTTGCTGAATTGATAAATATCCTAATGCCCTATTTTCACTTTGCAGGGCTACTACAAATTGCTTGGACGAGGTCATTTGCCCCAACAACCCATCATTGTCAAGGCCAAATATTTCTCAAAGAAGGCTGAGGACAAAATCAAGAAGGCTGGTGGAGTGTGCTTGTTGAGAGCTTAAGTTAAGGTATGTATTGATAAAGACAATTGATTTCTTGAATGGAGCATTACTTTGTTATTGTGCAGTGATGTTTTATCTAGCTCGTCAGACTTCTGCTGAGTGATTCTAGTTACCATAACTGAACTGAGTGCATAACACAAAGTGATTCTGTTCACGCTTTTCATTTGATTTATAAATATGAACTAATTATTTTTATCTTCCTTGCAGTTACCAAAAATCCTGATTTATTGGAATACATACGACCATCAAAATGTATAGGTTTTTTTTAATAAATTAAAACTAAAAAAAAAGAATGGTATTTTTTTTTAACTGAAAAATATTTTAGATTAAATGTTAAGTATTGTTTTGGGCTGGTCTTAAAACTGCAAGTTTATGTAAAAAAAGCTTTCATTTGAGGAACGTTTCTTTAGCCACGTGGTGCTAATTTATTTTATAGACATTACTGTCATTGGTGGAGGAAACTTCTTAAACCATAATCATAATGGGACAAGAAGGTAGGGTGAACGGTTTTAACGGTAGAATGTGGGACAAATGCTTGGAATGGGTATTTTTATGTAGGGAAAATATAAAATTGGTATAGACTCTTCAAAACTTTAATTAATCAAAATGCTTCTGGTTCGACTTCGTGTTCGTTTTATCTTACGCACGGCTCTCAACCATTCGTCTAGCTTATTTACTATACCATGTCGGGGCATAATAGTCAACTTTGTGGGAAGAATAACTTTTTGTGGTATATTTTGATTGCCATGCAAAAGGGAATGTCCAAGGTATTTTTCAATTCAGAGTGGTATTTTTTGAAGACTAGGATTTTTTGTGGTATTTTGCGATAAAGTGTGATTTTTAATGTGAGTTTCGTGGATTTTTTAATGAAACGGAGATTTTTGAATGACTGATTCTTTGTGGTATTTTGCGATGAAAGTGATTTTTTTAATATATGTGGAAATTGTTATGATATATTTTAATTGCTGTGGTATTTTTTTAATTTAAAACACCGTGGGAATTTCCATGGTATTTTTTCATTTTTGATGTGGGATAAAGGTATTTTTTGTGGTAAAATTGGTTGGCAACTATGTGTCTGGGTCCCATAACGAAATTCATGTTATCGAGTGCAGATCCCGTTTTACACTTGTTAAAACTTGACGGTCAAGTCTCATTATAATTGTCGGAAGCATTGTAGAAAAATAATGCTAATATTGGGGATAAAATGAGCAAGATGTCAGCTGTCGATTTCGATTTTTTTCTTATTGCTGCGTTTGACAGCTTTGTAATATTTGTAATTTGCATACGAATGTAAAGAAAAAAAAAAACAAAACAAAATAAACATTTATAACCGATTGAAGGTGTCACTTCGATTGAGCTGTATTTGTTGTGCTAGGCATTGATGGATCTGTTGCATCATTCAGTGGCGTTCCTAGGCTTGGTGACACCCGGGGCGGATACTCATGGTGTCACCCCTATAAAAAATTTTTAAATGCAAAAAGAAACCAATTCGATGAGATTAAGTGTTTTTATTATTATCTTTATGTTTTCCGAAAAAAAAACAAACAACATATCGTCCGTCCCCTTCATGCCAAAAACGCCAATATGAATTTTAGTGTTTTTTGGGAAATTGAGTTTAAAGATTCGAATGGCTCAGAAAAAGCGAAACATCCACATTTTCCAAAATTTCTTTTCGGAAATGGATGGCACATGTTTGTTCTCTGGTTGTGCCGTTATTTATAATTTGATTTAGGAACGAAATTAAAATTATTTTAACTTTTGCCCTGTACATGGTGTAAGCTTGACAGCCTTAAAAAATCTAACATTTTGGCTGTCAAGCCGAACAAAATCATCTCTTATATATTATTCATAAGTCCGATGATCTAGCAAAAAGATTTCTGATGTCAAGAAGGCAATGTCAAAAAAAAGTTGATAGCTAAATCTTAACGAAAACCTATTAAGCAAAGTGATTTACATTTAACTATTCTCTCATGACATTTATCTATCTCTTGAGCAAAAGTGTAAATATGTAGTATAAACAGTAAATAAATTAATTGATTTTTTAATATTCAAAAAAGTAAAGTAACTGTTGAAATTCTACAGATATCCCTTTCATACAAACCATTTAAATTCTTTAACCTTTTATGAGTCTTAAGTTCAGACTACAATACTATATTTTCGTGTACTTTAATTCTTTTATCGAAACTTTTTGCTCCTGAAATTATCCCGTGTTATTTTTTCAACAGTTTTTATCTTGTAAGTTTATCAAATTTATTGCTTCTGCTGTAAAATACTTGATAAGGCCAAGAATAGGAGCTTTATGCACTGAACACATTGACGACTACACGACTTTACGACACGACATGAAGAAAGAGTCAACAATCTGGAAATATCATACGATTGTTTCATTCACTCATACACAAACCCTTATATTTGCTCTTTTGTCGCTCGTCAAATTAGAAATAATTCTATACCGGCGTCAGCAACATTTCTATGTCGCCGCGAGATTTTCACCACATTCACCTCCATAAGAAAAGCATGTAAAAAAAATTTGACAGATGTCGTAATGTCGTTGCCGTCGTCAATGTGTTCAGTGCATTATGCGCGTTCGTAGAAATGTTAACATCGATAGATTTAGTTATCGGTTTATTACAATCGACATCACTCACAATGCTATTGTGAATATCCAACACAGTGCCTCTCAAACCATGCGGCAAGATTAAAATAATTACTGCAAAATTCTACATACAATTGCCGAGTTGCCGAGTATTCGCCAATCAGTGTAGGTCAAGGTAAAATATTCCTTCAAAATTGTTTTGTGTTTTTGTGCATTTTTTCGTGTAACTTTCTCCTTGACAAATGTATGTTTTGTATGAGTGAAGGCAAGTTTGAATAAACAACAGAATCGATTAAACAATAAACTAAGTTATAGTAAAAACAAAATAAGTTAAAAAAAAACAACTTCTATAAAGGCAGAAAGTTGCACGGATTAAAGTTCATTCATTCGTGGAATTTACATATGTTTGGAACGGTTTATTTTCCAAGAGTTAATTTCAAGTAATTAATGAAATAATTACATGTTTCTTAATCCATGCTTTAGATTGGAATCAGCTGTTCGAATCGCCTGTAGATTCTTGGTGTGTGTGTACGTGCGTGTGTAAAAAGATAATTCATAGGAAACTATTGCACCACATTACATAATTATTACATGTCGGTCAATCAGCTAATGCGGAAGATAGTCTAGAGAAATCCTTAAACTAACAGAGAAGTTAGTTAGAATTGTCTGTTTGTTTCGTGACTGCCTAGAAGGAAAGTGCACACAGCAAGACCTTGTTCCTATAGCCCGGACGTAGTTAGCCAAAGTTAACTAAGCAGAGCAGAGCCATCAAGCAATTAATAGAACAAATTAAGTAAACAGTTTTTTTTATTTGAGTAAACTGAAAGGAAACATGACGAAAAACATGTCGAATGGCTTCCGCAAGGTGACGCATTGCATTTTTGATATGGATGGACTTTTGTTGGGTAAGTGAGCGAGCGAGCGAGCGAGCTAAAGCTTGGAGCCTTGGGTGACATAAATAATTCTTTTTGTTTATTGATTTTGTTTTTGTGTTTTTTTTTTTTGGTTTAATCTAACTTTATCTTATTTACGCGGGACAGCATTTATGTTAGGTACTACTTCAGAATTGTCACCATTTATTGCATATTTATCAGTATGTTTAATCAACGCAAAATAATAGAGCTAAGAGAGAACATTTCAAATTGCATTCCTAATTTTTTTTTAAATGAATACTTTTCGAAAATTAAAGTTTTTTAGTAGTAATTTTTTAATGGTTTTGCTTAAAATTATTTTTAGAAATTTTATTTAAGCTTTCGAAAATTATACAAAAATTAAAAATACATTCAAACGAGAAATTTATATTTATTGTATTATCTTTTAGCTTGTGGAAAATCTTAAACTCTTTCATTTGAAAAATGAGCTTTGGCCATTGAAGGTCAAAACTAATCACACAGTGATTATGTGGCTGCGACGAGCATTTAAAATAATAGAAAATTCATGAAATGCCTTGAAATTGAAAGATTTTTCTTTTTCTAGTTCTTTTGATCAATCAGTTTTAATGTAAAATATAAAAAACTATACACGTAAAACATCAAATGGAAATGTTGAGGTTCAATATAAACAATGTTCTTTCTATAAATATTTGCTTACAACAAAGCTTGTTTAAGATTTGTAAATAACAAAAACCACACATGACAATTTCATAAAAAGTCATTCTTTACAATTTGATCTAACATTTACACATGCTTTTTAAATAACCGTGTTGAAGAGTTCTCGTATATTCTTGTAAAAAAATTATTTAAATACTTCTAGCTTGCAGTTACTCCTAGTCCTAAGTCTTACGATAAGTAAGTTCGTACCACCTAACCGAGCCTAAGGGTTAAATATTTGAAACAGGACTCGCTTTAATAGAAGTTTTTAATTATCGCTCTTATCGGAAAGTATAGCTCTACCAAAATTATAACTAACACTCGTAAATAGTGATAAAAACTTGAAACTAGCCATCAAGACAGGATAACAGCTAACGAGGAATATTCAGTTATTTTAACTTAATTTATTTCTCGATTCAAAATAGTTTAAGGAAGCTTTAGATTTAAATAAACGAGCTCATATATATACAGGGTGTGCCATCTTTTATATTGATGAAAAAAAAATAATATAAATAAAAATATTTTTTGTTGGAAAACTGCAGAAATATCGATTAATTTGAGTGTAGAATATGCTATGAATATTTTTCGGATTTACTCTACTGCATTAATTTTTTTCGTGATATTTTAAAATTAATTAGGGTCTGATTTAAGATAAGAAAAATTTACTTGTAGGAAATTTTTAAAAGGACGTCTATAGTAAGCAAAAAAACGGAATCAAAAAGAGGAACTCTGAGATTCCACCATTCTTAAAAGAGTTTAACGTATTTACTAAGTCAAAATTTCTTAAATCTACTAAATATTCTTCTATGTACTTTAATATTCCTTCTAAATTTGACTTCATTAAATTAATACTATATCTAAAAGCACCTCTTCCCAACACCCCCACCATTTCTCATGCAGTTTGTTCAAAGTCATTGGTTTAAAAATAAAGTGTTTTTCACTAGATACCGAAAAACTCTACACACAGGCAACACAAAGCATACTCGACAAATATGGAAAAACCTACACTTGGGAGGTGAAACTTACTCTAATGGGCCTGCAAAATCGTGAAGTATCACAGAAAATTGTTGATGCCTACGATTTACCAATGACCTGGGAAGAATATTCAAAATTACAAAAAGAAGTCTCTGAGGCTGCAATGGTTGATGCTGAACTTATGCCAGGTATGAACGATTCCAAGTCTTAACTGATATTGGTTTTTTTTTCTCTTATTTTATCCAACAGATACTGAACCAATATATGAGGAAATAACAGGGCAAATAGCGCGTGTATTTGGTAAACAGTATCCATTCGATGTGCGTATGAAAATGCTCGGTACAACTGAACAAAGATCGGCCCAAATAGCAGTTAACGACTTGAATTTGCCAATAAGCGTTGCTGACTACATGGACCGCTATTATAGATTATGTGGTGAACTCTTGGGCAATGCGCCATTGCTAAAAGGTTAGCCCTGTCGAAAATTAACGTCACAATGTGTGTGTGTACAGCGCAGACATCAAGCTGTTACGATGTTTATGTACAAAGATAACATTTTACTGCGGATTTAACTCTTATCTAAAGCTTCAACTCTCAAATATCTGTTGCATATCTCTAGCGCTCAATTGGTTTTAACATTGTTTTTATTTTAAACGCTAATCTTTTATACTTTACAATGATGCTATATGTAAAAACATAGTGATGAATACCTACACACTCTGTATAAAATATATTGATATGTTTTGCCAAGCCGAAAACAATTTACCGCCGCTGTTATTTGCCTTCGTTTTCTTGTACAAATATTAAGCTCAAAATTGTGGGTTTAACTGTAATAAATGCTTTTGATTTGTTGCAGGTGCTGAACGTTTGATACGCCATCTGCACGAGCACAAAATTCCATTTGCACTCGCCACCAGTTCCGGTTCGGAAATGGTCGATCTCAAGACTACACATCATCAGGAGCTATTTAAATTATTTAATCATCGCGTCTGTGGCTCTTCAGATCCAGATGTAAAAGAAGGCAAACCGGCGCCGGATATTTTTCTAGTGGCTGCCTCACGTTTCGCTGACAAACCTGCAGCCAACAATTGTCTAGTCTTCGAGGACGCACCGAATGGTGTTAAGGCAGCAACTCTCGCTGGCATGCAATGTGTTATGGTACCTGATGAGCATGTGCCCAGTGATATGTGCACTCTGGCTACACAAGTTCTGAAGTCACTTGAGCATTTCGAACCTGAGCATTTCGGGCTGCCGCCATTTAAAGCCTAATATATATTGAATTTATAGTCAAATATGTCAGATTACAGAAGCTAGCTAAAAGAATAACAATGATTTCAGAGATATCATTGCTGCTTTTAGGTTATGACGTTAAGTGTATTGAAAAGTGTAAAATCAAGTAGATAGTGAAAATATACCAATTCTTATTACAAGGAATTACAAAAACAAATAAAAAAATATTTTCCGTAGAATTTACAGGTTTTTTTTTTTATTTTCTGTTAATTTTTTAGCTCACAACTAACATGATTTATTTACCGACGGCTTGTACATGCTGGGCAATATCCTGGGCTGATTGGTCCGTAAGTGCAATTGAGGTTTCCTTGCCTAAAGCTGAAGAAAGTAATTAGAATTAGATTTCGAAGTTAAATGGTTATGGAAACTAGTTACTACGTAGAAACATAATCATGAAGAATTTTTATCATGGTCATTGCTCAAATCAAAGCTTCCATGATTGACTCTGAAACTCTGCCAAAATTTTAAATTATTCCAGCTCTAAGCTAAGGATATTCATTAATTATCGTTATAATATATTCATACCAGAGTAGATATTAAATAAATTAATATATCAGAAATAAATAAATTCAACTATATATTTATCACTTGACTCCCGCTAAGATTTTCTGTATTTGACGCCCTATCATAACTTATTGAAGCAAACACTCGATAAATTTTAGGTGTGTTCCTAACCTGTGAGTTACACTTACCATAACGTGCCCACAATCTTGGCTGAACTCCCGAACATTCCCTGATCAAAATCGGCAGTTCTGGATTTTCTTTCTTTAAATTTGGATAGAATTTTTGCACATATTCTCTGCAATATACGTAAATACCATATAAATAAAAATTATGTAATGTGAGCACTTGTTTTTTGAAGAATGAGACTTACCTGACACCCTTCGACGCTTCACCAGTTTGGCAAAAGTGAAGTCGGAGCTCCTTTAAGTTGGGAGCCAATTTAACGTAACGTGCTGCAGTTACACGCATTCTTTAAATTTGCAATTAGCTTGGAGAGGAACTTGCCCAAAAATGTAGCAAATTTCCGAGAATTATTAATTGTTTTTTTTTTTTGTTGTCAAAAACAGCTGAGCAGAGCTGACGGCAAATATTCACAATAATATTTATCGTTGGCTACAATCGATAACGTGTCAAGTGTACAACTTTTACTTTTTAGTTTCTGAAAAGGAAAAAAATATTTTTTGTTTAAAAAAAATTTTAAATAATAAGAAAAAACGATGTTCAATAACAAAAACAAAAGGAAATAGAAGAAAGTAACGAATACGAAAATCTATAAAAAGTTTAAACAAATTTAAAATTTATTTGGAATTAGAGTGCAAAATGTATGTTTTCTTTTTAATATTCGTAAAAAGTTCTTTAAGTAATAAGGGATTTATGAAAAATAATTGTTCATAATAATATAGAATATCAGTGCAATTTTTTGATATTATTTGATTTTAAGGTGCTGATTACAGTGAAAGCTCCCATAAACGGATGCTCTAATAAGCGAAATGGGAACGAACAATTTTTGGTTTTTTTTCCATAGAAAATGCTCTTCCATACACGGACTTTCCGATAAACGGACGCGGACACACAAACATTTTTTTTTTTTAAAAAAAGAATCTCCCATAAGTGAATGCGAAGCTCTAATAAGAGAACAATTTTGTCTTTTTTTTATCACAAACATTACTGGTTTTATACATGGTTGAATAAATAAGGTTGTCGCATGGGTGAGAGCGAGTTCCCATAAATGTCAAATCGAAGTTGACATCTCATACAAAATCTGAAAACGAAAATTAATAACATGAAAAGCCGTTGAAGTTGTTGCTGTTGCTTTTCATAGATTTTGACAATTATGGGTACTGAAAAGAGAGTACGATCAGCCACGAGACAACCTTATTTATTCAACTATGGTTTTATATATATTTATTTTTGTTTTGGTATTTTCTCTTTTTACGAATTTACTCATAATATTTAATTTGAATTAATTTTGTACTTGTTTCGTTGGTTGTCTATTAAAGAATAAAAATTATTTTAAATTAGAATATCTCAATGCCCCTTTTTTTCTTAATTTGTAATTTTATATTATTTTTTCGATATTCCCATAAGCGGCCATCTCTTATATGCGGACAATAGTAGATGACCATCGGTGTCCGCTTAAAGGAGCTTTTTTTAAAAATTTTTACAGTTAAAAAATAAAGACTATTTATAAAAATTTAAACGTTAATAAGCGTTCAAAACGATATTTAAAAATATTTGAAAAATACATACTCAATGTCAAAAAAGGGAATCACAAAACCTCTTATCACAGACTTTGTTAATACTACGTTCACACCTAAGCCAAATGAGCAAATTTGAATATCTCATTAAAAAGTGTTCACATTTATAAATCTCATTTTGTTTGACGGTTGTTTTTGTTGTATTTTCATATTTTGTTTTGATAAAATTTTTCTGTGTACAAATTTTTCTTACCGAGCGTTTCCACTGCCCGAACGAACGAAGATTTCTTCGTTCGTTCAGGCAGTGTAAACAGTTTGGTCCGAACCAAGGTTCGGAACATTGGTTTTTTACAAAATGCTCGCGAGCGCTATTCGCGCAGTGTAAACACTTTTCCAACACGAACGAACGAAGATTTCTTCGTTCGCTCTGATCGGCCGACGCTCGATCTTTTTGGGCGAATCCAGTGCTTATTTGCGCATAGGTAGTAGATTTGTTGAAATTGTAGTTAATAACGTAAGAAAAACAAAAAAGAAAGAAAATATATTGAAAATTTAACGCAAAAGAACTTTGTTTTACTTTGTTATTTTATTAGCACTTTATATAAGCAAATTATTTATATAATATTCTTTATATAATAAATTCTTTACATAAATACTTACATAAAACCTAAATTAAAAGGCATAAAAGTAGTAAAAATTAATCAAATTTAGTACGTTTGCATAAACAAATATTGATCAACGCTGATGCTCGCAAGCATTGAATTTAAGTGTTTCCACTGCACGAACGAACAAGATGGCGATTTACCAATGTTCGCAACTTGTGTTCGTGCGGTGGAAACAGTTGGACCGAACGAAGAATTCATCGCGACGATTTGTTCGCGATGATTTCTTCGTTCGTTCGGGCGGTGGAAACGCTCGGTTACATTTTGCTTTGAAGGGTATGTTCACAAAGCAGTTTAATATGCTCAGAGCTGTGTTTAACGTGAAATTATCTCATTTGCTACTCATTTCGTTGAAATGAGTTGTAATGAGTTGGAATATTTCTTTGGGAAATGAGCTCATTACGCATCTCATTTGTGTTTTTTGGCCGAAATGAGCAAATTAGCTTAGGTGTGAATGGGCTATAAGTTAAGTAAAATTTATACAAATTTTAAGAGCGTTCGTCGCTACAATTAAAACAAAACTTTTTTTATTAAAATTCAATCCAACTTTATTAGTTTCTTAGCGATTTATTCGCTTTAAAATTATTTGTATAGAAGCGCCGTGCTTCGTGAAAAAAGTTAACTCGCAATTGATTTTAATTTTTGCCTAGGATACAGCGAAGATGCTGGCCGAAATTTTTTTATTTTTGTCGTAAAGTCATTTATAAAACCTTCTTTTTCCTTTTTAAACTTTTTATCGTAGGTTATATACTCATTGAGTAAAAATTCAATGCAACGCCGCTGCATGAATCTTGCGTTATCGATCTTTGAGCGGCTCTCTCAGCGTCCCCATGGCGACAGAAATTTTTTGTCTAATTTTGTTGTGAGGGCTTACAGTAGGTCTTTATTGGCGTATCGTATTTTTAATCCTAGCTCTAATACTCAGTGAGTAATAATTCCATGTAACAAATTTTCAGTTGTGTTGCTTAAACAGTTCTCCCTGCGGCCCGATGATGTTTTGAATTTTTGTTTTGTTTTTATAATGAAGTCAAAGAATTAACCTTTACGGTCATACTATTTTTTTAATCATAGCTCTTATACTCAGCGAGTAACAATTCAATGCAACGCTGATGAATTTTTAAAAAATTAATTTTTTAACTTTTTTGGAAACTTGATCTGTACAACGTAACTTCGTCACGTCAAAAAATATGCCAGAACATTTAAAAATATATCAACATATTTAAAAAAAAAAATATCTATGATAATTATTTCAGCGCAGAGTGAATCCTCAAAAAACTTTTGAATATGACATCAATATTTTGAATATGAATATTGATACAATTGTGACAAATGAAAATAAAATCATTAAATTTATCAAAGCCTCAAATCATTATTTAAACTCATCGTACTTCAAATCAAAAGTGTTCCTATTTTAACTACAAAACAGCTACATGTTTATGAAAAGCACAATTTAAAAAGACATTTCAACATTAAAAATATCTTTATCTCTTGAATATTTCAAAGCTCAAACTATTTTTTGAATATGGCTGCATAAATTTTTATTTTTTTTTTTGCATTATATAAATTCAAAGAGACAGAGGTACATTTTGATGAATCTTTTTATTTTGGGCGATAAAACATGTTTTACTTGGAGTATTATTGAAATTTCATTGGATATAAGGAATGAAAAAAAACCATATATATGTATATATATACATATATACAAGGTGGCGCAAAAATAACCTTCCGATGTTTTTTGGCTGTAATTTAAAAAAAAATGAAAAACTTTGATCCTTCTTGTGGATTATTTTTATTTGGTCTTTTAATTTTTTTTACATAAAGTCGAGAATATGATGTCATTTAAATGGCCGCCGCCACAGTTGATTGTCATTTGAGCCCTTTTTATGGCATTTTCCATCACTTCGGCCAAAACTTCCGGCGATAGGTCCTCACGTTCTTGACGGATATTGTCTTTAAGAGCTAAAAGAGTCTGAGGCTTGTTGACATAAACCCGCGACTTCAAAAAGCCCCACAAAAAGAAGTCTGGAGCGGTCAAATCAGGCGATCTTGCTGGCCAGTGCAAATCGCCAAATCGGGAGATTAGGCGCCCGGGAAATGCATCCTTCAGCATATCGGTTGTGGAACGTGCAGTGTGTGCCGTTGCACCGTCCTGTTGGAACCACATGTTTTCCAATCCCAATTCATCAAGTTGCGGCAAAAAGAACTAGTTGATCATTGCTTTGTAGCGCTCACCATTCACAGTAACCGTTTTCGAAGAAAAAAAGGTCCGATGACTCCTCCAGCGAAAACAGCACACCATACAGTGACTTTGAGCGGGTGTAATGGCTCTTCGTGGGTTACACGCGGATTTTCAGTGCCCCAGAAGCGTAAATTTTGCTTATTTACGTACCCGCTAAGATGGAAATGGGCCTCATCACTCATGATTATTTTTGATGAAAAATCATCTTCCTCTTGGTGGTGATTAATTCCGCGTTCTGGAGCAGTGTAGCGTAACATTGTTTATTAACGTGTATTTCGCATGTGTTTACTACACAAATGTCAAAACAGAACTGACATTAGGGGCCAATCGCAAAATTTATAGCATTTTCTGATAGGAGGATTACTTTTGCGCCACCTTGTATATACATTGACGTATTATACTAATTTATTTGCTCTGAGCTCCAACTCTGCAAATGTCTGCTTGAATTATGTCATAAAACAGACTAAAAAATGAATATATAAAAAATGAGTCATACGCTAAATTCATACAGTTAAAAAAAAAACAATTTCGTTTAACTTCAGTTGGAACGGAATTTACTTTTCGTAAGATTTTGAAATAAATATATGTACTTAGCACTACGTTATATTATTTTTACATCATTTACACTTATATTTATTCGTCCAGCAAATGTCCTTTAATAAATGGCAAACCTGTTGGCACATTCTGTTGATATTTATGATAATCTGATCGAAAGAAATTCAGCAAAGTAATTTCTTCGATATAAATGCGGTCGTGAAAGAATTTCCAACTTATAATGGTGTATAATAAAATACACACAGGATTTAATAGAATAACCTATGCGGGACAAAAGTATGGATATTTAATGAGTTTAAAATATTTAAAATAAGAAACTTACTTGAGTGCCGATTGACCACCAAAACCAACCTACATATGAGGGATGTCGTGCATATGCATAAATTCCATGTGTTACTAACTTATGATCATCAGATTTTTCGTATTGAACCTAGAACAAAAGAAGTTTTTTTTTCCTTATTATATTCCCAAATTTCTTTTCATATTGCACATACCAAATGCGTGAAGCTCTTGCTGGCCGTGATTATGGCAGTTTTTCGCACTACTTCACCGAAAATACACAACGTTATGCCTAACGTCCATATGGCATATTTGCCTTTAAAGCTGGGCAAGAAGTAGACTTCCAAAAAGAATTCCAACCAACTCGCTGCTGCAGCCAAAGCATAATGTAACGAATGATTGAGTATGAATGAATCCACGGATAAGCTTTCCGGGTTGGACCAAGCAATAGCCAAAAACTCTGAATAGTGAAAAAACGCCATGAAGAAACCATATGCACCAAATTGTTTCCAGTGTGTAGGTGCGAAGAGTATCAACAAAATACTGACAGCTTCGGCGAAACCGAGAAAGGAAGCGCGCAGGGCAATCTACAAGGATTGTTTAAATTTTAATTATTAATTTTTTTCCAAAGTTCTCAACCCACTCACCTGGTAATCATTACTCCGCAGCACAAAACGTATGATCATATTTATTAGCGCATAATACAGGAAAGGACCCCACACAACAGCGCCCCATACATTTGGCACAATGCCGAAGTAGATTTGCGGCACAGATGGCAGCAAAACCAGCGCTGCTGTGCTTAGAAAACAGGATAAGCTTAACTTGCCTTCATGACAGAGTGAACTATTAGTTCTATTATTCCTAGCATTGCTCATTATAGAATGAAAGCAATCCGGAAAAGGGTATCACAATAAATTTGTGCAACCGCCCGCTGGAGTTTAGAAAATGTTGTCTCCTCCGAACAGTTGTTTTTGAAGTTTAGTTTAACAGGGTTGCATTTTATAAATACCTATAAACTACCTAAACACTACTATTGAATAAGCTCTTAACACGTTGGGCGCCCAGCAAAATTATATATTATAAATTGTATAATTTAAAAATCTTACTACGATCCAAGGGTTCGTAGTAAGATTTCGTCTTTAATCTAAGAATTATTTTTTTTATTTTTATTAATTGTAATTTTGAAATAAATTCAAAACTGTGTTTAAATTAATCATTATAATCAGAGCATATTATTTTTTTAGTTTTCATTTTATAAGCTTTAAATTTTAAATTTAAAAAACCAATTGGCAAATTTAGCCCTTAAAAGAACTTTGACCAAACTTCTTAAGATCAAATTTTGTTGTGCCTGTTATTAAGTCTTTTGTTCATAAATGACAGAGAACTGAGCCTACAAGTTGTATGAAGACTGCGAACGGCTAATGTACAGTAAAAATTGATTTCAATTGAAAAATTATCTGTATAAGCTGGTGTTTGAATCTGGTCTCGAATTGGCATCTAGAAATTCACACACTGCTTAACGCACTAAGCCAAGGCCTCCACAAATTTTGAATATTATTTTGTTTTAATTTAGAACGTTTATAAAAATAGGTAGATACTCATATTTTATGTTAAGTTTGCAATAGTTGTGTCCTTTTACTTATAAGATATCTTATTTCATTACTAAACTTGAAAGACTATTTTCAAACTTTTAAATGGGGTGCACGTTAAAAAATTAATAAATAATACTGTAGTTATAAAATATATTTCTGCGCTTTGAGAAGGTTCAAGGCACTGGTATATCGCTAAGATATACACGGAAAAGCAAGATTAATCGAATTGATAAAATACAAAATTTTTCACCACTATACTAAAATATTTATATATCTTAATTTAGTTGTAGAAAATGTTTGTGTTTTGTTGGATGAACATTTCATTATATGAAACTATTTTAATGATTGAAGTAGACAATACGAATCGAAGAATAGCCAAAAGTCGGATGCATAATAACGTTTATTAAAACATTTTATTAAA
Source organism: Pherbina coryleti (assembly GCA_943735915.1). Taxonomy (NCBI): domain Eukaryota; kingdom Metazoa; phylum Arthropoda; class Insecta; order Diptera; family Sciomyzidae; genus Pherbina; species Pherbina coryleti. The sequence continues at coordinate 23,341,064 of OX030948.1, forward strand.
ATTAAAAAACAGCTGCCCCTAATAGAACATAGAAATACAATCGAAATGATTTAGAACGAACGTGGCATTGCTCTGAGTTATCTGGTCAGAGCGAATAGAGATAATCTTATATTAATTAAATTGCTTAAGATTCGGACATGCTCTAGTAGTCTTCAATGCTCTTGCTATCACTTCTTGTTTTCTCAGCGATTATCAGGTAAGTACCTTATTTTAAAGATTTACTACATTTTTTTATCTCCCACCTGTGAGCTGTGAACTAATCATACGACAGCTGCAATCAGCTCTTGATAAATTCATGGTCAAGAGCCTATTTTGCTTCAGTGCACAGTTGGCAACTCTAAACACTTAGGTATAGAACGGCAGATTAGTTTCGCAATCTGTTCCATCGAATAAGTTAATTCTTCGCAAAATCAAACATAAAATTTGCGATGGACGGTGCTATGAAATTCGTTTTGGGAGGTCTCTCCGGCATAGGAGCTACTTGTGTGGTACAGCCGCTGGACTTGGTAAAAACCCGAATGCAGATTTCAGGCATTGGCAACGCAAAGAAGGAATATAACAACTCCATCCACTGTTTGAGAACGGTGATATCGAAAGAGGGACCTTTGGCCTTATATAAAGGAATAGGCGCAGCGTTGTTGCGGCAGGCAACGTACACAACTACACGTCTCGGTGTCTATACATACCTTAACGATTTATATAAAGCTAAATTCGAAAAGGATCCTACTCTGGTCATACGCATGGGCATGGGTATGATGGCTGGTGCCTGTGGTGCATTTGTTGGAACACCTGCTGAGGTTGCGCTGATTCGTATGACTGCTGATGGCAGGCTACCTCTTAATGAACAGCGCAATTATACAAATGTTGCCAATGCACTGATGAGAATATCACGGGAAGAAGGTGTTGCTGCTCTCTGGCGTGGCTGCATCCCAACGGTTGGACGCGCAATGGTCGTCAACATGGCTCAATTGGCATCATACTCACAGGCCAAGAGCTATTTAATCCAAAGTTGGGAATTGAAGGATGGTATTAAATTGCATTTTGTTGCTAGCATGGTTTCTGGCCTAATAACAACTGCTGCGTCTATGCCTGTTGACATTGCCAAAACACGCATTCAAAACATGAAAAGTATCAATGGCGTACCAGAGTATAAGGGCTCCATAGATGTGCTCACCAAAGTGGCGCGCAACGAGGGAATATTTGCACTCTGGAAGGGCTTTACTCCCTACTATTGTCGCCTTGGACCTCACACAGTTTTGACCTTTATTTTGTTGGAGCAACTGAACATTTTGTACTGCAAACATATATTGGGCACTACCAGCACTGGCACAGGTTTATAAGTTTGTCTTCTTCAAGGTTACGCATTTGAGGTGCGAAATTTTGATTATACATACATATATATTCCATACACACACACTTTTAAATACCTCTATAGACATTCGGATTATAAAGTGTTTGATGTAAAGTTGTTATATTTTTTACAAAAATTTTTATCAAGTTATATTTGTATGTTTACTTAAAATACTTGTTTTCCCCCACACGGTTTAATTTAATCATTGTTTCAAACTGAAAATCCCTTAACTATGTAGAAAGAATACTTTATTTTTGATGAATATATATATTTTAAATGAAAAATTATGTTATTTGTTGAATGCTAGAAGCATTAAAATTTGCTCAAATAATTAACAAATGTGTGCCTATGGTAGCCTAATGAGCTATTAAACAAGTTTTTTGTGAACAAACTAACAGAAATTAAAGGGCGTTAAGAAATTAAACAAACATTTTAACAAAAAAATAACGTGATTCGTTACGAAAGAGTGCAGTTTATACATTTAACTTATAAAACTCCAAAGTCTGGCTAATATTATTTTGGAAGAAATTTAATTAAAGTTAATATCAATTATTTCAACTGAATAAATACCTATTTGTTTACAAAATATATGTGTGTGTTAAAGGTTAAAATAATTTTACTTAAATAATTCTGTGAGTTTCAAGTTCAGATGCGCTTTGTTGGCCTTATGCGTGTGTGTGTGCTTTAAGCAATGCTTTTAAGAGTTGTTTCTTTTCTTGTAATTTGGTTATTTTAGGCTTTCATTTGATATAAAATACGTTTGAGATTGTTGACAATAATAATATTTATGTTTAATCGTTTCCAATGTTGTAAAGAACTTGTTTTTGAAATATAAGATGTTATGAATAAAATTAAAAACCTCTTTAATCGAGTAAAAATAAATTTTATGATTATTAATGGGCGTTAATGTTCATCCTCGGTTGGATCGCAATCGGCGCAATGCCAGGAGTAGCCGCGTATTTTCGGTGTCTTCTTGAGCGGAGGATCCAGGCAGGTGAAGTGATAATTTTTGCGACATTCATCGCAGGTGACAACGTTTGAGGCTACACCCAGTTCACGGCAAATGCAGCAATTCAACTGTTGTGGTTGTGCAGACGTTGCACCTACCTTTGCACGTCCAGCATAAGAATGACGTTGATTGGCCTTTCGTGGACTTGACTTGCGCGTAATTGGAGCAACAACTTTTGCGGCAGCAGTCGCTGATGGTGTCGATGCTGTCTTAACTGGTATTGAAGTTGGATTTTCAGCAACATGCAAGCTGGTCGTTAGATCTTCAACTGTTTCTACCGATGTGGGTCGTGAGGCTTCTTCGGCTGAACGAACCATATCAGCCGAAACATAAAAAAATTGTGCCTCAGGTGTTACTTCGCCAGGCAACGGTAGTGTTTTGAATTTTATTTTTATTTTCGGTATGCCCGTCACGGAATCATTGGGATTCTCTGCATCATGATCGTGGATTTTCTTCTTGCGTTTACGCTTGTGTTCCTTGTTCGGCGACTTATCAGTATCGGAGGAAAGATTAAGATGTTTGTTGCGATGTTTGTCCTTGCGTTTTTGTTTACGTATTTGTTTGCTAGTATCTAGTATGGGGTCATCCAGATTGATAATGACGTCATTGTTAATGGCTGGAGGCAATGCTAGCGGATCAGCATCTATATTTTGGGCAGAGTCAACTTGTTTGGGTGCTGCAGTTGATGGGAGTACGAGTAGAAGTGGTTCATCACCAGATTTAAAGATGGGTTTGGATTTTTGATATGCTTTGAAATTTGAAAAAAAGCAACAACATATAAAGTTAATCTAAAGAAAGTTCAAGGTCGGGTGACTAAATATAATTCCATATCAAATATGCGTTAAGAAAGCGATGTTCACAAATCAACATTCGAAAAAGGAAAGAAATTAATTCGCAGCCAAAATATAAACAACAAAATTTATTTGTTGAAAATCTGCGTTTAAAATTTTATTTTTTAATAAAACTTCTGAATCAATTTTTTTGGAAAAGTATTCGATAAAATATATTAAAATAAAATCTACGACATTACTCTACGATAATAAGACATTGGGAGTGAAAAAGAGGGCCACAACTGTTTAGCTAATTTTATATTTCTACATCAAAATAAACATTATTAAGAAAAGTTATTCTCGAAGTTTATGGTTGAAAAATTAAACTTTAAAACTTTTTGGATTTTACATTTTTTTCTGATGATCGTTGGGTATTATTTTAAAAAAAGGTTATAAAACTATTGCATTAATAAAATATAAAAATGATTAGAGTAGACAACGTACCTATTGGCGAAGCATGTTTAAGCTTCTTCATAACAGTGGGTGTGGTTTTTGTTTGTGTTTCCAGTTTATCATTCTTCGGCGAAACATAACTTAGCGACAACTTTGATTTCTTGGCAATAGCTGGTGTTGTCGATACAGTTAGCGGCTTAAAGCTATCTATATCAACCGGTAATGATTTGTTTAAGAATTTTTTTGTTGCAGACAAGGGCAAGGGCGTGAGCTTAACCTCCAAAGACTTGCGTTTAGTGATAGGTGGAATAACGATTTCCTTATTGATCTGTGCATCGGTGACACATTCAAAGTTTAGCACAGGCACAATTGCGCCATCCTTGTTGAAACGTGTGCGCGATTTACGTGGACCTTTAGGCAACTCTGACATGGCATCTGATTCATCGGATTTATCGCATTCGGAACATTGCCAGCCGTAAAGTTTAGATTTTTTTGGGTGACGCGTTAGTGGTGGATTTAGACAGCCCAAATGATAGTGCAGCTTACAGGTGTCACATTTGGCCAATAAGTGCTGGTCGGTGCAGCGTTTGCAAATACCACAATCAAAGGTGTGCACACCCAATGTGGGAGTAGAGGGTGCCGAAGTTGTCCCAGTGCCCGCAGTAGGTGAACTTTTAGCATGCGTGCTAAGCAAACGCTTAGAATCAACTTTCGTTCCAGGTGGTCCTAAATGAGCCAGTGGGAAGCCCACGCCCATTTTTAAAGCGGCTGCTGTGGGCACGGAGATCGGTCTTGTTGGTGGTGTCGCAGTTTTAGCTGGCTCGATATGAGGACGTCCGATGTTAGTTGGACTGGTTAGACTTTTATTAGGACATAAAGTGGTTATCTGTTTGTGTAGTTGTTGTATGTTCGCCATTAGAGCTTCCTGTGCAGAAAATAAAAATGCAATCTTTTACAATTTTTTCTTTTTTTTTTTTGCTAAAAACATGTTTACCTGTTTAGTTTTCAAGCCCTTGTTCTTCTCCAAGCGTGCATCGTAGTCTTTTCGCAACGTGTCCTGTTCTTCTGATAGTGTGAAATTATTTCCCATCATTTCAGCTAACTGCTCTTTCAACTCTTTGCTGCGCGAAATGCGATCCAAGTAGTATCCAATAAATTCCACACTGAATGCTGGTGCTATGTGCCACTTTTTGCGAATATCTGTGAGCGCGGCTATTTGAGCTTCCTGTCGCTCCAACGAATCCACATCAACTGACATTATTTCCGCTTTTGCCATTAAACGTTTACAAGCTGACGCCGATGTAGTCAACAAACGTGACATTTTCTGTGTTGGAACCCACGGTTCCGACTTCATCAATTTGTGGGTGCTGTATTTACGTTGATATTTCAACAGTTTGCGATGTATACGCATCTGTGCTGGGCATGGATCATCTAAACGCTGCTCGCGTTTCTCCTCAATTTTCTGCTGCATATTGAGACGAAAAGTGTGAAAATTACGCTTTCGTTTCTTAATCATCTCCTTCTCGGAGTGAACTTTGCAGTGGGCATAGAAAGGATCAGCTGCCTCAGCTTCCTCGTGATGAGCTTCAGTCAGAAAACCAGCCGCCTGAGCACATGTAACATGGAAATATGTTTTGCACATGCCTGCATCGCAACCAATGCAGACGCCAGTTCGCGCAAATCGAGCCTGTTCACACAATGTGCACACTTTGGCGCCCCACTTGCTGTACTGCATTTCGAAGAGTGTAACCGAGGATAGTTGATCCACTTCCCCGAAGGCCACACCCGGTACATAGAGGGCACAAACCAGATGTACCCATTTGCCAACATCTGTTTCCTTATAAATGCCTCCTTTGTTGGGACACAATTCACAAACGGGCTCAGACACGCCTGCGCGACAAGCCTCGCAAAACCAAGGTTCTGTGGAGCAAGTGGAATTTGTGCTCGAAATACTAACATTATCGCTGACGCCATAGCAGCCTTCATGCACAGAGACGCCACAACCATCGCATTCAATAATCTCATTGGAATCGTCGCTGCGGTCACCTAGGCACACACAGCAAATTGGTTTTGTAGGTAATTTCGGCGCTGCTGCTTTGGATTTATCCAATTTTTTCAGCATGCTTTCTAGATCCTTATCCACTCCTCCGTTGGTTTGCTTTTCAATTGCCAATATGGTTTTTAAGTGTGCCGCGGAATTAGCGCTCTCGTCGGAATCATCTTCACTGGCATTTTCATCATCATCGTCAGAGTCTTCACTCTTATCGCTTTCATCGTCGCCCTTGGATCCATCAGAGAAGTCGTCGTCACTCGCATTGTGGTCTTCAATACGAAAATCACTGTCCGATGAACTCTCACCCAAGTCAAAGTCCAGCAGCGCCTGTGTGGTCATTTTTGGAACGCGGGCACGTTTAAATGGCGCCATTGTGATTCTTTAAACCTTGTCAAATAGTTATTAATTTTTAATTAAAACATTTTGCGACAAATATTTGCAAGAATTATTTTTTTATGGCGTCGTTTTCAACATATTTGACAACTTCTGCAAAGCTAACAGGGATGTCGTTCAACTTTCACCTTATGAAAAATATTAGTACACTTTGATTCAAGCTGATTCGATGCTGTGTCCTTAATGAATATAGAATATATTTTCATTATTATATGTTTATCTTTATTTCTCTTTATTTAATAATGTAAAAAAAGTTTTATAAAATAAATTTTTAATAACTTTTAGAGGTAAAGAAATTAAAGTTTAATAACCATAATGCACACCACACAGTCACTTTTTGTGGATGCAATAGCTTGGGGATTTTAAGAGCCCCATATATGGCAGTTTTATGGTTTTATATGGTGAAATGGGTCTCAAAACTGAAGAAAATTTGCTATGAAAATTCAGCGTTTAACAAAAAATCAACAATTTTTACACGTTGTAAGGTGATAAAACATTTCATATTGTAAAACGGCAAATCTACACAAAGACCAGTTTGTATGACATGAACATTTGACAGCTGCCAAATGCCAGGGCTACACTTTCCGAAACCCGAAATGGATAAACCTTTATATCATATTTAGTAAAAAACTTTACTTAATTCCCGATCCCCAATTTCATTTATGATTACCTGAACACCCAATTCTCTTTTTTACTATGTCAAATGTAAAGTAAATAATGTTCAAATACTTTCGGCAGTATTTATAAAATGTTAAGAAACTCTTATAAAGCTTTCATAAGAAAAAAAATCGAAAAAAATTTAAAAACATTATTTAAAAAGTCCAATAACGATAAAAATCTCTTTTAAAACTTCATAAATGAGCAAATTTCAAAAACGGTTGAAACCTTAAATAAACCATTGATATTAAATTTAAAATTTTTTTTTTCTCATCTGAGAACAAATATTGTCAAAAATATATTAAATTATTTAGAAATATATCAGAAACAAACAAAATGTCAAAAAATATTATAAATAAGATTTATATAAAGGCTCTTTTAATGAGAGCATTTTTAAAAAATGATTGAATCGTGCTATAAACCTCTCATGAATAATTTTTAAAATTATTCACTTTCGTTTGAGCTCAAACATTAGCTGCATTCCCGTGGTCGTTGATCTAGAGCGCGACTCTATTTTATTCACAAAGCAAAAACAAAATTTAGAACCAGCTCTTTGCCTGGCTCTATTTCTGATCTGAAAATGCTGCCAAGTTTAATGTATTTTTTGTTAAAAACGAACATAGTTGGCAAATCTAAAGTATGCTGTTTTGTATTGATTTCTATTGTTATCAAACAGCTGTTTCAAGACAGTGGTGCCAAATTGTTATAAAGTTGAACTAAAGTTGTTCCACTGAGATTTGATCTGATCCAATCCCACGGGAATGCAGCTAATGTAAAAAAATTACAATTATTCCAAATATTTCAAACAATAGTAAAATGTGTTTAAAGAATGTAAAATATATACTCGCAAAAGTTAAAAAAATAATAAGAAAATTTGCCAAAACATGTCAAAATATTTAGACAAAAAGATAATAAAAATCAATATCTTGACGAAATTATGACAAATAAAGAAAAATTAATTGAATTTATCTAATACACAAACCATTATTTACACTCGTGTCACTTTAATTCGGAAGTGTTCCTATTTACAGACCAATTATATCGCGGTAACATTACCTACCGTAGATATTCACCTTTTAGTAATTTGAACACTCTGTTGGTATTCTGCGACCAAGCGTTACTGGTGAATATTGTTACCATCTCTTCAGGTGGTAACAAACAAAACAGAAGACATTTTTGAGCTTGCATTTCAAATAATTGCTCGTATTTTGAGTAATTGATTTCATTTTAAAATCCTCAAATCGAAATCGGAGCAAATTAAAATAAAATACGATGTAAAATTATCTGTTGCTGCTTCTTCAGCACTTTTCAATGATAAAAATTTATAGCAATTCACTGTATAATATTTATTGATTTACATAAAATTAATATATAAATTAAATAAAGATAACACCGCAGCTGCGTAGTGCGTGTATATGTCCTGCCAAGAAAAACAAAAATTATATAAAAAGTTAACATAATGCAATTAATTTTATGTATTTACTTCTCGCTTTCCATTGTTTATATTTCACTACACAAAAGAGCGAGTTCCATTTCAATAAGGTGAAGTTTTGAAGTTTACGACAGTTGAAAGCGTTACCGAGTGCACAGAATACCAATTTCTAAGACCGGTAACGAGTTTCGGTTACAATATTGCTGTTACCGGTAACGCACAGAATCGATCTGTTAAACTTCAAAGCAGCTACAAAATTCTTATGAATAACAAAATTTTAAAAGACTTTTAAAATTAATAGCTGCTTAACTATTGAACGTTTCAAAGCTACTATAAAATATTTTGATGAATACGGCTGTTAAAATATTCGTCTAAGAAATATTGAGTAATTAAAAATATTTTTATCTGATGTAAATTTTTTCTGAAGATCTAAACTTGTATTAAATTTTTTCTGAAGATCTAAACTTGTATTATTTTAAAGCAAAACGTACCGTTTGGTCTTGCAATATATCAAAAGAATAATTAATGCACTCAGTTGTATGTTTACTATCAAACCTTTTATAAAATTATTAAAATAACTTTATTCTTAAGCTATAATTGCTTATATAAGATGTGGTTGTTTTTGATTCTATTGTTCCGATGGGGTCAATTTTAATTATGAAATACTTTTTTTGCTATCATAATGTGAGAAGTCAACATTACATTTAAAGAATATTAGTTCAAATTTATTATTTATTTTTGTAAGACAAACGTTATCTTATGCTTTTTTCTGTTGTTCTTTTAATAACATATTAGAAAATTATCATAATGATAATGTTCAAAAGTTGAGCTTTAGGAAACGAAACAGAATTGATCACTATTACTTCTGAATTATACTATTAAAAAAAAAATATTTTTGCATTGAAAACAGCTCTTAAGCCCTTTAGAGAAAAACGCATTAGAAGTTTAATTTTAGATTTAACTTTAAATGTGATTGCATTTATGAATAAACATATCTAAATTATGTGTTTGAGATTTAACTTGAAATTTTGTCAGAATAATAATCAGAGGCATTGAGTATTGAAATAGTATGAAATAAGGCCCCTATTAGGTACGACAACTCAACTTAAGTTGAGTGTGTATTTTGTAAATTTGTATTGTCTACTACACATTTGAGGTACATACGTGTCTGTCGTCTGACAAGTATGTATTTCAGAGATGTGTATGTATTTTTTGTGGTATTAGGTTTAACAATGCAACTCCGTGTCGAGTGTAAAGACTGTCCAAAACTTACATCTGCTTTGAGCTAGTTGTATAACGTCTTTTTCATACGAACTTTTTATTTGTTTATTGTTAATTGAGTGAAAATGGATAATTATTATCTATATCGTGTATATATTATATTATTACCCAGCGGGAAAATAAAAAGCGCTCCTAGAAATAGCGCATTTTATGCGTTTATTTTGAGGATGCTTTTTTCAGAGTTCAGAATTGTGGAGCTCATATTTTTGTTTACATTTTGTTCACAAGTAATCAAGCAAGGAAATAGCAGAGCGGTAAGACATGGCAGAAGCGCTTGTTTAGTGCTAATGAAGCGCTTCGATTACCGCTGGGTGCCATAGCGTTTCACACACCTGGAGCGCATTTTAAGTAAACCAAATTCATATTAAAATTTATATGGATATCCTAGGATGGAAGCGCTTCTTAAATGCAGCTTAAAAAATCGTTTAAAAAGCGCTTCAACAAATAGTTAAAAAAGCTCTTTTATGTGTTAGTCCAAGGAGCTGTGTTAAAAAAAAATACACAAAAACATGGCAAGAAAATTGTGTTCTTTGTCACATGCGAGGTTTGAACTCGGACTGCTGGCATTACAGCCAAATGTCTTACCGCTCCGCTATTTTCTTGCTTGGATACTTGTGAATAAAATACATATAAACAAAAATTGAAATTAATGCTTCATTTCAATGAAAGTGTCAAAATTTCGGTGTAATCATGCTCCAATAGAAAAAGCCATTTTACACCACAGCTCAACTGAAAATGTATGTTATATGTAATATGGCAAAAAAGTTGAGTTGAGGTGTCTTAAGTCATGTCGACTTAAGTTGAGTTGTCGTACCTAATAGGGGCCTAAGACAGTAAATTTCTCAACCTAACTGCTGACAAATAAAAAAAAATAATACATAAATTAAAAATTTCATAGTGTATTCATAAATGTCATCAAAATTTTATATCCAATGGAAATCGAAAAATATATCCGTTATTTGTGCTTTAAAATAATTTTACGAAGTAGCATGATACCAAAAAACTGTTCACGCTTGATAAATGGATTCGAAATCAGTTCTTTTAAATACATCGATATGGCATCTCAGCTTTGCAAAAACGTTTGACTTGCACTAGAGGAAATTAACAAATCGTTCTGCTGTCAAACAAAAACAGCTGTGCGCCCGATGCAAATGAAAGAGCTAATCGTGGCATCTTTATAGGGCTCTTGAATTTTTTAAATTTAGATAGGCAAAGTTGGGAAAATAAATAACAAAAAACTGAAATCTTATCAGCAATCGAATCGAGTAAAAATTGAAAAGTGGAAAACAGTTTCAAATCCATTAAAAAGAAATAAGAATGGAATCGCTGGAACTAAAAAACGAATTCAATGCTTGGAGTTATTAAGTGCAGTTCATAAAGAAGTTCATATTTTGGGATAATTAATTGAAACCGAAGGGATTGGAATATTAATATCCCCAAACATGAGCATGGATGAAAAGTTAAAGTATTCGCTACTACGTGGCGAGCTGGTGGATACGCAGGGTATTTGGACTCGGTAACCAAAGAAATATAACTACAGCGCATTTGCTGCAAAACTGTCTCAAACCAAAACGAAATCCTTATAAGAGGGAACCATAGACCAACATGGTGATGTTTCAATAGTTTTAGAATGATAAAAATTAACGAAGTTTTGAGACACATAATAGTTATTATCAGATAAATAAAATCTATTCTTTTTTTCTGTTTTGCAGCAAATACGTTTTAGTATTTTTTATTTAAAAAAAATCATTAAAAATTAAATTTTAAATACAGTCATGAAAAACGCGTTTGGTTCATTACGCTCATTACTGGCACCTGCATGCTGTATTCAACACGCACAACCATGCCTCTCCTGGTACCCGCCGTTGCAGCGGAACAAAAATGGAGCAAGACTGATTCGGGCACGGTGCTTAGTTCGTTTTTTTGGGGCTACACTTTGACACAGGTGAGCGTTATTATTTCGCTCAAACATTCATGTTTTGAAAATGGTATTTCAGGTCGTAGGTGGTTATTTCAGCGATCGTTTTGGTGGTCAACGTGTTATACTCTTTGCGGCCATTGGTTGGTCTTTGCTCACCTTTCTCATGCCCAGCATTATTTGGTGGGCACCCATATTTAAAACTCATTCCATACCATTTATTGTGGCAATTCGAATAGTGAATGGCGCCTTTCAGGGCGTACACTTTCCCAGCATGATCAGCTTAACTAGTCAGGTGAGCTCATGTATTGAGATCTTGCTAACTTTTTACTTATATTATGACTTCTTCATTTAGAATCTCTGCTCTAGCGAACGCTCAAGCTTTTTTGGTCTGCTCACCTCAGGCTCTGCCATGGGCACTCTGCTTACCGGTATTTTAGGTTCCTTTATTTTGGAGTATTTCGGTTGGTCATATGTTTTTCGCGTAATTGGCTTTTTGGGCATTGCTTGGGCGCTGATATTGCGCTACTATGCAATGGCTGGTGAACGTAATCGCATCATCAATGTTTCGCTGCCCTCGCGCTTGTGTGTTGCAACTGGCAAGCCAGCTGAAGCAGTGCCCTGGCTACGCTATTTTCGACGTCTCTCATTTTGGGCGTGCGTTTTGACACATGCCTGCGAGATGAATTGTTTCTTTGTGCTACTCTCATGGCTGCCAACATACTTTCACGATGGTTTCCCACATGCCAAGGGCTGGGTGGTCAATATGATTCCTTGGCTGGCGCTGCCGCCATGTACTTTCTTTGCGAAGTATTTAACAGGCAAGTTGTTGGCACGTGAGTGGTCCACATCGTCCGTGAGGAAAGTGATACAAAGCTGCTGTTTTGCATCGCAGAATATGGCGCTTTTCATCATGAGTCGAACGACGGATTTTCAAACAGCTCTTATATGTATGACTATCATTATAGGTAAGTCAAGTTTAGTGTAATAATTTTATTGAAAATTGTTTTCATTAAATTAACATTTTTAGGCGGCACTGGTTTCCACAATAATGCCGTGACAGTTAATCCGCAAGACTTAGCGCCGTCCCATTCGGGCAGTGTTTTTGGTATGATGAACACTGTGGGTGCTATACCTGGTTTTCTAGGTGTATATTTGGCGGGTCACATACTGGAGGTGACACAAAGTTGGCCCTTGGTCTTTAGCACAGCAGCTGGCATCAATCTGATTGGTTGGATTATTTTTGTGGTGTTTGGTTCCGCTGATGCAATTGTGTGATGTTAGTTTGTAGATCTCTTTATATACATTTTCATATTTTATTTCCAAGTAATGTGCACAAAATTGTATTTTAATTGGTTTTTAAAAATAACATCTTAAAAAAAAAAAAAATGAGCATAAAAGAAATGTATTTATAACTGTAACAATATTGATTTAATGCATACATTTTACATTTGATTTATTGAATTCTAAGCTATTATTTTTGACATATAGGGCCCATCTAACTCGTAGCCAATCTTGCGATAGTAGTTGCGTGTGCCAACGCCTGATATTACAGCCATTTTTGTGCTGCCGTGTTCTTCGCGTGCAATGCGTTCAGCTTCTTCCATGAGAAGCATGCCAAAGCCCTGTTAAATAATAACAATATTAAACATCACTCAATATAAAAATATTCTTTAACAAGCGAATGCTTAAGATTTAAGCTTTAAACTTATCTCACATAATCTTAAATATAATTTATGTAAAACTTCAAGTAAGTCACAAATCAAAAATAAATTCTATTAAGTAATACGTAACGAATTATGAATTAAATGTATTTTTTAATTGAGTAATATACAAGAGGTAAGTTTCATAATTTATTTTTATAATTAAAAAAAAAATATAGAGCAATGTCCCTGAAGTGTGCTATCAAGTGCTTTATTGGAAAAATTTTCAGTAAATATCACTTCTGAATATTTTTAAGAAAATTATGATTGTGCTGTTATCTACTCGAATTGTGCTACAGTATACCATACAAAAATGAGCATCCTTTCGAATTCTGTGAGCGTGAATACATTTTGCAAAATGTCATCACTGCCATTTTTTGGCCTAACCTGTTAAATATGATATTTCTAATCTCTTGATTGCAAATTTCATCACAAATCGAGCACACTAAAATAAATTTCGAAATTATTGAAAAAAAAAGATAACAAAAAAATATTACGCGGAAGTAACTTAAACTCAAACAAATCATCTTTGCATAGTTTAACTAATCCAATACGCCACATGATGGCATATATCAGACAGATTGCTTCATATCTTTGGTATATCATTTAAATCGAAAAACTATCACATATAAAAAATCGGATGATAACTATATGTTATTGATTGAGGAATCAGAACTGTGTTTATAGTTATAACAAAAATGTTCCTACCTGATGTTGAAACTTGGTAGGATCTCTAGCATTCACTGGAACAACAGACCCATAAACATGCAACTCGCGTATAATGGAACATTTCCCACCCTTCAACTCTGGCCGAAAGGTCTCCGGAGAGCATTTGCGCAGGCGTAGCAAGCCCACCAAGATGTCCTGCTGTGGATCTTCATAGGATAGGAAAGTTTCCCAGCCACCATTGGCCACATAGTCGCGTCTTATCAATTCTATTTCATAGGGACGCACTTTGTTGTGTATCTCTTGTATGCCAACTTCACGTGTGCGCACATCGCGACATTCTGTGCCAATATCCTTCATGCGAGCCAGGGCCAATTCACGCAAATTGCCGTGCTCTACGCCAGAACTAGCAGAGAGGGAAAAGTTAAATATAAGCTCAAAAAATAAGCCATTAAAAATACCTGACCAGCGGCATCGGAATGTCGCGCTGCACGCGATAAACACGTGTCCATGGCGGCACCAAGGCCAATATTTTTGCTACCAAATCGACCAGCATAGAGGGCGGATACGACTTGTAGCGTCCAGTTTTCCAAAGTTCATACAAGCCAGTTCCGCGTATAACTAGAGTGGGATATATTTTAAGACCATCTGAGCGAAAAGCGGGATTTTCAAAATATTCCTGCAATAAAAAAATAACTTATTATATGAAATTGCTTTAAAAAAATCCAGCAAAACCTACAATAAACTGTTCCAGATCGCGTTCGAAGTCCACATTGGGTAAATCAGGCATCATATGCGCTACAATTTTATAGCCAGCATCTTTGCCCAGCTGAAAACTCTCGCATACCGCCTTTACGGTATGTCCACGATTTGTATCGCGTGCCACATCCTCATAAACGGATTGCACACCAATCTCTAGACGCGTGCAGCCATAGGATAACATATCGGACAAGTGACGCTTTAGACAGTAATCAGGTCGTGTCTCAATCGTAATACCAATACATTTGGTGCGTGATTTCTCCGAGTAGCGCACTGCTTCGGCTACATTGGCACTTGAATGACCCGAGAGTGCATCGTGTAAATTTCGTATAAAATAATCGCGATACTCCTCCGACAAACACATGAAAGTGCCGCCCATTACAATAAACTCAACTTTGTCCACTGAGTGGCCCAGCTGCTTGAGTTGTTCAACACGATGACGTGTCTGTAGAAAAGGATTGTAACGTGCACGAATAGCACGCATCGATGTCGGTTCGTAGCCTGTATAGCTCTGTGTCGAGTACTCGAAATCGCTGTCCGGTCCACCTGGGCAATAGACGCATATATTACCTGTCATGTTAATGTGTGGACAACGATGAGGCTTGCACATAACTGCAACCACGGCAATCTGTAAAAGAAATTTATTGATATGCCTTGAAGAAAAAAAAAATATTAAGACATTGACATACCCCACTGGCCGTGCGTATTGGTTTTGCTCGCAATTTCGGCAGTAGTATCTTCTTTGCATCCTGCGGCACAGCCGCTATTATGTCAACCAATCGTGGCGAGCTTTCAAGACCATATTTAGAAGATATGCGCGACTTCATGCGATTTAGATTCACATCCTTTTTATCTGACTGTGCCTGCAGCAGTTCCTGTATTATTTCACCAATTACAATAACCTTGCGTTCCTCATGACTCAGACCGACTCCTAGAAAATGTGAACTTTTCGTGTTATGCGAAGAGTTTTAATTTGCTGAGAAACTTACCTAATTTCTTCTTTGACTTCATTATTTCAAATGCGACAATTTATCATATAACTTGGTAAATAAACGAACTCAACTTTAATATTTCTTACACGTGTGATTAATAAAGAAACTTTGCAGAATTAAAAAAATTTGTGTTTATTTGCGTTTCAAATGTCAAAATCAAAGTGATACAGTTGTGGAGGTACTGGAATTTTGTACAATAAAATTTCAAAATAAAGTTGTTGCCACCAGTTGATTATTCTGTTTTGATGACTGAAGTAATAGCATGTTCAAACCGACTTCATTTAACGCAAAGAACTAAAATATAAGGAAGCGGTGTAGTTGTACAAAAATGAAGTACTTTTCATGGTGGTGTTGAATCACACTAATACACAAACATACACAGGGCCGCATTCGGGAACGAAGTTATAAATGGCGCAAAGAATGGAGCCCTTATTTGAATACTTTTTATTAAATTTCTTTTAAATTTAAAAAATCATATTTTAATTACATATTTTTTTAATTTTATTGTATTTCCACACCACCTTCGAGGTATACAATTTGGTGCGTTACCGATTTTTTTTGGTGTTCGGTTCCCCTGTAGGCCTATTGCACCCATAAAGAAAAGAAATCATTAGTGAATAATGTTAAAAGAAATGTATTCGTAATAATAAATTAATAAATATATTACAAATTTAAGTTTATTATAAATTTATATATTTATATATACATATAATATATACATATATTATATATATATATGTATATATATATTATATATATATGTATATATATATTATATATATATGTATATATATATTATATAGGTATGTATATATATATATATTATATATATGTGTATATAGTATATATATATTGTAAATAATAATAATATATATATGTATATATATATTATATATATATGTATATATATATTATATAGGTATGTATATATATATATATTATATATATGTGTATATAGTATATATATATTATAAATAATAAGTATATATAAATTATTTCTAAGACATATTTATGTAGAACACATGCAAAAAAAACAAAATTAATTCACATTTATATCATAAATAATTTAAAATATAAAGACATACATATAAATTATTTCTAAAACATATTAACGTAGAACACATGCAAATAAAAGAATTAATTTATATACAAAATTATTAGTCTCAAACTCCTTTAAAATTAATTGTTTTATGTAATTTTTGCCATACAGTTGGCTTTTCATTCGTTTTTTTTTTGTTATATAAAAATAACGCTTTTTTAAAAAAATTGGAAAAAACTTGGAAATCTGTAAAAAACAACAAATTAATTTTATATGGTCATAATACATTAGTTTTATATTGTTAAAAAAGTAGCGCCCTGAAAGGCATACCACCTCAGAAATTAAATGCGCCCGTGAAGTGGTGTTTGACAGCTAACATATCACAATTTCGAAGCTTTCAATGGCGCCAGATTGTGCCAAATCAACGCGCTGAACACATTTAGTTTTTCTTATATTTCTGATAAGAAATACATTTATTTCCAATTGGAATTCACTTCTCACACATCACTCTTATCAAAATAACAATTTTATTCTTTAAAAACCTCACTTATCTTATGATACTTACTTGTGGAATGAAATCAGCACATTTTTTAAGCGCTGGCTGCTGCCACAGTTTTTCACAATACAACGCATTTATAATGAATTATTTTAATAAATTCTGATTTCACTTTCGAAATTTTAGAAAATTTGAGCGATAATAATCACTTTTTGATTTATTCATTTAATTTATTTTGAATCAATTTCACCGAAATTTGCTTTCTTTTGTTTTTTTTTTATTTTTGTGATGGCTAGCCTGTCAAAAAAACAAAATACACTGTATGTGAGGTAAACGCCACTTCCTTATTTCTTAGTTCTTTGATTTAACGTGTTATTTGAAAAAAAGTTTTTTTTAACATCATCGTTAATACTGCTTTAACTAGTTTCAAAATGTCAGTTTATTTGTTAGAATTAAGAAAAATTTCTCAAAGAATTTATTTGTTTACATTCAAAACATCAAAATAAAAAGCTCTTGTCAGATTTGGCTGCGTTTAAAAAGCATAAAAAGCTTTTCTGACGTTAGCAAGAACACAAACCAGTGAGTTAACGAGTTTCGAAACGTGTTAAATCATTTAACACGTTATATTTCCAACAACAATTGTACGCATTTAACTTCATCAAAACTTCATTTCAGAACTTGTTTTTCGATTTAACTTCATTAACTCGATTTAACATAATTAACTGCTCGGTTTGAACATGCTAATAGCAATGCATGATGCTATAAGATTCTATAATATAACAAAATCAAGTAAGCAAAGTAATTAAGTTGTGTGTTTTCTTTTGTGTTTAAAAAATAAGGTCAAAATGGACTAGAAACTGTCACAGTTTTTTTCTATATATTTTCTAACAAAGTGAATATTAGGTATTTTTTAGCGCTTGTTTAACTTTTCCATTTACACTCTTACAATTATATAATTTTATTATTGTAGTTAGTTATTTATTTGTTGAAGTATCCACTATGATCCGAAGTAAGGTAATGACCCTAAAACAAAAATAAGTAAAAATTGACAAAAAAAAATATACAAATACAAAATTGCCCAATTTTTTGCATTGTTCCCAGGAGACGATAAACTTTGTATGAAATAAGCAGAATTTTCAATGCCCATTCTTCAATTATTAAAAGACCATTTTAATTCAATAAATCGTGTAGGAAAGCTTTTTTATGTTTTAAAGAAAAGAACAACTGGCCGATACGCCCTTTTACGCTTATGAAAAAACTGAACTGAACAATTTTCACAACGCACATATCGACGAGCTGCAAAACTTCTTTAAATCTAAGTGAGCATTGAAATGGGGTTTTTCTCGCTCAGTATTTTTTAACAAAGTGTTTTTCTACAAAACTTTCTTACAATCGTGTTAAAATTTTGTTTGGTAAGCAAAGAATTCCAAAAAGAAACAATGACGGTGGGGGCAACGAAAAACGCGAGTGATCCGCCACGATACATGTGTTTAATAACAATTCCAATTGAAATAACTCCAATATTACAATTAAAAAAAAAAACAGAAGAAGAACCGCTGCTTTTACTTTGAATACCGTAATCTTTAAGAACTGATAAACATTATTAATTAAGTATTGACAACGAAAATCACACAAAAAAGGAATTGCCAAAAAACAAAAAGTGAAATTAGGCCCAACCATGGTACAATAAAAACAAGGTAGAAGTATTTCAGAGAGGCAGACTGCCGCAACTGTCAAAACAAAATTGACTGCCCATAGAAAATCTGAAACCGATTTTTTTTTTTATTTTTTCTTTTGTTTTCATTTTCAAATTACTATTGAAAGACAATTTTGGCTATGAGGAAGAGAGCATTCTACCATGGGCCCAACATATTTGATACATATTTCATACAAATTTGTATGGAAAAATATTGAGTAATTTTTTATTTATTTGTTTTGGCGATATTTCCTAGTGACGTAATATCTCTTTACAGTTTTTAAATTTTTTATCGATAACAAAAGTCAAACCTGTGCGGTTAATAAGAATCTTTGCCATGCTATTGTGAATACCATTGACATTGCAAGTGCAACAGAGCATTGTGAATAAGTTTGTTCAAACAGCTGAGTGAAAACATAAACAGCGGTCCACAAAATTTACACAATTTCTGTAAATAACAAAAAATATTTAAAGTAATAAAATCAAATCCAGTCGACCAACTATGGCAGCTTGCTTGCCAGAACAACAGCTGGAGCAAGCAGAACTCCAACAACTAAGTGATAGTGATTCAGATAGAGAAGCGGGAATCGAAGATGTGGAATTGGACTTAGCACCGACGGAGGAGCAGTTTACATTTCCCGTAACTATGCAAAAGATGAATGTTTTAGTATGCATGAAAATGAATTTACTGATCAATATTTACAGAATAGTGCTACGTGTTGGGTGTGCAATGGATATTATGGACCCAATTTTGATGAACCGCTTTGCGGCACTTGTCATTCTTTTTTGTACACAACACACCCCACAGAGGAACACGAGACAACAATCTCTGATGATGAGGACTCTGGCAATGATGAGCCACCATTCAAAGATAAACAAGAAGTTGATGATGATGAAGATGATGATGACGATGATGTAGGAGTGGATGATGATGTTGATGTAGATGATGTAGACGATGATGACGACATCGTAGAAGTGGATGACGTTGTAGTTGATGATGTTGATGTGAATGCACTAAATGCAGCCATAGAAGCAGTAGCTGAAAATGCACAAAATAATATGGCACCCGTGGTGGCTGTAGAAGATGTGCAACCGCCACTAGTACAAGATTTGGATAGAGGACAAGATATACTTATGCTGCCGATTAAGCGACCACGTCCAATGGCGCCACCGGCATTGCCACACTATGTGGAGTTACTTACTGAGGCGCGTGCAAATGCATTGGCCCATGGAGGAGCTGAGGCTGATGCAAAAAATAATATAACTGCGCTGCCCGTTGAAATAATGGTGATTATATTTTCCTATCTCGATGACATGTCCATGTGGAAAGCTAGTGAAGTTTGTCCACAGTGGCGCAATATCTTGGAAGAGAACACTTCACAGTTAATGTGGCGAAAATATTTGAAAGAACGTTGGCCGCTCTTTAAAAGTGTCGTTGAGGTACCAAACTGGCTTCAAATGTATAGCGCACTGATGTCATCGTGCTTCTGTCGTACATGTCTGCTGCAAATGGCTTTAAAGTCGCCACAACGTACACGTCAAAATGCAATACGCATGAATTTCTTGCGTAATGATTTTCGTCTACTGAACAGTTATGCTTCAGAGGGCATTGAAGCCGTACCATTGGACAAGCAAAATACTTATTGGCAAGCCAGTATCTTAGGTCCAGCCGGCAGTCCGTATGAGGGTGGCAAATTTTTCCTCTATATATTTTTTCCAGACCGGTAAGTGAGCTAAATATTAATAAAACTCTTTTATAATAAATTAATAATAAATCATATAGCTATCCCATGATACCGCCCACTGTGCGTTTTCTCACTAAAATACTGCATCCAAACGTTTCGCGACATGGCGATGTCGGTATTGATATATTTCAGCACAACTGGTCACTGGCTTTGAATGTATCCAAAGTATTGCTCTCTGTGCAAAGCTTGCTTACCGACCCTTATACTGAGGTACTTTCAATACTTTACTCGCACATTTATCTGAAGACTCAATTTATTAATGATGTTATTGTTTTAGGTCTGCATGGAACCTGAGCTTGGCTATATGTATGAGCACAATCGCGCTCGTTTTGAGAATCTCGCCCGTTCCTGGACTTGGAAGTATGCTATGTTTGAGGTGATACCGCCACGTTAGATTAGAGCAGACAGAACGAAAATCTTGAAATGGTTTGTTTCAAAGACGACTTAAAAACAAGATAAATTTAAAAATTCGGAAAAGTTGTCACTTAGTTACTGAACACTTTAATTTAATTAAGCATTTCGTTACAAAAAACGTATCACCAATATAATACATTTTGGGGATTACGAATGTATCATCTGTTTAATTCTCAAAAACTAGTTTTTGTACAAACTTTTGTGTGCATAGAACAATATTTATTCGCTTCCTCAAACTTAAAACAAAAATTTTTAGTGCATATTAAAAATGAATTCTTATATTTTCTTTAAATTAACTCACATTGATTAGCTTGTGCTGAAGTATTGCAACTTTGTAATAATTTAAAAATGTTCTAAAGTCGTCCTTGAAGTAAACCTTTCATTGTTTTGAATATTATTCCTTATAAAATAATTGTATTTGACTGAGTTAAAGTGCGCGCATTGAGTCGCAGTTTGAAACTGCAAACTTG
Organism: Pherbina coryleti; assembly: GCA_943735915.1. Classification (NCBI taxonomy): domain Eukaryota; kingdom Metazoa; phylum Arthropoda; class Insecta; order Diptera; family Sciomyzidae; genus Pherbina; species Pherbina coryleti. The sequence goes on from OX030948.1 coordinate 23,362,361, forward strand.
TATTAATTATTAATTAGTTTTAAATCTATTTTTTAGTTGTGCCATTTTGGAACTTAAATTTTATGATCTTATTAGTAATACACATAAACACATACAAATACACACAAACACACACAAACACACGCAAATACACAAAAACAAACCAACTGAAATTACAAAACAAAATTATAGTCTTATAAAAGACAGCATAAAAATTATTAAACTTAATATAAATATATATTTGCAACCATTAAAAGTAGTTATTTCTTTTTACTCTATACATTTAAATTAGATTAGATTAAATTAAATACATTTAATAATCTTAGGTTCCTATGAGCAAACAAAATAATTGCTTGGAAAAAATTCGAACTGTCTTGGTTCTTTCTTATAACCAGAGACCGTAACTGTTTTTGATCTCTGGTTGAATGATTTATTTTCAAGAAAGTCAACAAATAATAGTTACCTTTTACCGATTTTATTTCGATAAAAAATAAAAGTTAAAATTTGACTTTATTTTTTTAAACAAAAATAACGGCTAAAGTTTGGGTTTTATTTTCCGATAAAAAATAAAAGCTTGAATTTAAATTCCAGATCAATAAATAATATAAAAAAATAAAATTTATATTTAAACATATATTTTTTGTCGAAAAAATAAAAGTATAATTTTAAATGTTATTTTTGATTGAAATAAAATCGGTAAAAAATTGACTTTTTTAAAATAATTAGAGTCTCTTAAGATTCATTATTCCTTAACACACTGATACTGATACTGATACTGATACTGATACTGATACTGATACTGATACTGATACTGATAAATTTTGAATAGACTAATGCTTTCCGTCTGAGTTTTTGAAGAGGAATTTCGAAAATTACTATTATTTTCGGTTTCTGGTTACAATCCCTGTTACAATAAAGAATTGTTTAGTAGGCTTATGTCTAGCTGCGCTTGTCGAATATTAGCTTTATGTCCCTTCTACTCACAATGTTAGCTTAACTTTGGTATTTGTGAACTGTTGAGTTCGAGTTTCTCCATCGTATACTATCATGGAATGAAAATCTTTATCATATGCAATTTTCCCAGCAGGTCTTTTGTTCTTTTTGTCTATATTTCTCTCTCTCTCTCTCTGTGTTGTTCCAGTACTCTTTGTTTTTTTTTTTTTTTTGTTTGGATCCATATGGAATGGAAGATTTTCAAGCTGTTGCATAGCTAAATGAAAAATGTCGTTTAGTTGGGAACAAACATTTTGCTGGTTACGTTGCTAATTGCAATTGTGTTTTTAATTTCATGTTTGTGTGTGTTAAAAATGTTCATAAAATAAATAAATAAAAGGCAAAAGTGTTATTGTATACGTTTTCATAAAAAACGCAGTTTAAACGTTATTTTAAAACTTATTTCTTGCTATATATAAAAGAAAAAATATTTCACTTTTACTTTTACGGGAAAGTCCTTGTTTTTTGTTTTTTTTTTCGAGTGACATCTCTTTATTTTTTATGCGATATTCTCTTTGTACACTGATGGCTAAAAAAGTAGGTAACAACATTTTTAATCTTTTTCACAACATGTTTTAAACTGTTACAAAAGATGTTTTTCAGATTTTCAAGTGATTTAATTATTTATTTTTTCATCTAAATTGTTAGTGAGCTATTTCATTTTTATTAAAAATAAGATATTTGCCAAAATTGTTTTTTTGAAACGAAAAATCTATACTTTTTTCAAAAATTACTATTCTATTCTATTCAGTCCATATTTTTTGAGTTAAAGATTTAAGTTTTTAATGCACAAGATTTATATCCATTCTTTTTATCATATCAATTCACGATTAATATTAAGTTTATTTTTTTTTTCAAATCACCAAATTCGTTTGAAATGATTCCTTTCCGACATTTAAGTGCCGATATTCTTATGTAAGTAAAGTATAATATTCTATAAAATTTTTAAAGATTTTAATCATCTGAATTTAAATCTGTAAGAAGGCCGTAAAATATTTTTTTTTTATTTTTAAATTTTAGTCAAGATATAATTTAATTGAAACATGTATCTATAGTTACCGGCCAAAGAAACTCTTTCAAATTTTTTCTCTCTTATCTCTTAGAAAAATTATATAATCAAGAAAACAGATTCGATATTCATCTTGTTGTCCATGGCCCTGAATATTAAAAAAAAACTGTACTAGTTGTTTCCTTTTTCAAGTTATTTTAATTGTTTTTTTTTATTCAAAACTTTATAAAGTGTTTACTAATCAAACTTTTGTTGACTTATAATTTGTATATACATAAGTCATCGAAAAAAATTACAATTATAAATAAATATATTGATTTAAATGAACCAGGTGGAGGCCGTGGCCGAAAGCGTTTAAGTGCGTGGATTGTTCGTAGTCAATTTTACCAGCCGCGCGGTGCGAACTCCAGCAAACATAGACAATTTTTTCAATTGCAAATAATTTTTCTAATCGGCAATCATCTCTCTGACGACAAAGGCAAGTCTTAGATCAGTGGTGCTCACTACAAGGTTTCCCATAGCCCGCGGGCATCGTGTATTGTTGAGCTTTTGTATATGAAGTACCAATCGGCTCGCTGTGTTTGTACACTGCGTAAGTTTGTTTTTTTCTGCTGTGCTTTAAATTTGAAGTTAGTATGCTTTGAGCGTTCATGCAGTAGGGGTGTCGCTCGCAGTTTTTTTTTTCCTATGAATGTACGTAAATATTTTGCGATGCTTCAGGACATTATATTCTTCACCTTTTTATGTTAATTTTCTATGTTAAAAGAGCGAAAAATAAACACAAAAATAAAAAAAAAATTATATTTAAAATCCAACACTCGACAAGATTTCCTTGCACCAAATGTTGTGAGAGCTTTTAACAACTTCTTGTTTCAGTGTAAAGCTGTGCACTCGGAAAGCTCGCTTTGCTGTTGTTTGAACCGTGCGTTGATCACCACTGCCTTAGATAGTAAATAATTCCATGTAAAATCTTCTTGAGAACATGTATATTAGGAGTCGGCATAAAAATTCAATAACACGCACAACATAAATGGATCATAAGTATTTGGATCAAAGTTCTTTCTAGGGTTAAAATCGCAAATTCGTCTTTTTTTATTTAATCATATCCATATTTATGTCCATATTCATCTACATATTCATATCCATATCCATATCCATACACATATTCATATCCATATCCATATCCATATCCATATTCATATCCATATTTATATCTATATTTATCTCCAAATCCATATCCATATCCATAGCCATATCCATATCCATATCCATATCCATATCCACATCCATATCCATATCCATATCCATATCTATATCCATATCCATATCCATATCCATATCCATATCCATATCCATATCCATATTCATATCCATACACATATTCATATCCATATCCATCTACAAATTCATATCCATATCCATATCCATAACCATATCCATATCCATATCCATATCCATATCCACATTCCACAAAAAAATATTTTCTGAGACAATTGCTGAAACATTTTTAAAATCAAAGCTTTATCGAAATGACTTAATATTAGTCGCCACGACTGTGCACACTCAGCTCTCACCATTGGACGCACTCTATTTTCTCACATCTCTAATTTAGCGGCTTCCTTGAAATTGGCAATGAAAAAAGAGAAAATATTTTGGAAAAACGCGCGGAATTTTCCACAACTGAGGCTAATTTCAGAAATACTCAAATTCTCACCCCTGGACTAAAGAGCACAAGTGCTGCGTTCAGCAGCAACAGTCGCGAAAGCATGAGGCATGACCATTGCCAATAAGGCTCGCACTTCCACTATACTAGTGCTCACATCGCATCAGTACGGTTTTGAGTTTGAACAACGTAACGTGTAACGGAAACGTTAACTTGTGGATTTTACTGTGCGGGCGGATAATAAAAAATTTTTGAATTTAGAAAAAAGTGAAAATAGTTGCAACAATTTTCGTTGCTTGTGAGTTAAAGTGTCTACATAATATAGCTTAAAAAATATAATTGCTAAAAAACGCATGAAACGTTTCATAAAGCGCGTAAAATTTTTAAATTTCAATGAATAAAAAATAAATTATTGTGTAGTGAAAAAATAACTGCATACAGGAAGGTGTTCATTTGTATTCACCTCTTTCACAATTTTCCTACCTTTTCACCACACACACATACAAACATACACACACACGCGGTCAACAGGCTAGATTTATATGTATGAGTCGGTGGATGTTCCTGAGAGTGATATTTGTATTTGCATTGAGTGTGGCTGCTGCTGCTTCATTCAAGGATATTGTTTGGGTTTTTTTTTTCTCAAATACAAATACAACACACACATACACACATAAACAAAGATTCAGGTATTCTGCAGGCACTTATATAGCTACATATAGAACCTAAGCCACCTTCGTTACGGTAGCTTTACCGAACTTTTATATATTTGTAATGCTGCGAGAAGCTTTGTTTTTATTTATTTTTTCTCTACGCTCGCTCTTATTTCTGTATCTTTTGTGGCTCCTCTCCTCTCTCTTCAACCTTTTCCAGGTAATTTAAATCTCTTTGTTGAATTTCCAATCTCATTTGTATGGATATTTTGTTGTAACTCAGTATTTTTAAAGAGCAAATAACCTACAGACTAAGAGACAACTTGGAGGTAAGCTTTAAATTTGAGAAAACTATTAAGAACTACGCAAAAAGAGTCTCAGTCCTCAAAACTACTACCTTACTTTCTTGACACCCTTTTTTTTTTTTTTTTTTTCTTAGCCATCAACATTGTATCTAATCTTTTGAAAATAGCACAAAAAAAGGATTCGTTTGAGCTGTGGTGATTTGACGTTTTTAGAGCTCGCTCTCTAAATCGCTGGTATTTTCATCTCTACTGCTTTGCACACCACAAACTACAGCAACAACAGGACGATATATTTACATAAATATTTATGTGTGTGCAAGGATCTTAAGTGAATGTGTACATGTGTACATGTGCTTTCGTGTGTATTTTTATGCAAAGTTTTTTTTGTTGTCCTTTCAAGTACAAGCTCATAAGGAATCTTCACAAAATGTATTCGTTTTGCATTATTTAAGTGTACAAAAATAAGAAGCTGGTTGTTTTTATTTAGTTAAGATTTTATGGGTAAAACTTCAAAATGTATGCATCAGAAAATGCAAAGAGACAAAATATTCTAAAGAAATTGTAACTTGATGCGTCATATCTTTTTTGCGCTTATAAAGCAAAGTTTTATATTTTGTATTGGATTCTGTTAGTCGCATCAGATACAAAGATATGATGTTGTCTAAATAACACAATGGAAGGTTTATTTAACTGAAAGCATCGACATTCAATTTAATTAGCTTATTTGGAGGTATTTAACGAAATTCTGTGAATAACATCGAAGCAGCCTTTATACAACTCATCGAAATAGTAGTACGACTTGGCCTTATCAATTTAAATAAGTATGTTATTTCAAACAAAGGTTTGAATGCAACTGTTGCTCATTCCCTTATGACGGTCGTTGTTGGCAATTTGTTAATGTTGAATTGCTCGGATTTAAAATGAGTTGAGGTCAATGATCTGATATTTAGTTATTGTTTTTGAATAATAATTTGTATTTACATGTTAACTCCTTAGGGTATGTCTTCAGAAAGATGCTTGATCTCTCTGGCGTATGCGTGATATTTATTGTATAGGCACCAAATAAATATAACTCATACGCCAGGATGTACCTTAAAATATTGGCAACTAAGGTAAATAACTTTCTTTTTTAGATAAAGGATGACAAGATTTCACAAAAACATTTATTATTGTTCCTCTTTTTCTCTTATGTGCGTGTTTTTTAATACTTCATTTTCTGGTTTTAAAAGCATTTGTTGCGCATTTCTTAACATATTTGAGTTACTTTATATTTTTATAGTGGCGGCCCTGGTGCAGTAGGTAGAGTGCGTGACCCATACGGCAGAGAACTCTGGCTCAATTCCATTTGACACAGAAAGTTTTTTCAATTTAATTAATTTTTCTGTTCGTCCGTCACCTCTCTGCAGACAATGGCAAACCTCAGAGAGCAAATAATGCCATGTAAAGCTTCTTGAGAACATGCGCATTAGCCATTCGAAGTGGGCATAAAACTTGCAGGTCCAAGTTCTCGATCAATTGTGTACAAACATTTAATAACACGGACAATACAATTTGATCATAAGAAGTTTTTTTTGACTTCACACGTCCGAGGAATTTTCGTTACAGAAACTGCATTGTTCGATTTGCAGTGTAACATGTCGCATTGTCTTGTAAAAACCAGTAACTTTCCAGACCTTTTTCACACATTTTTGATCAGGCACTATGAGCCAACATTCACCGATATCGATTCCCATTTATTATTCTGTCTTTTTTGAAGAAAAATGGCCCAATGATGGTTTTGGCGCACACGCCGGGCAGAACGGTCACTTTTTGGTCATGCAATGGTGTTTCATGGATTCTCCTTTCTCCAAAGTGGCAATTTTGCTTGTATACGGTGCTAGAGAGTGTGAAATAGGCCTCGCTGGCGATCAAAATTTGCTTAAAAAAATCAGGTGCAGTGTCAATCATTCGAGCGATTGTTTCGCCATATTCCGAGCTACGTGGACGGTCTGGCAACAATATTCTTTGAGTCAATTGCATTTTATAGGGAAACAAATGCAAATCATTCTTCAAAACCATCCACAAAGTGATTCCACTGATGCCAAAATGCTGGGTGTGGTGACGAAGCGATGCATGTGGGTTCTCGGAAACACTCTCTCTTACCGCTTCAAACAGTTTATTGCAATGTCTTGGGCATTGATGAACAGCATGTGAACATAGCATGTGAACATCATCTCCCAACGTAGTCAAATTTGACAACAAACGACGAACAGTGTTGTTTGACCGTGCTTTTGCTATGATATTTTCGACAATATACACGTGGAGTTAAGACGACTGAACAACTATTTTTAATATACAGCGTCACTATTTCAGCGTGTTGTTTCGGTGTGAAGCGATTAATGGTAAAAATTTTATTAAAAAAAGTATGTGTGTGGCACCACGTACGGTATACTAAGGGAAATAACGCATATTAACATTATCCACGCCTGAGTATAAATTTTATTTAAATATTTACGTGAATAAATCAAATTTTTTCCTTACAACTCGTTTTTTTTCCGTATTTAAATTTTATTTATACCAAACACGTACACACATATTCCATACAGCTGAAATAGCCGACAAGCAGCAACACCATCGCACTCTGTTCCTGCAGTTTATTTCTTGTAGTTGCAGGTTTCGTATAGTTCTCGTTTAGTTTCTGTTGCAAGGTATATTACCGTTGGATGTTTGGCCAAGATGCTTTGTGAGTGCGATTGGTGATCGCATTATAAAATTGTGTAAGGTTAGAGTGACAACGGGACATTTTCTCACGAATGCCTTGCACCTGTTGTCATTTGCCTGCATATTTTTCTTTTTATATTATTTTCTAATTTTTCTTTTTCTAATTTATACTATTTTGACATTTGGTGCCATAATATTGGAACAACTGTCAAAAATAGTAAAAATTAGAGAACGAAAACAGTAACAAAGAAAATAAAATATACAACCAAATGGCATTTGATGGACGCAGCTCGTGGGAAATACTCAAATATAAAAATAAAAAAAAATAAATAACTGGCCATTTCAGCCCTTGAAAGGACTTTGACCTTTGACCTAGCTTCTTATGATTAGTTGTGTTGTGCGTGTTATTAAGTTTGTACACAAATTGACCGAGAAATGGACCTACAGGCTTAACGCCGACTCCGAACGGCGATGAACGGAATGTTCTTATTCTCAAGAAGCTTTACATGGCATTTTTGTACTCTCTGAGGTTTGCCATTGTCTGCAGAGAGGTGGCGGCCGTACAGAAAAATTATTTTAATTCAAATAATTTGTTGTCGCTGCTGGGGTTCGAACCTGGGTCTCCAGGTTCTTTGACATAGCGGCCACACACTTTAACCAACTACGCCACGGACGCCACCCAAAAACTAAAGGTTTAATTATTATTTTTAGATTTTTATTTTTTTTCTCAGCAATAAAAATTATCTTACGATTTAAAAATTATCTCTCGATTTTTAATGTTTTGATCAGAAATAAATGTTATTTTTTTATTTTTTTCTTCAAGAATAAGAATTATGTTTGAGTGTTATTAATTTGCTCAAGTATAAAAATTGTTTTTCAATTTTTATTTTCGCGCTCAGAAATAAAAGTTTTTTCTCAATTTTTATTTTACGCTCAAAAATAAAAATCATTTGTCCAGTTTATTCCTCAAACATAAAACTCAAAACACCACACAGCTTTGTTGCTGGCACATGTCAATGTTTATTCCCTACACCTGGGTTAATATGAGGGCCGGAGAGGGTTAATATGTGTGACCGACCCCCATTACTTTTGAAAAAGAACATTTTTTCCTTGGGGACCTATTCCCTCCAACCACTCCTTAGGGGGCTCCCATACACATTTTATGATTCTATGTATTTATTCCCTACACCTGAATATTGGGGCTTTAAGTAAGGGCCGGAGAGGGTTAATAAGTCTGACCGATCCCCATTATTTTGCAAAAGGAACATTTTCCCCTTGGGAACCTATCCCCTCCGGTCTCTCCTTATGGGGGCTCCCATACAAATTTTATGATTTTAGTATATTTATTCCCTACACCTGAACAGGGGGGCTTTAAGGGAGGGCCGGAGAGGTTTAATATGTATCATAAAACTATGTGATATGTAGAATTTTGTATCAAAACCATGAAGATACAAGGAAAATAAATGCAATACAGATATATACTCTGTGTACTCTTTTGTTACTCTCAGAAGTTTGAAATATACTTTAAAATGTTGTTCATTGAAATTCTGTTACTTAGCAGTAGTCAGTGTTTGTCTTTTTGTTTAAGGTTCATGTTTTTGGTATGAATCAATCAGACATACTCCATATGCTTCAAATTTTTATACTTACTTACTTACTTACTTATCTGGCGCTTACAACCGTAAGTCGGTTTTGGCCTCGTATAAGAAATTGCGCCAGCCATTTCTGTTCTGCGCTTGCTGGCGCCAGTTGGAAACACCAAGTGTAGTCAGGTTATCCAACACCTGATCCTTCCAACGAAGATGTGGGCGTCCTCTTCTGCGTTGACCACCACCGGGCACCGAATCGAATATTTTTTTCGCTGGAGCGTCGTTTTCCATTCGCTCAACATGACCTAGCCAGCGGAGCCGCTCGATTTTGATACGCTTAACTATGTCGATGTCAGCGTACAGCTCATACAGCTCGTGGTTCCATCGAATTCGGTACTCGCCATTGACGCAGATTGGACCGAAGATCTTACGAAGGATCTTTCTCTCGAAGGCTCCCAAAGTCTTTTCATCAGAACTGCTCAACGTCCAGGTTTGTGCTGCATATAATAGGACGGGCATGATTAGTGACTTATAGAGCGTGAGTTTTGTTCGTCGAGAGAGGGCTCTGCTTCTCAATTGCCTACTCAGCCCAAAGTAACACCTGTTGGCAAGAGTTATCCTTCGCTTTATCTCAATACTGACATCGTTGAAAGAGTTTACGCTGGATCCCAGGTAGACGAAGTCCTTAACAACCTCGAAGGAGATGTTGTCAACAGTGACGTGGTTTCCAAGACGCTGGGACTGTTTATTTGTTGACACTAGGTATTTCGTCTTATCTGCGTTCACTACAAGACCCATTCGACTCGACTCTTTCGCTAACCTGGAGAATGCTGCGCTGACTTCGCGCGTATTATGGCCAATGATATCGATATCATCAGCATACGCCAGCAGCATAATACTTTCGTAGAATATCGTGCCGCTGCGTCTCAAATCAGCAGCTCGGATGATCTTCTCCATCATCAGGTTGAAAAAGTCGCACGATAAGGAATCACCTTGTCTGAAACCTCGTTTGGTATCGAATGGAGGAGTGAGGTCCTTTCCAATTTTAACTGTGCTGCTGGTGTTGCTCAGTGTCATTCTGCAAAGGCGGATGAGCTTTGCAGGAATACCAAATTCAGACATGGTGGAATATAGATGATTCCTTATTGGACTGTCGAAGGCGGCTTTGTAATCGACAAAAAGATGGTGTGTGTCGATTTGTTTTTCTAGGGTCTTCTCCAAGATTTGTCGTAGCGTAAATATCTGGTCTATGGTGGATTTGCCAGGTCTGAAGCCACATTGATAAGGTCCAATCAGCTGGTTTACTATGGGCTTCAGTCTTTCACATAGTACGCTCGACAGGACCTTATATGCGATATTCAGAAGGCTTATCCCACGGTAGTTGGCGCAAATTGTGGGATCGCCTTTCTTGTGGATTGGGCAGAGCACACTGAGGTTCCAATCGTTTGGAATGCATTCTTCCGACCATATTCTGCATAGAAGCTCATGAATGCATTTAAATAGAGCTTCGCCTCCATTCTTGAAGAGCTCAGCAGGTAAGCCATCGGCTCCTGCGGCTTTGTTGTTTTTAAGCCGAGCTATAGCTTTCAAGACTTCACTATGGTCGGGCAGCGGAACTTCAACGCTGTCGTCCAAAATTGGGGATTCCGGAATATCATCTCTATTGGCGGGATTGTTGTCGTCGTCGCCATTCAGAAGCCTAGAGAAGTGTTCCCTCCACATCATCAGTGTACTCTGGATATCTGTCACTAGATTCCCATTTTCATCCTTGCAGGAAGAGGCCCCGGTCTTGAAACCATCGGCCAGGCGTCTTATTTTTTCGAAAAATTTTCGGACCTCATTCCTGTCACCATGCATCTCAATTTTCTCGCACTCACGCATTTCCGCTTCCCTTTTCTTTCGCCTGAAAATGCGTCTCTCTTCCCTCCTCTTCTCTTTGTATCGCTCCTTAGCAGCACGCGTTACAACCGACTGCAGGGTGGCTTTGTAGGCGGCATCTCTTTCTGCAGTGGCGTCGCGACACTCTTGGTCGTGCCACTGGTTTCGGCGAGGGCGGTGATAGCCAATCACCTCTTCGGCAGCCGTACGCATAGAGTGGGAAATGTGATTCCACTGCGCGCATATATCGTCGATCGGAGGAGTGCTTTCTTGAAGCAGGAGTGAGAGTCGAGTAGCGAAGTCTTCGGCTGTTTGCTTTGATTGCAGCTTTTCGACGTCTAGCTTTCTTTGTGCTGGATTGCGCGCATTCTTGGTTGCGCACAGGCGTGTACGGATCTTGGCTGCGACAAGATAATGATCCGAGTCTATATTGACACCACGGATCGTGCGTACATCTAAAACACTAGAAGAGTGCCTTCCGTCAATCAAAACGTGATCAATTTGGTTGCGCGTCTTTTGATCAGGAGACAGCCAAGTTGCTTTATGAATATTGAGATGCTTGAATCTAGTGCTACTAACGACCATGTTTCGCGCTGCGGCAAAGTCAATCAGCCTCATTCCGTTATCGGAGGTATTGTCGTGGAGGCTGAACTTTCCGACTGTTGGACCAAAGATATTTTCTTTTCCCACCTTGGCGTTGAAGTCACCAAGCACGATTTTTATGTCGTGGCGGGGGCTGCGCTCATAGGCCTCTTCAAGGCGCTCGTAGAAGCTGTCTTTGGTCTCATCGTCCTTATCTTCTGTCGGAGCGTGCGCACAAATCAGGCTTATGTTGAAAAATCTTGCCTTGACACGGATTATGGCAAGTCGTTCGTTCACAGGTGTGAATCGCAGAACATGATGTCGTAGTCGCTTGCCAACCACGAATCCGCATCCAAATTCGTGCTTCTCCGCATGGCCGCTGTAGTAGATATCACAGGATGCTTGCCGTGAGCAACCCTGTCCCTTCCATCGCATTTCTTGGATTGCAGTGATATCAGCTTTGTATCTTTCTAAGATATCTATCAGTTGGATAGAGGCACCATCCCAATTAAGGGTTCGGACGTTCCAGGTGCATATCCGTAAATCATTGTCAGTTTTTCGTTTGCGGTAGTCGTCATCAGATTTGGGGATCATTTTTATCTTATTTCTTTGTCGTTTCATTGAAATTTGTTTTTACGTGGTGGGCATCAAACCCAACGCACAACCCTTTAAAGGCAGGGGGAGCCCGCCGCTCAGATTAGCCGTCAAACTAACGGTTGCCAGTTTGCCGTTTCTAGAGGACACCACGCAGAGGTTTGAGTCGACTTGAGACGAGTTCGACATGGATAATGCTGGACTCACCAGGTTGAGGCAGTCAGACACGTTGCCATGTGAAGATCGCCCCCTTGACCCTCACGCGTTGCCAAATTTTCAAATTTTTATGGCAATATTATAATTACTCGATATATGAACCATGCAGAAAAGCTACTGTGTCCATACTATATTATAATTATTTAATTTTGCTATGTTAAAAACACGCCGAAGCGTTTCACGGCGAAGTGTTTAATCGGCGAATTGATTCATCCGTTTTACTCTCCATCGCGGCTAAAAAAGTTTTACTTCAAAAACTGTCTACTCAAGTCAATTAGCTGATAAATTTCAGAGTTATTTAATGTTTACATTACGACATAAAATATGGCGCAGCCTGTATATTTACTTTACGATTACTATAGTTGCAATAAATATAAATTTTTTTTGGTCATGAAAACTCTGTGTAGCATTTTTTCTTAATTTTTAAATGTTAAGTTCTGAAACACTCATGTGGGACATTGCCTTAAAAATTGGCCACTTAATCATGGGTCTATTATTTCATGTTTCTTTTATTTGTTTTACGAGTTGTTCACAAGTTGTTTTTTTTAAATTCTCGCCATATCAACAAGAGATATAAAATTTGTTTTTTGAATAAAATAAATAATTATTGAGATATATTTAAAATTTTTATTTAATTATAAGGCAAATACATGGAGAATATGTATAAAATACAATATCTTTCAAATGACCGCCTCAGCTTAGCTTGCAGACCTTAATTCTATTCTTGAAATTTTCAATCAATCTTTCGCATAATTGGGGCTCTATTACGGCCATACTGTCTTCAATGTTTTCTTTGAAAGTTGGAATTGTTGGCGGATGGTTAGTGAAGACCTTATTCTTAACATAATCCTGATAAAGAACTCAAACGGTTTAAAATCGCAATACCTTGGTAAACAATGTCTTCAAAACGCAAAATTACATAACCAGGGCCCTTCGTGCACAATATTTGATTCTTTCGTGACTTGTATGGCCAAATAAACCAACTCAAATTGCATATTATACCCTAAATGCATAGTGTGCCATATATGGCACAATCAAAGAATTTAATCCCGTGTCTGATCGAGAGTAATTTTGGAAAAATAATACACCTTTTGGGTCACACCGGCATTCAGCTGACTGAATTATTTGGCGCAAAAGAGAATAAATTTTGAATGCAGAAAAAAAAGCCATGCATTTAAGAGTTTAAAATGAAAGGTTATGTGCAAAATTCAAAGTCATTGTATTAATTCCAGTGGCATTTTAAGGAACTTTACCGTTTTCATGATGTCACTTGATGATGGGATTTATTTCTCATCCGAATTGGCTCATTTTCGATTTTTATTTTTACATACGTTTTGATATGCACATTAAAAGCAAAGTGACGTCACCAAAATACATAACCTACACAACTTCGAAAGAACTTAAACATACCTGTGGGAGTTCAGTTAAACCGAAGATATTTCACTGCTATTTCTTATATATTGGAATTTATATTAAAATATAATTTTTTAGCAATAAAACATCCAAATGTTTGCACAAATTATTGACTTTTTCTTTTTAAACTCATTTGAAAAAGGAATATTTTTTATGTTGTAACGTGTTGAAGAAATTCCTTCGACGGACTGAGACTAACTGTATGAGCATAAAATGTGCCACGCTTTTTTAGCTTGAAGAGTTGAAGGCATTTCTTATCTAATTTGAAAAACTACTTTTTCTACTACTTACATGAATTCATAAATCTGAACTAATTATGTACTTTTTTCATTAAAATAAAAAATAAAAAAAATTTTAATTTATATGAGCAAAATTTAACAACTAAGCCTTTCCTCTTGGATTTTAGTTAATCCCTTCGAAAAAACACTTAATATTTTTTTTAATTCTGTACCGTGAAATCAATTTAAAAACTTAGCTTCATCAAATTAATTTACGCTATAGAAGAAATTTAAAATTTTAATTGAATTATGGTAATTTATGCTTAAATGCTTAAAAGTACAATAGTTAAAAAATAATTTGTAGCCACGACTCCTATAGAAGCCTCAGATGCTACAACTTTTTATATGACTGGGCTAAGTCGTATAAAAAATCGTAGTGTGTGAGGCAAGTCGTATAAGAAACTCAAGTCGTATGCCCAGGTCGTATGAAAATCAAAATGGTTTGCTTTTTTCTCAAGTTGAAGTAAAAGTATGAGTGTGTGATGGCAAGTCATACGATTTCATGCTTGTTTTCATTGTTTATTCGCATTTTGTAAAGCATGCAAGCAGAATAATCAAACGATAAGGACTTTTTTGAGGTAAAAACTGTACGCAGACTTAAATCTACAATGAAAAGTAGTATGAAAAGTAGTAACATATGATGAGAACGTACAACTGAGTCATACTACTAGGAAGTGTGAAAAGTCGTAGCGTCTGAGTCCCTAATTAAGTTTAGTTGTTCGACTCACCAATCATTTCTATCTGTCTGCTATCATTAGAACCATTTAATTTAGAAAGACTCAATTTTAAAATTATATTGCTTGAAATTTACAACAGTTACCTTTTTTGTGCATAAAGTATTAAAGCCAAGAACACAATCAAAAGTTTTTGCACCTTCAGCATAAAAACAAAGGAGAAAAAAAAAATTAATTTAAAAATACATACCCTGCATAACACAAAAAAGCAATCATAATAAAAGAAAGAAAACACAGAAGAATTGAAATTAAAAATGAAGTGTAACGCATTATTTGGCCGTGTTTAAAAACTGCTACTTTCTGTAAATGATATGTTAAGCATTTTATTACAACCAACATGTCAGAAGGTGGTTTGTCAGTGGCATAAGTTTTAATACGTATGAAAAAGCAGTTTTAATCAAGTGAGTGTGGCAACAAAAAAAGAAACAATTTGCCAGAACGTGCATCGACGGCTTAAAGCGACGCTGAGAGTACAAGAAGAACATCTGTTAGAGGTGAGTTTGTTTTTATATATTTATATATACGAGTATATATATTAAGGGGTTATAATATATGAACATAATTTGCATATCACACGCATGTTTAAGTTAAATAGTTCAAATATTCATATATTTATGTAAATTAGACAGACACTCTTCAAAGAGTTATGCTTGCATAAGTGCGTAAAATTATTCCTTTTGATAGAAACGCTACTAATAGAGAGAAGATAATTTTGAATATTGTGTGAGCATCTATATCAAAGGATGCCATGAAATATAGCAGAGCAAATTCAACTCTACTTCATAAATGTTTATTGATGGGGTGAGACTGTTAAAATTTCACGACTATCACTCATACGTCATGATGTACAATTAAGTGTCGAGCTGTTTAAGTTTATCTCCATTAACGACAAATTAAAATGAAATAATCCCCAGGCAGCAGAGCGTCATTTTTCAATTAAATATCGACACTGGTATGCATAAATAATTGATGCCTATTTTAATTGAATGCAATGGACAAAGGAATGTTAAATTTTTCTGAAGCTTTTTTTTCATAACAAAGATAGCATACAACACGTTCTTTTCAAGATGCATACACAGTGAATCATGCAATCGACAAAAATAAAAGAATTAAACCAAAATGTATGCCTTTGTAAAGATTGGACATTCACCAACATTTACAGTAACATTTTAATAAAAAATTGTATTTGCTCGACGAGTTGTCTGTTTAATAAATTTTATTTTATGTCATTTATGACCAAAGGAATACCTATACTATAAGGTATATTACTAAAGTAATAAATAAAAAAATTAAATTTTTTGTGAAAAAAACTTAGAATTGCCTGTTTTTCCATCAATGTTTGTTTATCCATTGACCCTGTTTAAAAGGCTGAAAGGATTTATGTGAATTTTTATCATGTTATATGTGATTTCATATGTCATGTCATATGTCGTGTAAGATATCATGTCATTAATCATGTCATTTGTCACGTCATTTGTCATGTCATTTGTCATGTCATTTGTCATGTCATTTGTCATAACATTTGTCATGTCATTTGTCATGTCATTTGTCATGTCATTTGTCATTTCATTTGTCATGTCATTTGTCATGTCATTTGTCATGTCATTTGTCATGTCATTTGTCATGTCATTTGTCGTGTCATTTGTCATGTCATTTATTGTGTCATTCGTCATGTCATGTCATCTGTCATGTCATTTGTCATGTCATTTATTGTGTCATTCCTCATGTCATGTCATTTGTCATGTCATTTGTCTTGTCATTTGTCTTGTCATTTGTCATGTCATTTGTCATGTCATTTGTCATGTCATTTGTCATGTCCTCTGTCTTGTCATTTGTCATGTCATTTGTCATTTCATTTGTATGTCATTTGTCATGTCATTTATTGTGTCATTCGTCATGTTATATGTCATGTCATCTGTCATGTCATATGTCATGTCATTTGTCATGTCCTCTGTCTTCTCATTTGTTATGTTATTTGTCATGTTATTTATCATGTAATTTGTCCTGTCATTTGTCCTATCATTTGTATGTCATTTTTCATGTCATTTGTCACGTCATGTCATTTGTCATTTTTATGTCATGTCATCATGTGTCAAGCATGTTTAGTTTATATTGTAAGCAATGAAAAATTTTATATAATTTAGTATTTCAAGGCAATTTCAATGAATATATGGTCAAAAACGCCAAAAAGGGGATATTACTGTCCCGGGTATCCAGCACCCAAGCGAGTGAAGATATCCCCAAAAACTTGGACTTGGCTCTCTGGCTCTCTGACCACAAGAATTGATGCCAGAAGAAAGCTATGGCTCGACAAAACATGACTGAAATGTCCCCTCAGTAATGTGTCCAAAATACAAATTCCCTTAATTTCTGGACGCTGAAATATAAATTAAAGCTCAGAGCTTCTGTAAAAGAAAATTCCCTCTTCTTTATATGATATGAGAATATAATTTCTGCACCTGAGCATCACTTTTAAATAAACTTTTATGCTATTCTATCTCACCGAAATTCAAAATAATCGATTATTGCGATCGAATTTGAATACTTGTAAAACGGGGGCGTCCTTTGTGCCTTCTGTCAACAGTGCATATCCGAAAGTGTCCCCTCCCCATATAAAAAATGCTCGAGAAAATGCAAGAATTATATGATGCATCAGAGAAATATCAACTTGCTTCAACGTATTCCGAGTTCAGGTAATTGGAAAAACGTTTTCATTAGCTCGTGTGCGAATAAACAGAGATTAAAAACGATTTATCCCCTCCGTAATTTGTCCCCTCCGTAATGCAAATTTCCTCAGTTTTAATTTCATTCTTGTTTAGCGTGATAATGGGACGAAGAAAATTTACACCTGGCGCAAAAGAAGCTAATAAAACTCGAGAAATTGCTGCCAAGCAGCAGCAGCATCGCACTCTGTTCCTGTGCGCACTCTGTTCCTGTGCGCACTCTGTTCCTGTGCGATGCTGCTGCAGTTTCTTCGCACCAGCAGTTGCAGGTTTCTTATAGTTCTCATTTAGCACCATTTACCACTAAATGGCGTTTGATATGAACGCAGCTCGTGGGAAATATTCAAATAAATTGTTTTTCAATTTCAATATTTTTATATAAATTTTCCTTTAATGCGATAGTTTTATTTTCAAATAGTAAATATTTGAAAGATATTTAAATATATTTGTGCATAATTTTAATATATTTTTTATTAATTCTGTTTAAATATTTTAATATTTTATTTAATTAAAAAAGTATTTAAGTAAATGTTAAATATTTACGTAGTCGATTTAAGTAAATACGTTATTGGTGCAAAAATTACTCGCTTTTTGGATAAATTAAAAAAGTTTTTGTATAAATTTAATATTTTGAACCGATAACCGATTGAAATCGTAATTTTCCGCGGCTTTTATTGTTGCAAATTTTTTGAGCAGAATATCCCCTTTTTGGCATTATTGACTATATATTCATAGCTGTTTTCTATCAGCCTAATGCACTAAGTCAATGCTTAATAAGTAATGCTTAAATAAGTCAATATTTTCTATGAAGTTGCATCTATTAGCATAAGTTTCCATTGGATGCTATTTAAGTTGGTTGCCTCTTAATCATCTTTCACTTTGCATACAAATCAGACATTTCCAACAAAAAGATTCGAAAGCAAACGTTTGCTTTTGGTTGACTTTGGTTTAGCTTCGAAGACTGTGCTCAGTTCATTCGCTCAGTTCATTAGTGAAGTTGATGATGTAGGCGCTACCGAGCTTAAACGGTCTTCTTTCCGAGACTTAATACATACTGCTCTGATAGGAATAAAGAGGCCCCGTTTGAGGGATTATTGACATAAGTTTTAGCATGATAATCGACAGACTCTTTGGTGTACAGAACATTATAATCAATTTTTTTTTACAGAATGAAAATAAAAATAAATTTAAGCAAATTTTTAATGTTAGCTCAGACATTAGTGGAATTTATTTAAATGAAAATAAAAAGTAAGACATAAATTTTCATAATTATTATATGCTTATTAAAATAAACATTAGCAAAGCGGAAAAGCGCTAAAAATATTAATATTTATAAAAAAAAAAATAAAAAAGAAAACAGTCCCACCCATCAAAAAGGGATATAAAAATAATCTTTGCCAAGTTACGCACCTGCGTTTCAAACAGAATAGTAACGGACTGACCAATTAATTATACTCTGCTCTACTCTACATTTATTCTGGTTATTCTTGAATATTAAAAAAAAAAACTCAATGCAAAGAAAATTATTTATTTATAAAGTCTCTAAAGTTTATTGACATTAGCATCAAGAAAAAATTTGTTGAATTTAAATGCGTGACGTCAGAGTAAAAAAAGCAAATAAAATGCTCACCGCAAATAACTTTAAGATTCCTGAACTATAAATATAACTAAAAAAAAAAAACAACAAAAATTACGATAACAAAGGAACATAGAAATTTTTGAATAACATTTTCTAATTAAATAGATTTTTGGCAAATAGCGTGAAAGTCACACAGATGGACAAAGTTATTAAAAGCTGGTTGCGGTGATAAAAATTCAAGTATACAAATAATGGTTTTTCAATGTGGGCTTTAATGTCTTTTGTTAAAATGATTTTTATTGCGTTTTGGTGGAAAATATTCAAAAATATTGACAGCAAAGTTATAATCAAGGAATTTCCAGCAAAACATGTGTTGCTAGGCATGTTTTGCTCACATGTGCTGTAGAGCGAAAGATGTGAAATGTGTTAAGTTTATCCTATAGCTTTTATACAAGAGATAGAAGTTTGAATTCCTTACCCTATCCAGTAGTTTGTTTTAGAGTTTGGAAACTGCAGAAGAGCCATGTTTACTTCTTTTTCCAAAATACCTGTGAATTAAGACCGAAATTCAAATGCGTATTTCTTGCTACTACCTACTAAAAAGAGTGTTGCTGCATATTGATAAACTTCCGTATTAAGCTTTAACACACTCACACTGCATGCAAACACAAACAAACGCACTCATATGATGACAGCCACTTTACCACGTTGAAACACACAAATACACAACTTTCAGCAAAAAGGTGCATTTCGTAAACTTGAGCTTAAAAAACCAAACTCTGAAATAAAAAAGGAGCAAAAAGCAAGAAGAGAAAACTTCACAGGCAGAGAATTGGTAGGGTTTTTTGGCAAAAAACACAGATGTGCCATGTATATGAGAGTGTGTGTTTGAGTGTATGTGTGTTTTTGACTTCCAGTTGTACTCGAGGAAATTGAAAGAAGCAAGAACGATTTTTATACGCTGCCATTTTTCATTTCATAAACTGTTTTTTTCTTTACCCTTGTACAATATACATACATACGTACATAATATTTCTTCCTTGACTTGAAATGAAAGCGCTATATTCGAAATAACAGAATGAAATCGAATTATAGCAGTAGCAAGAAGAACAACAACAATATCAAACTACAGCAACAACAACAACAGTATGAGTGGAAACTGAAGTTCTGGCAGCAAGTGTAAATGATGGATTTAATATTTTGTTAAAAAGTTGAGTACGAGAGAGAAATGGGCAAGAAATAGTATGAATTAAAGAAGGTATATATTTCGTATGTATGTGTGTACACAAATATATAAGTATAGTTTTTTATATATAACTAAGAAAAAATTGGAGTATTAAAGCTGATTAGCGACGTCTGGCAAATGTTGTATTATATACAAATTCTATGTTCAAGAAAGAGCACATATTTTCATGGATATACTTTTCAACATATTTCACAAACAAAAAGCCTATGATCTATTCTGATTTTTTAGTCTGACAGAAAGATGACATCACTATCCTACAAAAATTTTCTGAGTACCTCAAAAAAATGACTCTAAAAAGAGTATTTCTTATGCGTGTTTTGTGAGTACGCAAAAAATAGACTCATAAAGGAGTCTTTGATATGATTCTAAAATGATTGCTCAAAAATAAGACTCAAAAAATAGTATTTTTTATGCGTGTTTTATGAGTATGCAATAAAAAGACTCATAAAGAAGTCTTTGATATGATTGTAAAATGATTGCTCAGAAATAAGACTCTAAATAGAATATTTTTAATGCGTGTTTTATGAGTACGCAATAAAAAGACTCATAAAGGAGTCTTTTATATGATTGTAAAATGATTGCTCAAAAATAAGACTCTAAATAGAGTATTTCTTGTGCGTGTTTTATGAGTACGCAATAAAAAGACTCATAAAGGAGTCTTTGATATGATTCTAAAATGATTGCTCAAAAATAAGTCTCAAAAAATAGTATTTTTTATGCGTGTTTTATGAGCACGCAATAAAAAGACTCATACAGAAGTTTTTTATATGATTGTAAAATGACTTTAAATTTTTCTACTACATATTACTTTTTATTTGAAATGTTTAAAAAAAGATATTGTTGTCATTTTTTTAATTTTTCAACTATCAAATATTTTAAATAAATTTGAATCTAAAAATATATTTCATTCTAAATGGATCATAATTACTTCTATGAGTTCTGAAAGAATCCTCAGTATGAGTCTTTAAAATTCCATTCCATGATTCTTAAATATGACTATCAAAAGTGTCTTAATTTTGAATCCAAAAGACCTTTACATACATACATATATGAAATCTAAAAAAGTATTTAAAATGAGTCTTAAAATAGTCTTAATTTAGAGTCCAAAAAGACTCATTTATATGAGTTATAAAAGAGTCTTTATTATGAGTCTTTAAAGAGTCCTTATTATGAGTCTTAAAAGAGTATTTAAAATGAGTTTTAAAGGAGTCTTAATTTTGAGTCCAAAAAGACTTATTTATATGAAAGAGTCATTATTATGAGTCTTAAAAGAGTATTTAAAATGAGTCTTAAAAGAGTATTGTATATGAGTCTTAAAAGATTATATATGAGTTATTATATATGAGTCTTCATTTTGAGTTTTAAATGAGGCATAAAACAGTCATTATTATGAATCATATTTTGAGGCCCACAACCTACGAAAATGTACTCATAAAAGAGTCTTTTTTGAGCGCATTATGACGATAAACGCTCATTTATATGAGTCTTAAAAGACTCTTTTAAGAGTCATAATATTTGCTGGGTATGCTCAAATTGATAAAATTTTCAAGATCTGTCTTCTTTCCAACGGGAGAAATGTTATTTATGGGAAAAAAATGCGCTGTGCAAGCAAAGCAATGGATTAACAAATTTTATGGTAAATTTTCTCTAAAAAATCGACCATAATTTTCTGAACTCAAACGTGGTCTTACAAGCATTTCTGTTGAACAACATTCAGACGTACAAAAGAGGTAGCAACTGTAGAAATTACCAACAGAATCCATGAATCGTATAAGACGATCCGAAAGTAAAAGTGCGTGAGATGGTTGAGTCCAAAAAGATATCAACTGGCTTGGTGGTTGCCATTTTGCACTATAATCTGGGTGTGAAAAAGGTAGTTGCAAGTTTGGTGCCGCTGCTCCCGGAATTTACGCCCGATGAACTTACGCCGGAAAAAAGAAATGTAAAAAAAGCCCGATTTTCGATAGCATCGAATTTTGGAAAAAACGCCCGAATTTGAAATGGCAATTGAGCCCGAAAGAAGGAAATTACGCCCGAATGGATTGGAAATTAAGCCTGAAAAAAAAAAATGGAAATTATGTCCGAAATTTTCAGCAGTGTTTCGGGCTTTATTTCCAAATTCTTCGGGCGCAATTTCCGTGATCCAGATTCAATGTACGACTATCAAAATATTAAACAACAGCAGATGTGAGCAGTAAATTAAGGCTCTCCGCAAAATCGCCCAAAGAAAAATCGCAAAAAAAAAC
This sequence comes from Pherbina coryleti, assembly GCA_943735915.1. Classification (NCBI taxonomy): domain Eukaryota; kingdom Metazoa; phylum Arthropoda; class Insecta; order Diptera; family Sciomyzidae; genus Pherbina; species Pherbina coryleti. Next base: position 23,384,741 of record OX030948.1, read on the forward strand.
AATGAAAAATTACCCAATTTTTGTCCATACGAATTTGGGTGATTTTTCATATAAAAAAAAATTGGGCGATTTTGCATTTTTGTTGGGTAAAATTTCGTTTTTTGCTTTTGGGCGAAATTTCACCAAAATATGTTGGGCGAAATTTCACTTTCACGATTTTTCGTTTTGTTTGGGTGATCTTTCTTTTTCAAAATTAAATAAGAAACGTCAATCAGTTCTTAAAGATGACGGAATTAATAAAATAATTAATAAAAGTAGCGGTTCTTCGTTTGTTTTTCTTTTGCATTTGCATCATTTGCTTGAGTTTGCCTGGTCAAGTCAAAGGAAATATTTAGTACCTATATATTTAGTATCGCGGCGCGGCGGATTACGCGTAGTGCGACGGATCGCACGAGCCACCCGTCAACCCACGCCCTGCTCCCCCCCCACCACCTCCACCGTCACTTTTTCTTTTTGAAATTTTTTGATAACCAAAGGAACTTGTTGTTTTGAAAAAGAATCAGTATTTTTCCCTTGTACGAAATGTTTTTATAGATTTTTAAGTATGAGATTATATAAAATTAAAATGAATTAAATTTTTAAATTCATCAAACTTCCTAGACAATTAAGATTGATTAGTAACGTAGTAGTGTATTTAAAAATTGGCTTTCCCAATACCTTTTATCGTTGCAATTTTAGTTCTCATAATAGTTTTCGTGTTATTATTTCATGTTTTAATAACAGGGGTTAATAAATAACTATATTGTGTTTTCTTGCAATCTTCAATGATTCGATGCAATATTTTTGAAATAAAATTGGGAAGGAGCTTGCAGAGAACAAGTTTGGAAACGCTGATCTACATAACAGTACACGCAAAGAAAAAAAACTTTTATCGCCAGTTTGCCGCAAACGAACTTCGTTTGTCGTGCTTGAAATCGTTTATTGCAAACGTTTCAACAGTTGTCATAAACGTTGACCGAAAAATAAACAAAATTTTCAGTTGTGAGAAACGAGTCATTTAGTTGCAGGAAATGAATTTCGTTTGTCATAAACGCGAGTGATTTTTAAATTGCAGCAATTGAAAACTTCGTTTTTCCCAACTGAAAATTTTGTTTATTTTTCCCTTCGTTGTATAAACATAACGCTTATAGTTTAGAGTTACTTTTTTGACAAATTGTTACTATATAAGGAAATTGGTAGTTTGCTTAATACGCGGACGAAGATAGCAACAGAGGTGGAATCCATAAGAAGACGGACGGACATAATGAGAAAGATTATTAATATAATAACTAATAATGACCGAAATAGCTTGCGGTTTATGTATATATGATATATTTTTAAGTTGTGACAACTGAATATTCGTTTGCGGCAAATACAGCTCGCAAACGAAGTATAGTTGGTGAATTTTTCAGTTGTGGTAAACGAAAAATTTCTTTGCGTGTAATAAAAACTAATTAAAATTTCGCAACTATTTGTTAAACAAAAATTCGGGCGTTTTTTCCTTATTTTAATTTGGTAAAAATGGCCGATTTTTTTTTCGGGCCTAAGTTCCAAATTTTTTTTCCGGTCTTTCTTACATTTCAAATATTTATAAAAAAACCCGACATTTTTTGGCACAAACACCCAAAAACATGACAAAATCAGCCGAAATTTGGGGCATTTTTTCCTAGGAATTACTGCCCGATTTTGTATGGAGAATTTCGGGCTGTTTTACCATTTTTTTTCGGGCGTAAGTTCATCGGGCGTAAATTCCGCGAGCCGGGTGCCGCGTGTGTTAAAAATCGACCAATAAAGACAAGGACTTCGTTATTCTGAGCAATGTCTATCTATGCTTAACCGTTATCCTAAAGATTTTGTACCTCGATTAGTGACCTTTGACCTTTGCAGCCTCACTAGTCAAATAGTTAGCGCACTTGACTGCCAGGTCATAGACCTAAGCTTTAACCCTTCCGCATTTCTTTGTTTATTTCTATTCAAATGAATTTTTTTTTTAAAAATTCATCAATATTTACGACTACGTAAAAAAATTTTATAATTTTTTGGAAAAAAAATTTTTTTAACTTTCGGTTTGTCCATCTTTGTTTACTTGTTTCTCCATGTCTCCCTTGCTGAAACTGCCAATGTTATCTCATTTGTCATGTTATTTGTACTGTCATATGTCATGTCATTTGTGATGTCATTTGTCATGGCATTTTTCATGTCATTTGTCATGTCATTTGTGATATGATTTGCCATTTCATTTGTCATGTCATGTGTCATGTCATTTGTCATGTCATTTGTCATGTCATTTGTCATGTCATTTGTGATGTCATATGTCAAGTCATTTGTCGTGTAATTTGTCGTGTCATTTGTCAAGTCATTTGTCAAGTCATTTGTCGTGTAATTTGTCGTGTCATTTGTCATGTATTTATCATGTCCTATATCATATCATATGTTATGTCATATATCATGTCATCTCTCATGTGATATGTTATTTCATATGTCATACCATATATCATGTCATATGTTATGCCATGTGTCATATCATGTATCATCTCATATGTCATATCATACACCATGTCATTTGTCTTGCCATTTGTCATGTCATTTCTCATATCATTTGATATGTAATTTTTCATGTCATTATTTATGTTATTTGTTATGTCATATGTCTGTCATTTGTCATGTCATTTGTTATGTTATGTACCATTTCATATATCATCTCATATGTCATTTGATATGTTATTTCATATGTCATGTCATTTGTCATGTCATATGTTATGTCTTATATGTCATATCATACATTGTGTCATGCATCATGTCATATGTCATGTCATGTGTCTTGTCATTTGTCATGTCATTTCTCATATCATTTCTCATGTCATTTGCCATGTCATTTGTTATGTTATTTGCCATTTCATTTGTCATGTCCTGTGCCATATTATTTTTATTCCACAAAAAATTTAGTAAAAATTATCTTTATTTCTCTACAGTCTACTTTAAGTTCGGAATATAGGTCCGAAAGGGCCTTAATCGGGGCTTGGGAAAGCAATTCGAACCTTAACTCATTGATTTTGGCCATCTCGAAAATGGATGTGTGAACTGTTGCATTGACTTGATGAAACAAAAATTTCTTTTTCGCCAAATGCGGCCGTTTTTTTTCTTGACTTCATCGTTCAAACGCTGCAATAAATTCGCATAATACTCGTCGTTAATTGTTTTTCTTTTTGAAGATAATCACTGAAAATTATCCCACGGGCATCACAAAAAAACTGATGCCATCATCTGAAAATGCCTGTAGATGGAACTGTCCTTGCCTTCTTTGTGAAAAATTCTCCCATTTCAGTGCATTGTTTTGACTGTTACTTCATCTCAGACGTAAAGTGATGGACCCATGTTTCATTTAGAGTCGTGAATCGACACAAAAACTCTGCTTTTCATGTTTTGACATGTTGAAAGATCCCTGGACTAAGTGTGTCGAGCGAATTTTCTAAAAAATAAATTTTTCTTAGACCACAGATTTTCGAACAGCCAAGTAAAACTAGTCTATTATCATTTGAGTTCAGTTTGGTTTTCAATTTTATAATGATTTGACTAAAGGGCTGAAATGAATGGGCTGAAAATGAACTGGAAGTCAACCAACTGTTTAATCGCAATATTCTGTTCAGTGATGAAGCTCATTTTTGGCTCAATGGGCATGTCAATAAGAAAAATTGGTGAAATTAGGGTGCAGAAAATCCACAAAATATACTCGTGGCACCGATTGAATCATTGGTACTTTCTTCTTTAAAAATGAGGTCGACGAGAGCGTTACCGTCAACGCCAGACGCTATAAAACCATGATTACCGATTATTTCGTGCCCCAATTGAATGGGATGTTTATTGAAGACATGTTTTTCCAACAGGAAGGCGCCACATGCCATACAGTGCGTCAAGCAATCGACTTACTGAAGGAAACATTTGGTAAACGCGTTATTTCAGTCAAATGGCCACCAAGGTCGTGCGAATTAACGTCTTTGTAATATTTTCTCTGGGGTTATGTCAAGTCATTGATTTTTGCGAGCAACTAGGGAGACTGTGTAGTTTTTCTCAAATAACAAGGCCTACTTTTTAATTCATCACATTCACTCAAAGTTTAATCAACGGTCTTGAACATTAGCAGAAAAATTTCTGCGTTACTTTAAATTCTCCATGATCTATAACAGTAACCTAAGAATAGCGAAAACAGCCTTGTTGTCAAATTGTTTAATGTTGTGTTCTTGTTGTGTCAACCTGCACACAAAACCTACTTAATGCAAGTGTCTGTATTTGAATGCATACACAAAAGGCATGTTTTATGCACATATGTATAGATGTGAGTCTATTTGCATTTACGTATGTATGTATACATCGATGATCACAATAGCAACTTAAAACACAAAGTCATGTCAACAACAAAAACAACAACCGCAAGACCTCAAGGCTATGCAACGAAATCAGAGAAAAACCAAAAACAAAACAAAAAAACCAAAATACACACACACATACTTTTAGATGCATGAAACCTCGACATGTTTGCTAAATTGAACATACCTTGATGTGATGTGTGTGGCACACACCAAACCCAACATTCGATATGACTCTAATAAATGAGTAAATATGTTCCACAGTTATGAGCGCTAGTAGTATAAAGAAGGGGCGCGCGAAATCAAAGCACAAATAACAACATCAACACGAAAATCAATTTAATATGGTTATGACATACATGTATATTCAAGCATACTTTTAGGCTGCATGCTCAAATTTTGGCACAGCGGGAAAATAATCAGAAAAAACTCTCATTAGAGTGTGACCGCAATTAGTGACAAAGTGCAAATAATTGCTGACAGCTATTTTTTGGTGTTGTTGTATTGACAACATCATTTCAGGACAACGGATATGAGGGCAATTCGATAAGACAGTGAGTGACTTTTTGAAGAAAGATTATTTTTTCGGCAGAAAAGCGTTTTATTTATCAGAATACTCTCTTTTTAGATCGATACATTTAGTTAGCGTTTTTAAAATTTTTATTTCTTCCAAATAATAGTTTTTTTCAAGCTCCTCAAAATAGACGTTTGTGATGACCTCTTTCTGCGAACCAAATTTCTTACAGCCGAGTCATTTTCTCGGGTTGGATACAGGGGTCTAAATAGTCGTTGGGGGCTAAATCTGGAGAATATGGTGGATGGGATAGCTGTTCGTTGCCTGGCTCTATAAGGCAGCGATTGCCAGCGCCTAACTCTTTCCACTCTTTCCACTCTACAACAACAACTTCAATATTTTCATGATTTTTGTAATTCGACGAATTGTTCACAAACGCAGCTGCACTGCAACAACACAGCGTGTGTTTGTTGTTGTTTATTCTTGTCGTTGTTGGTAAATTAGCGCATGCGACCGCGCACAACTCTTGCTGCGCTGAAGGTTTCTTATTGGTAATTTTGCGTATGGTTTCGTCACCGACTGCTTTTTGTTTGCGTTTTTTATGTTACTAATTCCTTATTGTGCTACGTATCCAACGATTTGTTGTTGTTGTTGGTTTTAAGTTGTAATTGTTGTTGCACTCTTTAAAAATCACTCTTTGGCAATCCCTGCTATAAGGTACCTCCTAAAGGAATAACTCCTAATGAATTAAGTCCTAATGCTAATACTCCGAACATTTAAAAAAAATGCATTTTTTTTTTTTTGGTGCAACACAATGAATGTTCAAATAAATGTACGGCAGATAGTGAAAGCTTCACACAACATACAGAGATATCGCAATTAGCAGTGGGCTCATTCCGCTGTAATGAGGAACGCACGAGTCAAATTTTTTTTTTTTGAAAAATACGATTCTATTATTTAAAAAATATTCTAAAAAGGTAAGAAAATGTCAAATTTATCGTCCTCTGAAGCGTTATTGTTTCTTGTCCCGACCACAACAACAAAATAGACATTAGTTTTTCCTAACCTAAAAATTTGCGTGTGAGTAAGCAAAAAACCATTGCAAAGTAATGCCATGTCCACACAGAGAGTTTAGTTTGAATTTAGTTTGAGGTTATTTTTAAGTTAACCACAGCTGTTCACACAGACATTTGACATTTCTTTGTGTTATAATATTTTTACGGCACATATATATAATATTTTAATATTTTTAAGTGGTGGACCACCGTGACATTAATTCCACTTGAGGACAAGACTGCACACACTGCTCCTGAAGCAACTTCAAGTTGACCTAAAATGGCAACGTAAACTGAATGTCTCCAAGTGTTTGTAATGTTTTTCTGATGAAATATCACTTTGAATTAAAATCCCAGCTGATTTCGTTTTGGAAATATCTCAATTTTTGCATTTTAACGTGATTGAACCACCTTGTACATTAGACAGCGCAATATATTCAAGTATAAAACTGTTTATATATGTATGTATGTATGTATATATATATATAATATACCTACGTGTGTGTGTGTAAAATATTGAGAATTGGGATATTGTTTCCACACCATCTACTGAGATAAATATCGCGGCGCGTTTTTTTTTAAAGTGGTATTCCCTGTAGGCCTATTCCACTATCCCGTCCCGTCCATAAATTACGTAATCACTTTTATACTTAAATTGGGGCAAATTGGACAGCCTCTAAGAAATATACATCAATCATTTACTACAAATGTTGCGAAGAAAATGTCACTGCAGTATTTTTCGAGCGACTTGAGTATGATGAATCTTCAATAAGATTAATTTTCAATCTCTCCCAAAAAATCGACTCTCCAGCCTGCTCCGACTACAATCCCAAACCATCTCAGTCTAGTTTTATAATAGCATCCTTCAAATGATCTAATATAATATGTTTTTTATCGTCTGCGAGACACCAGTACTCTCAATGGCTTTGCGAAAAGTTATCAAATTTTTATCTAAATCGGTTAAATCGGTTTTTTTGGTTATAAAACAAGAATCTACAATTTTATTCATTGTCTGAAAAGCACACTCTTCAAGGCATAAGGTCCAACCGTTTCATAAATATCGGGGTCATTAAGTTTTGCAGATTCCTTTAAAAGTTGTCTGCATGCATTGCCTTCAAAGATCTCTCCTTGATCATTTTTAGCCATTAATTTCAACTTTGTGGCCCAAATCAATGTTTTTTCCCGCCCAACAAGAGGTACGATACCACTCCAAAACAAATGATTGACAAAGCCCTGCAAAAGATGAAGTTCGGGAAGTTGTGGTCGGAGCAGGCTGGAGAGTCGATTCACAGGGAATTTAACAAGTTTTGGGAGAGATTTAAAATTAATCTTATCGAAGATTCTTCCTACTCAAGTCGCTTAAAAAATGCTGCAGTGACATTTACTTCGCAACATTTGTAATAAATGATAGATGTATATAGCCCTAGTCAAAATTATTTACACTTTCAGAAGAAATAGATTAAAGAAAGCGCTCGCCTTTTTTGTTGTTTGCATAATTTGCAAAGAAATTTTTGGTTGTTGTATTCTTTGTAGTATGCAAAGTAAAGAAAACATGCTTTAAAAAACCTAACGAAAAATATCATTAAAAAAATTAGCAAAATCTAACTATTCTCTGGCCTATACAGTTTTCGCACAATGTTTTGTGGACTGATGAGTCTTCCTGTAAATTCGAGGAGTCTTTTGGAAAAACATTCATGTATCTTCCTTAAATCCTAAAAAGTAAGGTCGTGCAGCACTTAAATATGTTTGTAAATAATTGTGTTTATCGACTCCAAGAAAGGCTGTGTAAATACTTATGACGCCAGACAGTAGATATCAATTATTAGTTTATTTTGTGATATATATCGTTAGGTTTGCTAAAAGTTTTGTTTTTATTTAACATACTGCATAGAATGCAACAACAAAAAAGTATCTTGGGAAAATTTTTCCAACAACAAATAAAGTGAGCTGTTTCTTTAAAACATTTAAAAATATTAGCGATGTGTAAATAGTTTTGACTATGGCTGAATTTCTTAGAGGCTGTCCAATTTGACCCAATTTAAGTATAAAAGTGATTACGTAATTTATGGACGGGACGGGATAGTGGAATAGATCTACAAGGGATACCACTTAAAAAAAAACGCGCCGCGATATTTATCTTCGTAGATGGTGTGGAAACAATATCCCAATTCTCAATATTTTACACGCACACATACACACACACACACTCAAACACACACGTAGGAATAATATATATATATATATAAATATATACAAACTACATCCATACATATATAAACACTTTTATACTTGAATATTTTTTTTTTTTTTTTTTTTATTTAGTTCCAAATAACAATCAGTTTCTTACTATAAATAAACAAATAGTAATAAATATAAATAAGTAATACTAAGTCCCATAATCGGGCTCTCAAGTACATTATATAAACCAAAAAATTCTGCCTTTTTTTCGAAGATAATTTATGTACGTTTTTGAAATGCTTCCTGTGTATCATTCAATGTGAGGAAAAGTTATCAAAAAAACCTTACTTATATATTTAATTATATACACACGTAGGTATATTATATATATATATATACACACATACATACATATATAAACAGTTTTATACTTGAATATATTGCGCTGTCTAATGTACAAGGTGGTTCAATCACGTTAAAATGCAAAAATTGAGATATTTTCAAAACGAAATCAGATGGGATTTTAATTCAAAGTGATATTTCATCAGAAAAACATTACAAACACTTGGAGACATTCAGCTTACGTTGCCATTTTAGGTCAACTTGAAGTTGCTTCAGGAGCAGTGTGTGCAGCTATCTTCTTGCGCTGCTCAAATCGGAATTTATTGAATGAGGCCCATACTGATATGAAGACCTCATCTTCTACACTTGTCCATGTTCTTTTCTTCGCTTTTGTTCATTTTTTGCAAATAGTGAATTGCACAATTTTAGAACAGCTGTTTTTGACATTTCTCAACACAAAAAATTGTACAAGTTCCATCTGAACGTATCTTTTTAAAGGGACATTAGTATACTTTTAGGGATTTATCAAATTGAGTTTTGATAAACACAGAAACAAAGTTGAGTTTAATTGAGTTTCATCCTGCAAAAACTCAAATGTTTATTTTACGTTCAGTGGCAAAAACTGAACTTTGTTCTGAAAACTCAAACTAAACTCTCTGTGTAGACATGGCATAAGTGGGAATTTTAATTTTGTCCTGACCAGCACAAAAATTACACCACGAGAGATTTCTGCTGCTATAAAATGTTTAATGAGAAATATGTAGGTTGGGCATTTTCATGGCAGTAGAAATCTCTCCAGATACCGTGTTAATAATATTATATTAATACATTTGGTGGTAGTATCTTTTTATAGCATGGACGTAGCTAAAAGAAAACATCGCTCAGTGGAGAAAATGAAGCGAAGTCCAGAGGTTTCGAGGAAGAAATTGTTAAAGGAAAGGAAACGAGGTCGTAAAAGAAAAGAAAAAGCTTAAGAAAAACGTGTAGATGACAATGCTACAGAATCGTGGAAGGAGAAAGAAAAACTAAGAAAAAGGAAATAAAGGAAATATAAAACGACCGCCCAACTTGACTCTAATAAGGTAATACCTCATATAAGTGAAAAAATACATTGCAATAGGCTCTTATGAAAGCAAAAAGGCAATACCAAAGAGTCCCAGAAGAAAACAAGCTGTTATGTTAGAACTATTGAAAGATGTCATATCCAAGATGTCTCCGCAGTTAGCTCATGAAGCTAAAAAGCGTCGATCTGATATATTATTAGATGAAGAAGTAAAGACTATGTTTACAGGATGTTCTTGGCGAAGCAAAGGTAAAGCGAACATACACTCGTATGTAAACCTGAGCAAAGAACTATGTGATTACAAATTCGTAGTTTGGGATTTTTTAAAAAATATTGTATAATTCACGATTTAATAACAAAATTTCCATATATACAGACTACTGTGCTGCTTTATTTAAAAATTCATTTACTTTGTCTAATATGCCACGCGAAGTCTGACTGGGGTATCATTGTAGAGTGGAATTTCTTTGCATCAAGTCATGGCAAAGGCGCAGCCGATAGGGTCGGAGCCACAGCAAAACGTATGCTGTGGTCAGCCATTATCAGCAGGTAGGCAATTATGGCGTACATAGCAGGTAGCTGTGGCGTCCGTGGCTATGTCAACGAACTTGGAGACCCAGGTTCGAACCCCAGCAGCGACAGAAAATTATTTGAATTAAAATAATTTTTCTGTACGGCCGCCACAGCAACAGCACAGCAACAGCTAATAAAAAGCGACCACAACAGTTCCCAGCTGTTTGAATATTTAAGGTCCAAAGACATTGGAATGCACATATTTTTTATTTCTATAGGAGATATTGATGTACACCGTGAAAATATTCAATGCAGATGGAACTACGTTCAACTTATCCCATAACTTCAGAAACAATACCATTTGCAGGCTCTAAGTTACAACTGTATAGCATGTTGCATAATATCTAACTCCACTTAAAGGGTTAGGCCACCCTAGCATTTTCGAAAATTTTTTTTTGCTTTTTTTTTAAATGGCTTCTTATGATCTCAGAAATGATGTCTCAAAAGATTATAGCCGGGAAGTACCTCTAAGGACTTGGTTTTTTAATTTTAGTATAAACCGCCTGGTACTACTACCATTAATACTCAAAACTTCAAACGCGTTTATCTCAAAACTGCGTTTTTTAAGTTTGCCGGAAACATAACTCAGGCAATTTTCAACAGATTCACTTGAAACATTGAATATATCTTGTGCATAGAAGTACGTAAGATTTCTTTTTTGTATTAAAGGGTTAATTTGCAGTGGCGGATCTACATACGGGCTGAAAGGGCTTTAGCCCCCCTTTGGCATACAAAACTGTAGTTTCTGTAAACTGTACAACTGTAACTGTAAAATAAAAATACACGTGTATCGGTGTTTTGAAAGTTTACGTATGGGTCTTATTTTAGGGGGAATTTAAGTTTCCCCGTTTTTTAACATTCTTATAGTGAATCGGCATAGGAAATCATGTTATCCTTACATTTTGGGTATAAGATGTGTTCTGAGGATTTATCTTAAATGGTTTGAGAAATATTTTTGTCAAACATTTTAACCCTATAACTTCTCAATTTATGGGTCTTTTTTGATAAAAGGCAAAATAGACCCATAAAACAAGAATATAACGGGTTAAAATATTGGACAAAAAAATTTGCCATAAAATTCTACTATAGGTCTTTCAATACACCAAATCTGAAAATTCAAGAAAATTCAAGCAGATACACGTATATTTTTATTTTGTCCCCTCTACCAGCATCCAGTGTCGGAACCTTGTTATTTTGAAAAAAAAAATTAAGTTTGTTGTTCAGTGTAATAAAAAAAAAAAACATTAACTAGCTTTTTATAATTCAAAAATTACAGGAGCTGTTTGTTCGGCCGTGAACCATTAAAAAACTTAGGCGTTCTAGCAAAACCGCTACACAGCCACCATTTTGAAATTAATCGCTTAAAAAAATTATTGTTTATAGTCACTGATATGTTTAATAAAATCCCATTTTTAGAATTTCGATTTATTGCGTATTATTTGTGAAAAAAATTCCAAACTTTGAGTATAATTCCAATCACCCTTGAATGCATACAAGGATATTAACAGCTCCAGCGAAATGTAAATGGGTGTTGACATAAATGCAACGGTAGATTATTAGAATAGCTAACCCATTTAAACATTTTTTTTTCTTTGAGAATATTTGACTGAATTTCAATTAAGTTATTTCATACATATATATACATAGGTTATTAAATACACTATTGAAACACACTGTGGCGTCCGTGGCGTAGTTGGTTAAACTGCGTGGCCGCTATGTCAACGAACTTTGGAGACACAGGTTCGAACCCCAGCAGCGACAGAAAATTATTTGAATTAAAAATAATTTTTCTGTACGGCCGCCACCTCTCTGCAGACAATGGCAAACCTCAGAGAGTAATCAAAATGCCATGTAAAGCTTCTTGAGAACGAGAACTTTCCGTTCATCGCCGTTCGGAGTCGGCGTTAAGCATGTAGGTCCGGTTCTCGATCAATTGTGTACAAACTTAATAACACGCACAACACAATTGATCATAAGAAGCTAGGTCAAAGTCCTTGCAAGGGCTGAAATGGCCAGTTATTTATTTTTTTATTTTATTGAAACACACTATTAATTTTTTTCGATCGCGACAACTTCCCGAAAATTCTCAATTTACCAAAATTTCGCTTTTTTGGAGATGTTACATCTTGACCGACTAAAAACACTTCTCCTACCAATTAAAAGTGCATGTCATCAAAATAAAATCGTGACGCTTAGATCAGAGAACAATAAAATGCAACAAAATTAACAAAAATAAAATGTAAGAGCAGCGAAAAAATTATAAATAGTTGGTTCCTAGAAGTACCACCAAGCATTTAAGGGTTAAGCCTGTCTAAGAATAACAAAGTTTTCTAGGTTGCCTTGTGGTTCGGAGAAGAAAAGGGTTTAAATAAAGCTAAATAGAGAAAGAAAATAGTAAAAAAGACTTCGAGCTTAAATAAGTTCAGAGTATTATACCATGAGCTAAATTCAACAACTTTTAGTTCTTAATCAAGCTCCATTGAACTCAAATTTCATTTCTACCCTCTCAAAAAATTTTTCCTCATTTGTGCATTCGGTTAATCCTCTTTTGGTCTATAAAAAGAGCTTAATTTGACATACAAAATATACAGTTTTTTTTGGTTTTCATTTTTGAGGCTGCACGCATTCTTGTGAACTTGTTCAAACATTGCAATGGTAATACACAAAATAAAAAAAAAACATGCAAAAAATAAGTCTACTCCAAAAAAACCACGCTGTGTCCAATATCAAAAGAAAGTAGTAAAAAAAATGCCCAACTTAAATGTGTAGCAAAAAAATCAATCGATATGTCACTGTATACGCAGGTTTTTTCTCTCTAAAAAATTTGCTTCAATTAAGACAAAATTATTTCACCATTAAACAACTATTTGGCCATTCCGCCAATATTTTGGCCAATTTTTTTCCATTTAAATGAATATATATCCATTTATATATGGGTGTATAAATATATTTATTCAGGTTATATTGGTTGCTGCATTCAAACATTGTTTTTTGTGCTGCTTTAAGTTGGCAACACGTTTGACAGCCATCGTCGTCATTAAGAACATCTAGCGTCAATGCAAATTATTGCAAATACGAGTAAAATTCTGTGATTTATTTTTGTAGAGATCACAACTTTCGTCGGTTCACATTTAAATGCAAATTAAAAAAGTTTAACAATTATATGTAACGAACGAGCATTGACTATGCACATAATCGTATGTATGTATGGATGATAGCGAAATATATTATACTGAAATTCGGCCCTTAAAAAAGTTACTGTTGTGAATTCCGTGTTTTGCAAAAATTGAAAAATTTATTTTTAGTGAAACACAGTAAAAGTAGTATTTTCAGTTTTTATTTGTATAAAGCAACTATTTTAACTTTTTATTTTATATAAGGGTCAATTGCAAAAAAAAAACGCACACAAAGAGGTTTTCTTTTTAAAGTTTTTTAAATTTTCCCGTTAGAGTAGTCAAATCAAGTGAAAATTAATGGAGAATTCGAAATTGTTTTTAGGCCTTGCAAAAAATTATTTTTTCTATGGTTTTTATACGATTTTTGTACTGAACGTCACACAGCAGATATACGGGAAAAATCACTAAAAATTTGAAAAATGTTGTAAATGAAAGCTTACTGTGATGTTTGTTAAGTTATTTAATCAGTTTAATCAGCTTTTAAAAAATTGCCATTTCAGTTACAGAAATAATAATTTTTTACCAAAAATACCTAAATATTTTACAATTTTAACGGGAAAAATTTAAAATTTTTCTGCAAAAAGACATCAACATAGAGGATATTTTCAAATTAGTAGACTTGCAGCAATAAATAATAAAAAACTGTTAAATAAAAAACAGTTTCAGAAAAAACAACAAAGTGACGTTCAATACATTTTGTGACGTTCAATACATTTTGTTGCACTTAACGAAATAATTTAAATCAAAGTGGGAGTTTAACAAAAAACAGGTTTATTCTTTTACAAAAAAAAAAGTAAACATAAAGTATATAATTCGGCTATACATAAAATTTTCATCCAATTTTTTTTTCTTTATTTTTTTACAAAAAATTAAAAAAGTCAATAGCTAGTTGAATTTGTATTAAAAATTTATTAAGACTTCACGTTTTACAATATAACTTCTAAGCCCTTTAAAACCACATCTTCATTTTATATCATCGGAAAGGTATAACCTGACGTAAAAGCGTAAAAAAATGAGAATTATAAAAAAGAAAAAAATTATAGCCCGTCTTGCTGGCATCGTATTGAACTTAAACAAATTAAGAATGAGTCAACTTATTGCAACATTTTCAAAAATTTTGTACTTTTCCTCAAAAAAGATGAAATAACTTTTCCAATGATACTTTATTACCGGTAATCGGCCTTAAGTTGATTGAGCTACGTTGTCTCCAAATAGACCCTATTTTGGCCGCGAACTAAAAATTTATAACTTCGAATTTGGTTTTCAAATCAATAAACCAATGCAAGAAAAATATTTGAGAGAAACAGGAGATGGTCAGTGCAACTGATCACTTCAATGTGAAATGGGCGATATCAGTTAGTAAAAACAAAAAGCAAAAATCAGGTCAAAGTCATACATAGGTACCATTCTTTTTGCTTTCATTTATATTCGTCATTTCGTTCTTTATCTATCTATCTATCTCTTCGTGCTCTTTCAGCAGGCATTAACTTTGCTATTTTAATCTTAAATATACAAAAACGAAATACAAAATTAATACTTCAGCCGGTGGTGTGATATATCTTAAAAGTGACGTTCAATACATTTGCCACTGTTTAGGTTTTTTTTCTTAGGAATTTTATTTTGCAAATATACGAAAACAAAGAAATCATAATCATAACCTATGAAACAATGATTTTAAAATTGGATTTTTTTTTTAATTAATATTTTTGCTTTAACAAAACTCCGCGTGACGTTCAATACATTTTTACACGTACTTATCATGATGAACTGCGAAAGCACAAAAAATTTTACTTTAATAATATTTAATCGTCTTCATTTTTAGAATGTCGTGAGAACTAATTTCTGCACTTTCTTAATATAACTTTCTTGTCATCTATACCACACCTAAATTAAAACTAACGAAGCGTAAAAAAAAGTGACGTTCAATACAATGCGCGGGGACTAAATGTAAATCGAAAGCCCAATTCGCGATGACAATGTTTTGAGAATAACAACAAAATAAAACTTAAGAAATAAATGCTATCATTACAAAACAGTTATTATTTGTTAAATTTTTGCATTGTTTTCAACTTTTTTTTCACGTTTTTCATCAAAAAGTGTAACTGGGGACACATGTTTTTGTATTGAGCGAGTACGAGAGAGCAATATAACATTCTTCAAAACAAATTTTACAATTTTAGGATTCTGAAAAATATATTTTTTCAATAAATATTTTTCAGTGATCACTTTTTCATGTTTTATTGGATTTTTTCTTTTTGTTTTTACCAGAAAACAGAGTTAAAAGATCGGGGACAAAAAAAGAGGATTTTGTATGCAATTGACCCATAAAAAACAAAAAAAAATGGGTTGTAAATATTCTAACTTCAATTTCCATATCCAAAGTTATACTTCGTTTGGTCAAATGAAATAATGATTTTTCAAAAAAAAAATAAAAAAGCGGCCTTTTTCATACGCTGTGAAATGAGCCATGTATATATCAAGGGTGTGCCAAATACAAGTTTTTTTTTCTTAAATGCAATAAAATGAACAAAATTAAATTTTTTTCCATGTATTGTGTCTTTTTTAGTAAGAGCAAACATTCCCATTAATAATGTAACACAACGTCGATCAAGTGACTGCCTCGGCTGGTTTCGCAGTAGCGCATTCTGTCACTCCAATCTTCCAAGACATTGGTGATGGTTATGGGCTGTAGCTCACGGATTGCTTGTATGATATTGGCCTTAAGTATTTGAATCGTTTCCAGATTGTTGGCATAACATTGGTCCTTCAAGGTTCCCCACAAAAAAAAAAAAAAATCCAAAAGGGGTTAAATAACAGCTCCGAGACTGCCAATTGACATCGCCAAGACGACTGATAACACGATTTGGCAATTTGGTGCGCAAAAGATCGATTGTTGCATGGTCTGTGTAGCATGGAAAGATTTCGAGCAGGAAACAGCTGTCAGTGTCAAAATAATCTATGATTTAAAAATAAACCACTAGATGTCCCAACCTTTATATACTGTATTTATCGAACTCAAATTCTTGGGTAGTCGGGTAGGTAGAGCGCTTGACTACCACCCCAGGCCACACATTGGTATTTTTGCTGCAATAAATAATTTTTTTCAAGAAGCTCTTTTTGAAAAATGTAAGTAAATATTTTGATAGCATATCCAGATAAGAAAATCTGACAAAATTTGGTTCTTTAAAAAATGTATACTTTTTTTTAAAAATTAACTTAACGTTGGTCGTTTTTTACCGAGGTATGTTTTTCCACAATTCTGATATTTCTCCACTTGTTATTTTGCTAGAAAAACAAAATTGTTAACTGACTTCTTAACAAAGCTATCAAGCGCAAACTGCCGAAAAATGCCGCTCAAATAGATATTTGATACAGCTGTACCAACCAAGAAAAAAATAAAAGATTTTGACAATATTTCAAACTTGGTTTGTTTTAAAGGGAAATTTCAGGAATTTCTTGATCAGAAGGAATATCCCCTGTTAAAATGTAATAAAGTATGAACAAATTTGTTTATTCTTAAGCAAAATGCAATTGCAATGCCTCACAAAGTTGTTTATAATTGTGATGTATGTCTGCTCAGGTATGACTGCTCAAACACTGAAGCCTTACATAGTAAGCAGGAAACGGAGTAGGTTTGCTGCATACAACGTACAGTGCAATGGTGCCATATATTTGTTGTATGTGTTATTGACACACCCACAGATTTTAACGTGACAGCCTATATTTGTCCTTGTCCATATACTTATCCCTGTCTTGAGCCTTGTTTCAAAACTTGTCTTAATCATTATATTTTTTCTTATATTTGTCCTTCTCTATTTAGAAATTCTCGTTTTTATCCATACCACAATTCCCGACCTTATCCTTGTTTGAATGCCTTTCTTAAGCCTTGTCCTAATTCTTGTCCCAGATATTTTTCCAATCTTTGGCTTTAATCTTGTCTTAAGTGTGTCCAAATAAGTTTTTCTTCCATTTTTAGATTCTAGTCCTAATCGTTTTTCTTATTTTGTCCTAAACTTTGTCCTTAGTGTGTGTTAGTGAATCTTAATCTTTGTCATAGTCTTTGTTCAATACTTTGCCTGAATCCTTGTCCTTGTCCTTGTCCAAATCCTTGTTCTAATCTTTGTCTGAATTTTTTAACTACTTTTTATATTACTCCTGTTCTTAGTCTTAGTCCTTATCGTTAACCTCATTCTTTTTCTTATATTTGCCCTAGTCCTTGTCCAAAGATTTGCCCTTATTCTTGGCCTAATTTTATTTTTATTCTATTTTCTTGTTCTTTATTTATTGTAATATTTTAATTTTTTTGGTTTCTTTTTTTTATTTTTATTCATATATTTTAGCTTTTATTAATTTGTTTTTTGTTTCTTCTTTTATTTTTTTTAAATATTCAATTTTCGTTTTGCTTTTGCATCGGATTGTGCTTTAGTGTGGTACATAAAACTATATTTACATTAGGGGTTCCCTGAAGGGCCCAAATTTGTCACTCAGTTTATTGCGCCCATAATAAGGGGTGGTAGGTATAGAAGTGTATATTCATCTTGATCAGCATCATCATATTAGTCGATTTAGTCATGTCCGTCCATCAGTCGACACGATAATATCAGTAAATTTTGAAGCAATCGTATTTTAAGAAGATCAAGTATGAAAATGAGCCCTATCGGATAAAAACCACGCCTACCTCCTATACAAAGTGGCTATATTAAAATGGTAAAATCTCTAAAAATAGTTTCAAAACACCTGAAATTTTACAAAACAGTTCTAATTTCCAACATGCACACTAAGTTTGAGTTTTGAAAAAATCGGAAACCATGAAGGAAACGGTTGAAAACCATGTCTGACTAAAACAAAATGGTAAAATCTCTAAAAATTCCACAAAAATTAATCTAAACTATTGAAATTTTGGAGAAAAGCTTTGATATCAAACACAACTCCCTCTTTGAATTCAAGAAAAATTGATTGTAAACCACGCCTACCTAATAAACAAAGTGACCATATCAAAATGGTAAAGTTTCCACTTTACAACAAATAATCAACAATTCCACAACAATTAATCTTAAAATATGAAATTTTTGCACATAAGCATTGATAAATAAATAATTTTAGTTAACAATTTATCACATCGAAGAAAATTGTGCCTACTCCTCATACAAAGTGATGTCATCAAAATAGCAAAACCTTCATAAATTTCACAAAATTTAATGTATTGACTTGATATCTTACACATTGGTTTTAATATTTAAACATACATACAATAAGGTAAAAAATTGGGTAAAATGGAATGATTATCATGCCCGTCATAAAAATGACGTCACTAAAATACAAAAATCTTTTTAACTTCGTATAAAAAAAAAAACAAATTTGTCCCTTCAGGCCTTGAAAGAACTTTGATCGAGCTTCTAAAGATTAAATTGTGTTGTGCATGTTATTAAATGTTTGAACACAATTGATTGAGAACTGGACCTACTAGTTTTACGACTCCAAACGGCTAATGTGCATGTTCTCCAGAAGCTTTAGATGGCTTTATTTACTCTCTGAGATTTATCATTGTCTGCAGAGAGGTGACGACCGATCAGAAAAATTGATTTCAATTAAAAAAATTTTGTGTGTCAACCTGATTTCCAATTGGCATCGAGTGGTCCAAGCGGTGTTTAACGCACTCGGCCATGGCCGCCATAATTTCATATATTATGTATTAAAAACGATAATAGGGGTAACTAGTGAAAACATATTCATTTATTTATAAACAACCAATAATAAACTGGCAACAGAATTCATTACTTTCCCATCTCGACTTCACTTGATCTCTAATTGAAAGAAAATACGATGTTGCTATACACGCGAAAGAATTTGAGCCCGAGAAGAGTATAAAACTGACTCGTG
This sequence comes from Pherbina coryleti, assembly GCA_943735915.1. Classification (NCBI taxonomy): domain Eukaryota; kingdom Metazoa; phylum Arthropoda; class Insecta; order Diptera; family Sciomyzidae; genus Pherbina; species Pherbina coryleti. The sequence goes on from OX030948.1 coordinate 23,403,865, forward strand.
GTATATGCCGCGTAAACTACCGCATTACAATAGCATTAACAATAATGTTTTACTATTCTATTTATTGCTAACTGAATTGATTGCATCTTCAAAATCAACATTTGTTATGTGAAATTGGCAGATAACTCGGTAATAATGATTTCTTTTTATGAGCTCTTTATAACAAGGCACTTATTTGCGCTGTTCTAAATTTGGCAGCCATAAATTAATGACATGCTTTACAAACACATTTTGGGCAATAGCTTAAATGTCCTTGTCCTTCTAGCTGGTGTATTCTATCGCAATTCCTTTAGCCATGGCACATAAAAAGCACTAACAACACACCATATGATCAAATTGACTTATCACAGAGCAGAATATAACAAAGTTGTTGTAATAATAAAATAACTCCTACACAAATTTCAGCTATCCTTAAGATGTAATATATTGTAGCCAACAGCAGCAATAAATAGAAAAAAAAAATTTACTACACGCAAAAGTTTTACTGGCTTGGAGTGAAATCTACAAGTTGCTAATATTCGCCAAATAAATAAGAACGAAAAAAACGCCCAAAAAATAGGGCATTAAGAAGCCAAACTTTGACCTTCAAAGTGTACTACATGTTGTTGGTGGGCTAAAAAGTGCAAAAAAAAAAAAAAATCCACCAGAAAACAACGTTGCTATAAGAGCAAAGTTTTGACTGCTCTTCTTGTTTTATGATGACTTTTTATCGCCCCTGACAACGCGAGGTCAGCTCCGAATATCGCGCCGAGCAGAGAACGAACGGCTTAATGCAAGTCGACGTGCGACGAGTTTGTCTGAGAACGAGGGTGGTGGATGTGAGCCAAAATAAAAGCAAGTTTTATGACCTGCTAAGGCAGCAATTTGTGTAAAGTCAACAGCAAAGAACAAATATTGAGATCACAGATGATACCATTTTTGAGTATTTTTCAATGTAATAAATGTCGAGCAACAGTTGCCTGGCAGTTCAAGAAGTTTGAGTTTTTTTTTTTTTAAGTTCAGGAAGCATGAATTTACTTATGAATTTACATTTGATAGATTTTGGAAAACCAAGGGTATGTTTTTTAGATTATTTATGAATTTTTTTGTGAAGAAAGTTTTCTTTCGGACACGCAAATTACCAATTTGCGAATCATTTGTGTATCATTAGAATCAAAAACATAATTCCAGACTCATCACCATACCACCCTGTTTTGTTTGAGTAGCGTGTTAAGTTTGTTTCTGACAAAAAAATATCCCATTTTTTATGAGCAGCACGTGGCTCACTCCATGTTGCGGTGGTTATAATTCGTACGCATTCAAATGTAGATTTCTTGTATTTCTCTTCAAATTTTCAGCAATTTAACGTCTTTATCAACCCATTTCCTGCTAACACACCTGCTTTCACATTCAATTGATAAAACTGGATATTTTCACACCCATTAGGAAATTTATATTATACTAGCGATACCCGGCGCGCGTTGCTGCACCCAGCAAGTATATTGGAAATGATAAGTAAATTCAAAACTTTTATCAATCCCTTAGTCTGACACCACGCTCATGTTCCACTGCCCGTTACAGTTTCCCAGTAGCAGAACATCACTCCCAGGTGACAATTCCATTATGAGTTTCAATGTCCTGTGATTTAAGCTTCCATAGCTATTCTGTATAGAGAATCGGGCCACACCCCCTTTTCAAATGCACAAACCAGTTTTCCAGTAGAAAGACTTTGGCAATTAGTAACTCCATACTGAGTTTTATTGCCATGCGACGTTTAGTTCCCAGTTCTCTTGTTTATTTATAAAAAAACTTATTGAATGACACAATGTCAATTCTATAAAGTAAAAAGTCAGCCGTTTGTTCCTTTTGTTCATTTATAAATTACAGGAAAACCACCGTCAAAACATGTGTAGAAAAGTTGCATGCAGCGAAACAAATAAACATACATACATACATACATACATCAAGTCGGATTGAATCTCATTCTCATCAAAAAAATCCTCAACATACTAAAGGTGGTCAGTGAATCCCATTTTAACAAAACTGTGTTAGATTAATTCTCCACATCAAAACTACTTTGAACATATTAGAATGTACTTCGATCCAATTAGCTTTAAGCGCAGCAAAGTATGTATGTATGTCAGGCCCGTAGACAAGGGGGGGGTTTTTAGGGTTAAAACCCCCCCCTTATGGTCCAAAAAGTATAAAAAAATAATATAGCGAAATACAGCGAAAACATCAACAAGCTTAAGTATCGAAAAAAGTTCGATACATTCAATTGAACTTTGTCTACGACCAGCAATTTAAGAATTTATTAAGTTCACAGGTGTAACGTGAAAGTGGTGAAATTTTGATTGCGTTTCGTTAGATAAGTTTAAGAGTTTCTATTGTTAATTTTACTGTGCCAAAACTACAAAAATTAGTCTACTTAATTGGCTGCAGAAACCAGAAGTAAAAAAAGGCTAGAACGGTGGAAAGTAAGTGCTTGATTCAAATGGTTTTTCTTCCTTTATCAATGCGTAAATGTGTTAAAAAGTTGCCGAATATTTCTGAATGTTTGAAAGCTGTGTTTTTTTTTTTTGGTAGCGTGTTTGCATTGATTGAATATTAATGGATTAACTTTTTGCTTGATGCGGCACCAACAAAATCCGAATAATATTATATTTCATCTGTATTGTACAGGGTTTTCCAATAAGAGGTGTTATTGTGAATCGCCCGCTATTGTGAAGCGCTCACTTTTAAAGCTTTTATTCTTTGACATTTGACAAGTAGAAACTATGCCATTACTAAAAATGGAACGATACAACAACGTCGTGACTTTGCTGATTGGGTCCTTGAAATGCATGAAAATGATCCGGAATTCCATCGAAAAATCATCTTGACTGATGAGGCCCATTTCCACCTCGGTGGCTACGTCAACAAGCAAAATTGTCGCATCTGGGGCTCGGAAAATCCAAGAGTTATTGTTGAGAAGCCCCTTCATCCTCAACGTGTGACTGTTTGGTGCGGTTTATGGTCCGGCGGGGTCATTGGACCTTACTTTTTCGAAAATGAGGACATAGGGCAGCCACTTTGCGATTTGGTTATGGAAAATTTCATGAAAAGGATATTGTGCTGAAAGCGTGGTCGTGGTGGCCATTTGGCTGATTTTGCTTTTCATTATTAACGGCATACCTTCGGATGATTATTATGAAATAAACATCCGATCATATATCTCAAAAAATGGCATTTTTCTTTGAATACCAAAATAACAACTCTTATTGGAAAACCCGATAGAAAACGTTCAAGAAACTTTGGAATCTGAAAAGTCTTCAGAACTTCCTTTGTAACCTGCAGTTGTAGAAAGCTTAAATGTTGACAGCTATGTGGAAAGCGGTACAAGTACAAGTACAAGTTGCGGTATTGATATTTTACTTTTAATGCTTATAAATCTAAGTTTGTGTGTATGATTGTAGAAATTTTTCCAGAAATATCATTTGATTCATCGGAACTGCATTTGACTTCGAGAGTATATCAATGTCCAAATAACGATATTTTCAAGTTGATGAGCAATATTTCCGATTCGAACCGCCTTGAAAGTTTTCAAAGCATTTATGTGCCTCCACCAAATTTTAATTTTCCTGCCAGCGGTTCTCGCAAACTCCGATTTAACACGTTAACTGCCATGAGGCACATACGGTGTGCCTCAGTAAAATGTCCATGTAGGCTCTGAGGCACAGCGTATGTGCCTCAGTATTTGATTGCACATTATAGTTCATGGTTTAAAATTAGTACCTCGAAATGCAAATCTGTAAACGTAGTTCAATTCCGCATGGCCTGGCATACCTAAAACTATCTTTAGCGCATCATTTTTATACCCCCACGATTTAAAAAAACCCCCTTTACTGGGATTTTAATTTTAAAAACTTTAATTTTGTCATTCCGTTTGTAACGCCTACAAGGAAGCGTGGTAGGTATAGAAAAGTGTATATATTCTTGATCAGCATCATCACCCAAGTCGATTTAGCCATATCCATCTGTCCGTCATCCACACTAAATATACAGTAAACGTATACATCAGGCCGTGAGGTACATATGTTGTGCCTCAATATTATATTTCAAAATTTCACCGAAATATAAAAAAAACTTTTTCTGATTTGTTCGAAAAAATGGCCTGGAGGACCCGATATTTTTTTTGTATGGTGGCAGTTAAAGTGTTAAGCATTCTTGGTCGAACCGTTGGTATTGGTTGGTTTACTCCAAATTGGAAAATGCAATTTTTAACACTGGTTTTGGAGGCGCAGGATCACAACCTCTTGTTAATTTTACCGAATGATAATAAAAACTTTTTAAATAAAATTTTCTAACCTTTCATTGTGGCATTTACAAAAGTCAGGAAATACAAGAAAATGTCGTTATACTAATCGTGGTTATTTTTATATAGAATTATAAACCGATATAAGTTTGCAAGTAAAGTATTAAAATAATAATATAAGATGGTTATTTATCGTCATTTTAGAAGTTTGTCTTGAAAATTTTATTTTTTTAGCGTCTTTCTGTATTCCAAAATGACAGTGCAACGATAAGCAAGATATATAGCCGAAACACATTGAACTCAACAAACGACAGTTTTGAAATTATAGAACACACGTTTTTTATGTTAAAAGGGTGTGCATCCTTAAGCATACATAGGGATTGCAGTGTCACAGCGGACGCTGTGTTATTAGAATTAACAAAAAAAAAATTAATAAGAAGACTTACCGCCCTATTCTGCGTTTTCTTGATAAGTAATTTATAAATAAAATTTGTAAAGAATTTTATCAATCGAAAGCTTTTTTAGTATTCTACAGCAACCTTGATAAATAAAAAGTTTTCGTAATTCACCAGAGTAGGTAAATTCCTGTTAACAGCTAATTGTTCTCATTAATAGCATAACACAGAGAACAGATTTCTGCTTTAATTTTCCTTATGTTCCACAAAAGTGTATTAATTTGTAGAAAATAATTATTATTGTTAACATTATTATGTTAATATTAACCTTGGTATTGCCTGCGAGCAATTAATATTAACGAGCAACCACAACTCTCTTCATAAATTTATCAATAGCAAATGAGATATTGACAAAATTATCAATTAAAGAGTTTTTTTCTATCACAGAATACCAACTCTTGATAAATAGTCAATACTTGATAAATATTCAATAAGGTGAATTTATCAAGTACGCGGAATCGGGCTGTTAATATAAATATATAAAATAAACAAAAATAAAAAATTAATTTTTGTTTTATGTATTTGGTGTACAAAAAAGTTTTAAAGTGTTTTTTTTTCAAGTTTGTCGCTTTATTGTGAAAAATTTGCTACAAATTCATTTCTCAAAGTATTGTCTATTTCTAGCCACTGACTTTTTCCATCTTTCTGGTAATTATATAAAAAATACCTTTTCATTTATCGATATCAAAAACTATCGATCTTTTTTTTAATCCAAACCCCCCTCTTAGGTAAATCCTGGCTACGGGCCTGATGTATGTATATGTATTTGTTTGTTTGTTTTGTTGTTTTGTGCTCGCTGAGAACAAAAAGAGTATAGTAGAGAGCAACATGCAGTTTATTGAGGCTCTCGCAGCACAAACGCATGAGAAGCTAACGATCAAGCAATGCATGGCATTGTGGAAGATTTTTTAAAAAACTTAACACTTTAATTAAAGATACTTATTATTGAAATTTCGTAAAGAAAATAACCAATGAACCTTTTGTAGCACAAATGTGATATTTTAAAACTTATTTCAAAAAAATCGGACCAGTACTTTTGGAGTTTTGCGGACACAAAAAATTTTCACTTTCATTTTATATAATAGTATAGAGCAGTAGTTCCCAAAGTATGGGTCGCGACCCACCAGTGGGTCGCGAGAAAATATTGAGTGGGCCCAGAAATGTGGGACGAATTAGAACCTTGTTTAGCGGATTAGAAATAAAAAAATATTAATATATTTAAGTTATTTTTCCTCATCGATATTGCCAACTGGTATTACCAGTATTTATGTCCTCTATTTCTAAAGCAGCCAATAGGTGAGTCGCAAATTTTTAAGTTTTTGTTAGATGGGTCGGAATCCAGTAAACTTTGGGAACCACTGGTATAGAGTATAGATATAGATATAGATATAGATATAGATATAGATAGATAGAAGATAAAGATATAGATATAGATATAGATATAGATATAGATATAGATATAGATATAGATATAGATATTGATATAGATATAGATATAGATATAGATATACATAGATATAGATATAGATATAGATATAGAAGTATAGATATAGATATAGATATAGATAGATATAGATATAGATATAGATATAGATATAGATATAGATATAGATATAGATATAGATATAGATATAGATATAGATATAGATATAGATATAGATATAGATATAGATATAGATATAGATATAGATATAGATATAGATATAGATATAGATATAGATATAGATATAGATATAGATATAGATATAGATATAGATATAGATATAGATATAGATATAGATATAGATATAGATATAGATATAGATATAGATATAGAAATAGATTTAAGTATCATTGCGGACGTTACATAAAATTTCCTTAACTTTCGAGGTTGCTTAGTCAACCACGAAATTTCTGCGAACTTTCTTAACAAACATTTATTTCTGAGTATCATGGTCAGATTCCCTATTTAGAACAACTTTTTCTATTCTTCTGGGCATAAAGTTGATCATTTTACGGCAAGTCTCTACTGGTGTATCATACCATATATTTTGTAATTTTTGCCATAATGCCGCCTTATTATGATATTTTGCTTTTTGAATTCTTTTTTTAAATCCCCCCAAAGGTTTTCTATTGGATTGAGGTCAGGTTATTGACGTGGCCATACCATTAACCTGACCATTAACCTTACCCATACCATACGTTAAGGTTACTGTGCCGAAGCCAATCACCTACCAACTTCGACGCATGTTAAGGGTCATTATACTGCTGGAAAAGCCATCGTAGAGGCATATTTTCTTCAACGTAGGGTAACATAACCTCTTCTAGTAATTCCCTATAAATCTCTTTCGTTTAGTATTACTTATGAGGTGAATCGAACTTACACCATTCCACAAAAAAAAAACCCCAGACCATGATATTTCCACCACCATGCTTTATCGTCTTTCTGGTATATCACGGATTGAACTCTTGCCTAATTTGTCATCTTGCATTTCGTCCAGAGTCATTCCCAAATAAATTAATCTTGGTTTCGTCAGTCCAGAGTACGTTGCAACATTTTTTTAAACCATCGGGATCACACTATGTTCTATGCGCAAAAATTTTTCTCTTTTCAATATTTTGTTTTTTTTTTAACAATGGCACACTGCGAGCAAGTCGGCCTAGTAAATTCATATCACATAATCGTCATCGTACGGCTATAGCTGATATTATGTTGTACCGTTCTATGCCTAGGAATTAAGAGAACCCGAGTGCGAAATCAAAAAATTAGAATTAAGAAAGACACTCGTTTCAACGTGCGGCCTCCTTTTTTTCTGAAAAAAAAAAAATGTCAAACCTCATATGGCAAGAGCCCTTTGTGGTCGGAATGAAATTTGTAGATTGACTACTAGGACATCTGAGTACAACACGCTCAAAAGCTAAAATATGGGGATTGAAACAAGCGAAAATAAAAAAACAACCACTTCATTTCTAAGAATAGATCTTATAACACGTCCACATATTATTCTTTATTTAAAAAACGAAAAAAAAAAACCCGCAGCTCTTGTATAAAAACTTAACACGCGCTATTTTACGGGACTCATCATAACAAAGTCTTCTAATCACAGATAATTTCACGCTCGCAACAATCTGGATAATCGCGGGTAGTATCAATTAAATTGCCAACTTTACAATCAGGAGGCACGCCTATCGGACTGCAACTGTGAAGAAAAACGTTGTATTTAATAACTTTGCGTACTCAATGATATTTGAAGAGTGCTTACCTATGGAAATTGGCCAGACCCTTTTCGCCGCAGATAATGCGCCCACACTCCGTGTCAGGATCTTTGACAATATCGCCTGGCGACATAATTAAATAAGGGTTTATGGTACATTTGCCAGGATTTTCTGGAAGAAAATTGGTAATGTTTGTTAGAATAATAGCTCAGTGAGGTTGAGAGGGAAAGAGAAAAGCATATACGCTTATATTCACTTACTTGGATCGTTAAAAAAACCCATGGATGTAGCAGCAAAACATGTTGACAGCAGCGTCAAAATCAGTGTGAAGTATAGAAAAAGTTTCATTTCGAAATTTTGTACGATGTTTACTTGTGAAAGCTTGAAACGTTAATGAAGTAGGGATACATTTTTTCTCGGGCGAATGCTTGTTGTATGTAGGTATGTTGTATGTAAAATAAAAGCTTTCTTCGGCTGAGCCTTCGTGGCGCTTATCAGCTGTGGTGCATGGCTTGGTTGGTTTTAACATTTTTATTGCTCCCATTGGTTGTGTTGTAGTAGTTGTTGTTGTTGTTGTTGTTGTTATTGTTGTTGTTATTGTTGTTGTTATTGTTTCTGTTGTTGTTGTAAACTATTTGATTAAATTAATTTTAATCTTCATTTGAACTCGTTCGTACTGAGGTGAAGAAATGTGAACACATTTTTTAAGCTGAAGTTGATGACAGACTGTTTGTTGTGTTGAAAAAATAAAGATTATTTAAAAAGAATATTCAAATTAATTCTATTTTAATTGAACTATATACAAACATACTATTACGAAACTTTTAAATTTGTTAATATAGATTAAATTATAATAAAATTGTTGTTCACGTCTTTTTTTCCCCCACCCATCAATCGAAGCGAACTCGTTTAGGTGAAAGTTTTGTTTTCCAAACGAACTTTGATAACGATTTCGTTTAACTGAATAGGCCTAACACCTGAAATCCTTGGTTCAAAGCTAAAAAAAACAAAAATTTGTGGCTACGTTAATAAGCAAATTGACGATCAGAAACCTTACTTTATTGAAAATGATGACGAAAGAGCCGTAACAGTCAATGGAGTGAGCTTTAGTGATTTAATAGTTAAATTTTTGTGGTTGGAGACGTACGAGGGTAATTTGACAAGTCAGTGATTTTTTTAATTTCCCAAGTAGTAACTTTAAATGCAGCACTGGTCCTGTCTACTACCATCTGTCAATAGACTACTGTCAAATTTTGAGAAAGCTGCGTCACTTAGTTTGTGCTTGAAAGCCATTGAAAGCAGACAACCTCGTGAATTTCGACAAAAATGGAGAAAAGTGAATTTCGCGTGCACTGAAAAAAACAGGTTTTAAATTTGAACACAATGTGTTCATTAAATGTATTCATCATTTCGCTTTTTTTCATATGTTAAAAAGTTTAAAAGCTCTTACTTTGACGAAATTTGTTGGAAGCTAGTTATATTTTAAACACAAAATTCGTCAAATTAATAACACTTGTGGTCAATTTTATGAACATTTTTCTTTCAGTGTACTCATCAAGCAATACTTTTTGCATAAAAAAATCAACACTGAAACTAAGGAAAGGCTTGAAGAAATTTTCAGGATTGGAAATGTGTGAGGGGGCTAAGTCTGGAGAATGTTTTATTCGCCGGCTTTTTACTCTTGGCCCTTGACGTTTTACGCCATGACTCTGTTGGCCGACAGACACAACTTGGCCTTCTTTGGTACTTGGTACTTTCAACCGGAGAAGTCCACTGCTTTGACTGTTTCTTGGTCTCTGGTGTGTTGTGATGTATCCATGTCTCGTCTACGAAATGTCGGAAAAACTCCTTCGGATTGCGGTTGAACATCGCCAAACACTCCTTTGAAGTGGTCACATGGCTGTGCTCATGGTGTCATAAAAAAAAGGTGTTAGTGAGTTATTGACAACACCAAGAAGAGCTTTCTTTTTGTCAAAAAATTGAGAGCGAAAGAGAGGAACTGTTCATAGTTGTCAAATTGTTTATTTGTTTGAGTTGCTAGATGATGATGCATGAACCAACAAGACAAGATCAAGCAATCAGCAGTGCGAGAAAAAAGTATTTTTTTCGTGCCACGTCATCGGTCACAAAAAAAAGCTATACTGCATACGTTTTTCATGCAAAACATGTGAAAACTTAAATAATAGTGGAAAATTATAAAATAACAAGTTTAATTCTCGAAAAAAGTGTTTGTTACTTTGTTTGTTTATATTTTCATGCAGTAACGAAATTTAAAGTAATTTTTTTTTGCTGTTGCAATTATTGCACGTCGCTACAGCACACTTCATTTTTATAAAAAACACAAAAAATTACTGAATTATAAACATTAATAATTCTTTAAAACTTCAAGAAATAATTTTTCACATATAATCGCTACACGTAAACAAAACAATTTGTGACCGATGACGTCATACCTACCAGCTTTGTTTTGTTTACAATATGGCGGCTCTTTTCTTTGCATGATCTTTATTTCTTAGTTCATGATGATGATGTGTTATAGTTTTTATAGGCAATTGTGTGAATTAGGCTTGTGCTAAACAGTTCCGAGGTCGGAACGAACATGGAACGATTCTTTTGTACAGCGGAACTAGTTCGCAATTTTTTATGGTTTTTGTGTACGTATTCTCTACACCTGAACAGAAGGGCTTTAAGAGAAGGCCGAAGAGGATTAATATGTATGACTGACCCCCATTACTTTTGAAAAAGGAACATGTTTTCCTTAGACACCTATTCCCTCCGACCACTCCTTAGGGGGGCTCCCATAGAAAAACGCAATAGGGGCATATTAATTTTGTCACTCTGTTTGTAAGCCCCATAAAGAGGCATAGGTATAGCAAAGTATATATATTCTTGATCAGCATCACCACCCAAGTCGATTTAGCCATGTCCGTCTGTCTGTCCGTCCGTTCGTATGTAACTTATAAATGCTTAAAAATAACAAATTGAGTACTCTCGAGTTGCAAAACGTGTCCGCGGAACTATCTACCTCCGCAGTTCCATTTGATTGAATGAAACTCATATGCAGCAGATTGTAACATGTTCGCGGAACTATCTAGTTCCGCAGTTCCATTTCATTGAATAAAACTCATGCAACTCATATGCAGCAGATTGTAACATGTCCGCGGAACTATCTAGTTCCGCAGTTCCATTAGGGGCTTTCACATGGACGTACATGTCATCCGACTTGGGCATGTCCGACGACATGTACGATCATTCGAAAGCAAATGAGACGGTCGGACCGACATGTCGGAAGAAAATCAAAAATTTTTGATTTTTCTGCTGGTCGGTCCGACATGTCCGACGTGTGAAAGCATGTCGGTCCGACTCGCTGCATTTATCATTTCTATAAAGTTTTCATCGAGTAAACATCGGCTTATGCAAAGCGAAAAAGGTTTTTTACTTCGGTTTTTACCGATGTGTTACGCTCGAGAGTCTGCAAAAAATGAAGTCGTCGCACATGTCCGATCGTTTGAAAGCTCAAACAAAATATTCCCGTTAGTTTGTCGTCGTACAATGTCGGCTGACATGTACGTTCGTCTGAAAGCCCCTATTCAATTGAATGAAAGCATGTTCAAAACGAAATAAACACAGCATTGCGCGCAACAAGAACGTCGAAATGTCATCTTACCATTTCACACATCAGTTGTTTCGTTCGTTCGCAAACATATCGTTGCACTTATAGCCGATCACAAATTCGTGTAAGCCATAATATGTGTGAAAGAGAAGTCGGTTCATATTGATTTATAGAAAAAAATTCATTGCAACCGGAACTGTGTGAGCATGTTAAAAATGAATGGAAGGAACGATTGGAACTATGTCCGACTGTGAACATAGTTCCAGGAACTATACAGGTTCGGAACGACCCATCTCTAGTGTGAATTAAGTTTAAATAAATATTTCATTCAATTCATTTTGCCGTGTTGTGTTGACAAAAAGTTTTTGCAGTTGTTTGCCATTTTATCAAAACCGTGCACTAGAAGGTGCCACCGACATGAAGCTTTGGCCAGCATGTAAATTGTCTTGCATTCACATCGTCTGCTTCAAGAACATATCGAATGGCATGAAAGAATGTTCAATGCCTCAACTGATAATAGCCATCAAAAGATGTGGACATGGCATTGAGTTCCGATCGACTGCACGTTCACTGATTTATTTTCATTCCAATTCACCATCAGCAGTTTTTGACAGGAGCGGGGCGAAATAAATTATCATTTTGAGAGAGAAGTGTAAAATTCCCTATCATCTTATTATTATTACACCATGGCTGTGCTTTTGGTCCAATGTGAGCAATCATGGCACCCAATGCGGATAGCTTTTTCATATCCAAATATTCAAGTCCAAGTCCAATATATGGTCCAAGCAGGGACCCAAAATAGTAGTTATTTTCAAAATTTCTATTTAAAAAGTCAGACGGAAAGAATTAGTCTTCATTTGATATTTGAATATAACAGTGTGATGCTTGTTAGCTAAGGAATAATAATCTTAAAAGATTTTAATTTTTTTAATTTTTATTAAAATATAATCGTTATTTTTTGATCAATTTTATTTCGATCAAAAACAACGGTTAAAATTTTACTTTTTTTTCGATCAAATATAACAGTTCAAATTTGAATTCAGGACCAATGATATAAAATGGTGAATGATAAAATAAAAGAAATTAAAAGCTTATCTAGGAAATGTCTTATATTTACAGACAATGGAAAAATGTACTCTACTGTAAAACTATTTCTAAAGTTTGGAGGCAATCAAAAGAAAGTTGGCCTTGAACTTTGATTTTTCTTTTTTCAATTAAAAAATGTGTTTAATTAATTGTTTTGAAAATTTAAACTATTACTTAGTACTCACATATGTTTTGGTACACGACTGAACGTGCTCTTTCTGAGTGAACTACTCGCTTCGTCTAACGCTAATTTGACATTTATTATTTGTGCTTCTTTTTCGCCAAAAAGTTTTCGACGGCAGTTGTTTATAATCATGGAACGGGGCTCGCTCGAAAATCGTGTTGTTATAGTTGGTCTTAGCAAATGTGGCATGGAAAGAGGCGATATTTTTCGAACCTTGCAACCACTCGGAGTCAGTCGTAATTTGCGTACCGTACTGTGAAGTCGTTTGAAGAAACTGGTGGAATAATCGACCGTCCAAAATACGGTCGCCCGCTTGCTGTAAGAATACCACTATAACACGGTGAAGTATCGAAAGCAGAAAATCTTCCCGCGGGAGAGAAATATCGTGGCGCAATCGATCTCCCGCATTCTTAAATATGACTTGGGACTTAGAGCATACAAAAGACACACCGGGCCATTTCTAACGGTAGCGTTAAAGGAATAACGTAGGCGAAAATCGAAAGCGTTACTTCTCAAGCACGCGAATAATGCCCACAGACGAATTCTGTATACTGACGAAAAAATTTTCCACGTAGAGGAATCTTTCAATAAACAGAATGATAGAGTGTATGCTCTGTCATCACGACATGCAGCAAAACTCGTTTCGAAAGTTCAGAGAGGTCACCACCCAGCTTCTATGATGGTTTGGTGGGAAGTCGCCTATGTTGGGGTCAGCAAGCTCCATTTTTGTGAAAAAGGAGTCAAAACTTCGGCGAAAGTGTATGAATCCAATATTTTGTAATTGGTTGTGAAACCTCTTAACACGAAATTATTCCAAAACAAGCCGTGGATCTTTCAACAAGATTCTGCTCCAGCCCATAAGGCTAAATTGACTCAAGAGTGGCTCAAAAACAATGTACCGGACTTAATTTCCACGGATCAGAGGCCAGCGGGTAGCCCAGACGTGAACCCATTCGATTACAAATTGTGGTCCGTGTTAGAGGGTATGGCTTGCTCTACTCAACACCCAAATATCGAGTCTCTAAAGTGCGCTTTTTTCCGATCAGTGGAGAAATTTCCTATGCATGTCGTGGCCATTTCGAATAAGTTGTTCTACAATTTGTAGCCAACGAATGACTTAATAAATAACAAAAATAATTTTAAAAAAAATCTTTTGCTGTTTCCATTTTTTGAACAAAAAACTAGAGCTCCCATTTTCACGTGAACACTTGTACTACGAAGACACGTGTTTTTAGGAATATTTTAAAAAATCACGTACTTGAACTACACGTGAATGTTAAAGTATGTTCAAACCGAGCATTTAATTATGTTAAATCAATTTAATGAAGTTACATAAATCGAAAAACGAGTTCTCAAATGAAGTTATAATAAAGTTACATATATGCGTACAATTGTTGTTGGAAATTTAACGTGTTATAGCATGTTCAAACCGAGCAGTTAATTATGTTAAATCAATTTAATGAAGTTAAATCGAAAAACGAGTTCTCAAATGAAGTTCTAATGAAGTTATATGCGTACAATTGTTGTTGGAAATTTAACGTGTTAAATGATTTAACACGTTTCGAAACTCGTTAAATCACTGGTTTGTGCTCTTGCTAACGTCAGAAAAGCTTTGTTTGCTTTTTAAACGCAGCCAAATCCGAAAAGAGCTTTTTAATTTGAAGTTTTTAATGTAAACAAATAAATTCTTTGACAAATTTTTCTTAATTCTTTGAATTTATTCGAATTTTTTTATATTTTTTTTATTTGTTTTTATATTTTTTAAAAAACAATTTTTTATTTCTTTCAAAAAATAAACAAATAAACTGACATTTTGAAACAAGTTAAGGCAGTATGAACGATGACGTTAAAAAAGCTTGTTTCGAATAACGAGTTAAATGAAGTCGGTTTGAACATGCTATTAAACATGTACTACACGTGAAGTTGCAAAAATACGCGTTCACATGTTCACGTGTACATGGGTTAACGTGAACACGTGTTCATGGGTTAACGTGTACACGAGTACATACATAGGTACATAGGTCACGTGTACACAAGATTGATTATAATTGTTCTATTTATTTTGTTTTCTATTGGAGTAATTTTTGTGTAACCAAAAATCATCTTAAGATTTTTCTTTTCAATGGCACTCTTTAACTCAGGATGGCAGAATACTTGGTGGTTCGAGCACAACATGGCACAGAACAGTCGAGGAAGTAGGGACAATAGTTAGGAGAAAGTAGGGCAGAGCTGAGGTACCTTTCTAGAAATCGTATCATTGCAAATATACCGGCTCTATAACAATAACAAGGCCTTAGATCATAAAAGTATACATTTCTTGTCCAAGGTTTCCATTTATGCCATAATTGATACCATAACTCATCCAAAGACAATAAAAACCTATGGCGTAGATGCGTCTAAATCGTGAAAACATGAATGCTTAAAAACGTGAACGAGTGAACCCATGTACACGTTAACAAGTACACTAAGGGAAATAATGCATATTAACATTATCCACGCCTGAGTATCAATTTTATTTAAATATTTACGTGGATAAATCAAATATTTTCCTTACTTACTTACTTATGTGGCGCTTATAACCGTAAGTCGGTTTTGGCCTCGTGTAAGAAATTGCGCCAGCCATTTCTATTTTGCGCTTGCTGGCGCCAGTTGGAAACACCAAGTGTAGTCAGGTTATCCAACACCTGATCCTTCCAACGAATATGTGGGCGTCCTCTTCTGCGTTGACCACCACCGGGCACCGAATCGAATATTTTTTTCGCTGGAGCGTCGTTTTCCATTCGCTCAACATGACCTAGCCAGCGGAGCCGCTCGATTTTAATACGCTTAACTATGTCGATGTCAGCGTACAGCTCATACAGCTCGTGGTTCCATCGAATTCGGTACTCGCCATTGACGCAGATTGGACCGAAGATCTTACGAAGGATCTTTCTCTCGAAGGCTCCCAAAGTCTTTTCATCAGAACTGCTCAACGTCCAAGTTTGTGCTGCATATAATAGGACGGGCATGATTAGTGACTTATAGAGCGTGAGTTTTGTTCGTCGAGAGAGGGCTCTGCTTCTCAATTCCTACTCAGCCCAAAGTAACACCTGTTGGCAAGAGTTATCCTTCGCTTTATCTCAATACTGACATCGTTGAAAGAGTTTACGCTGGATCCCAGGTAGACGAAGTCCTTAACAACCTCGAAGGAGATGTTGTCAACAGTGACGTGGCTTCCAAGACGCTGGGACTGTTTATTTGTTGACACTAGGTATTTCGTCTTATCTGCGTTCACTGCAAGACCCATTCGACTCGACTCTTTCGCTAACCTGGAGAATGCTGCACTGACTTCGCGCGTATTATGGCCAATGATATCGATATCATCAGCATACGCCAGCAGCATAATACTTTTGTAGAATATCGTGCCACTGCGTCTCAAATCAGCAGCTCGGATGATCTTCTCCATCATTAGGTTGAAAAAGTCGCACGATAAGGAATCACCTTGTTTGAAACCTCGTTTGGTATCGAATGGAGGAGTGAGGTCCTTCCCGATTTGAACTGTGCTGCTGGTGTTGCTCAGTGTCATTCTGCAAAGGCGGATGAGCTTTGCAGGAATACCAAATTCAGATATGGTGGAATATAGATGATTCCTTATTGGACTGTCGAAGGCGGCTTTGTAATCGACAAAAAGATGGTGTGTGTCGATTTGTTTTTCTAGGGTCTTCTCCAAGATTTGTCGTAGCGTAAATATCTGGTCTATGGTGGATTTGCCAGGTCTGAAGCCACACTGATAAGGTCCAATCAGCTGGTTTACGATGGGCTTCAGTCTTTCACATAGTACGCTCGACAGAACCTTATATGCGATATTCAGAAGGCTTATCCCACGGTAGTTGGCGCAAATTGTGGGATCGCCCTTCTTGTGGATTGGGCAGAGCACACTGAGGTTCCAATCGTTTGGAATGCATTCTTCCGACCATATTCTGCATAGGAGCTCATGAATGCATTTAAATAGAGCTTCGCCTCCATTCTTGAAGAGCTCAGCAGGTAAGCCATCGGCTCCTGCGGCTTTGTTGTTTTTAAGCCGAGCTATAGCTTTCAAGACTTCACTATGGTCGGGCAGCGGAACTTCAACGCTGTCGTCCAAAATTGGGGATTCCGGAATATCATCTCTATTGGCGGGATTGTTGTCGTCGTCGCCATTCAGAAGCCTAGAGAAGTGTTCCCTCCACATCATCAGTGTACTCTGGATATCTGTCACTAGATTCCCATTTTCATCCTTGCAGGAAGAGGCCCCGGTCTTGAAACCATCGGCCAGGCGTCTTATTTTTTCGAAAAATTTTCGGACCTCATTCCTGTCACCATGCATCTCAATTTTCTCGCACTCACGCATTTCCGCTTCCCTTTTCTTTCGCCTGAAAATGCGTCTCTCTTCCCTCCTCTTCTCTTTGTATCGCTCCTTAGCAGCACGCGTTACAACCGACTGCAGGGTGGCTTTGTAGGCGGCGTCTTTTTCTGCAGTGGCGTCGCGACACTCTTGGTCGTGCCACTGGTTTCGGCGAGGGCGGTGATAGCCTATCACCTCTTCGGCAGCCGTACGCATAGAGTGGGAAATATGATTCCACTGCGCGCATATATCGTCGATCGGAGGAGTGCTTTCTTGAAGCAGGAGTGAGAGTCGAGTAGCGAAGTCTTCGGCTGTTTGTTTTGATTGCAGCTTTTCGACGTCTAGCTTTCTCTGTGCTGGATTGCGCGCATTCTTCGTTGCGCACAGGCGTGTACGGATCTTGGCTGCGACAAGATAATGATCCGAGTCTATATTGGCACCACGGATCGTGCGTACATCTAAAACACTGGAAGAGTGCCTTCCGTCAATCAAAACGTGATCAATTTGGTTGCGCGTTTTTTGATCAGGAGACAGCCAAGTTGCTTTATGAATATTGAGATGCTTGAATCTAGTGCTACTAACGACCATGTTTCGCGCTGCGGCAAAGTCAATCAGCCTCATTCCGTTATCGGAGGTATTGTCGTGGAGGCTGAACTTTCCGACTGTTGGACCAAATATATTTTCTTTTCCCACCTTGGCGTTGAAGTCACCAAGCACGATTTTTATGTCGTGGCGGGGGCTGCGCTCATAGGCATCTTCAAGGCGCTCGTAGAAGCTGTCTTTGGTCTCATCGTCTTTGTCTTCTGTCGGAGCGTGCGCACAAATCAGGCTTATGTTGAAAAATCTTGCCTTGACACGGATTATGGCAAGTCGTTCGTTCACAGGTGTGAATCGCAGAACATGATGTCGTAGTCTCTTGCCAACCACGAATCCGCATCCAAATTCGTGCTTCTCCGCATGGCCGCTGTAGTAGATATCACAGGATGCTTGCCGTGAGCAACCCTGTCCCATCCATCGCATTTCTTGGATTGCAGTGATATCAGCCTTGTATCTTTCTAAGATATCTATCAGTTGGATAGAGGCACCATCCCAATTAAGGGTTCGGACGTTCCAGGTGCATATCCGTAAATCATTGTCAGTTTTTCGTTTGCGGTAGTCGTCATCAGATTTGGGATCATTTTTATCTTGCCTAAAGAACTGACACCCAAAAACTCCATCGAATGCAACACATGTGGCCGGCCTATTCACTTGAAGTGCGTCAATATGGGAAGGCGTTCGTATTTCACATGCAAACATTGCGACACCGATTTGGATGAAGATGAAGAAAATTATGATTAAACACTTCCATTATTTAGGATTCTTTAGCCTAATTGGCGTCATTATAACTTGTTTTGCCTCTAACTTATAATATTATTGGTAATTTACTTCCTATTTTCCGACTTTTATTGGGATTTGCCAGATTTTTCAGAACCCAGCAACATTTTTGGAAGAGCCAAAAATCACATCTTTAAAAATTGGCAGTAGAGAGTTAAATTGTAATCAAAACGCTAATCTGTCTGCATAAAAAAGTTGCGTTGTATATTCACCTTTCCAACAGTATCTTGGATTATTCGATATCTTTATTCTGAGGAAAAGTTTGAGCCCAAAAACAAAACCCGGTTCACAACCCAGCCATCTCCCCTACATTAAAAGCAATACTTTTGCTGTTTAAGCAAGACCCTTGCAAAGCTGTTTAAAAATTGAACTTGAACACAATGACACTGTGAATATTTTAAAGAGAAAGAAGAAAAATTAAAGTTTGGATGGTCGGATTCGTTTTCTTTTTGACTTGACTTTACCAGGTAAAAAAGAAAAACAAGCCAAAACAATTAACGAGCAATAAAACATGAAGCTATGTGCAAGGTTTATGAACGGGATTTTTTCGGGTTTTTTTATTTTTAAAACGGGATAACCAGGGCGTTTTAAAGAAGAGAACGGGATATTTGGAGCTCGGCCTCTGGCAACACTGCTTGATTGTTGAATTCTAATTCTTGACTGAACGCTCACAAAAATTTTTGTGAGCACGTCCGTCACGTGTTCAGTGATGTTCACATAATTTGTTGAAAATACTGAGCTTGGCACGAAAAATTACTGTTTTTGGTGCAAAATTGCTGTGAATTGGAACAAAAATTACTGTTGAATTACTGTTGAATTACTGTATAACTAAAACGAATAAAAAATCGATAAAAACGCAGATTTTTATATAATAGTTTTATTTATTTATTTATTTATTGAAGAGATAACCTTATAATAAATTACAAAAATTATCTTAAAAAAGCCATAACAACTAAGGTTTTTAGGCTAATAATAGGAAAACTGAAAAATTAATAAAATGGGATTAATTTAGGTACTTAGGTAGATTAGATAAATTACAAAGTAGCATAATTTCGATAGGGATAAGGATTAATTAAATTTCAAAAAATATATTACAAATAGTAAGTATTCTAACAACATTATTTATATTTTCGGAAGTAATATCGGATAGGAATTCTCCAATACAGATTTTATTAAAAAGTTGTAATTGAGCATTGGTAGTTGTAGGGCAGTTATATAAAATGTGTGTTAATGTTAGGGGATCGCTGTGACATAATGGGCATTCTGTCCTAAGATTTGAGTCGAAAAGATGTTTGTTTGTTAGTTTTGTATGTCCAAGACGGAGTCTTATATATTTTTGTAGATGCGTTTTGGGTATATTCCAAGGGTAGATGGAAGCTATACCCTTTATGTTAAATTGCTTATAATGATGAGTGTATTGCGCCCAAATTAGGTTCCGCTTGTTGAGATTGAAATTGTTTATAAGTCTTATTATGTCTTTTTTGTTGTATGTTTCTTTCAGCGTGATAGGTCCAGCACAGGCGTATTTGGCGGTTGAATCAGCCATTTCATTTCCTAGGATCCCTACGTGTCCGGGGATCCACATAACTTTTAACCTATTTGAAGAAGTTATGAGTGCTTCTCTAATTTGTATAACAGTCTCATTTTGTTGCCTTAAATTAAAAATTGACTGTATTACAGACAGTGAGTCAGAGCAAATTATAAATTTCTTTTTAACACCCTTGCAGTATTTAACTGCAGCCAAAATTGCTTCGGCTTCTGCCGTAAAAATAGAGCAGTGGCTGAATATTTGTTTTGCTGTAATTATTTTATTGTTTGAGTTAACAACGGCGAAAGCAGTGTTAAATTCGTTTTTCGAACCATCTGTGTATATAAGATTCCAATTTTCTTGTAGATATGGAGTGATAGTGGAATTGAAATTAGAAAGATAAGCTTCACTAGAGGTTGAATTTTTTTGTAATTGGATTAAATTTGAAATTATTGAGCTTTTACTGAAGGACCAAGGGGGGAAATTACTCGAGTGTTTAGTATGTACTTTTATTTTCAAGCCGATCTCATTAGCAGAAAATATTATACGATGTATTGCGGATGGAATGCGCAATGTTTTTCGTTTTGCTTGGTTTGCTATATTACTTATAATCGGTGCCTGAGAGGGAAGAAGGAGTTTAGGTATTAAACGAGAGGTAGTTTGTTCGGTTCTTTCTTCGATCGTTGGTAAGCCTGATTCGGCAAAGATGTTTTTAAGGGGAGTAGAGCGAAAAGCTCCAAGACTAAAACGTGATGCTGCATGATAAATTGATTTGATTTTTCTTAACTGTGCTTGAGATGAATGTCCATACAAAGGTAATCCATAATCTATTTTGGAAAGTAAAATTGCCTTAACAACATTGATGATGCAATTTGGGTGCGCGTAACTATTTTGCCCTGCTATACATTTTATTAGGTTAAGTCTTTTGTGTAAATCAATTTTGAGTTTATCCATATGAGAAGACCAGTTGTATTTGCTGTTGAATACAACTCCCAGAATTTTTAGGTTATTTGTTTTTTCAATCGTGTTAGAAAATATGTTAATGTCGGATGGAAAACAATTTCTTTTGCGACAAACGTGAAGAATTTTTGATTTCTCATAGGATATTTCTGATCCTGATTTATGGAGCCAGGGCTGGATGGATTGAAAAAGTAAATTTAAATTATTTTGTAATTGAACATTTGTCTCAAATTTGGCAGTAATATATAAATCATCTGCGTAGATTGTGTGAGTAAAAAATTTATGTCCGATCAAGATTTTGTTTAGTTTTTCGAACGCAATGTTAAAAAGAATCACCGATAGAGGTGATCCCTGTGGAATTCCATTATGTAAAAGGAATGTTGGTGAATGGGTACCTCTTATACGAACCCTAAACTGTCTATTGGACAAGAAGGCGTTGATGAAGTTAATTATTTTTTGACCTATTCTCCATTCCTTTAATTGTTCAATAATTACATGTTTGCCTATTCTATCAAATGCTTTTTGAAAGTCAATTGATAGAATAGATAAATGTTTTCTTTTGGAGACTGCATTAGCTGTAAGGAAATCAATGTATAAAAGTGCATCCATTGTTCCACTACCAGTTTTAAAAGCAACTTGTCTAGGATGAATCAATTTTTTATTTTCTAAATACCACTGCAGTCTTTTCGATATAATTTTCTCCAAAACTTTTGCAATACATGGTAGTAAAGATATTGGACGATAACTTTCAGCTTTGTTGGCGGGTTTGTTGGGTTTTAGAAGGGGAAAAATGGTGGCTGTTTTCCAAGTTTGAGGAATGATTCCAGAGATGAAAATAGAATTATAGAGGGAAAGAAGATAGTTTACTCCTGAGGTTGACAGGTTGTGTAATATTTGGTAGGGTATTTTGTCGTATCCTGAAGATGTGCCCTTTACTGAACGTAACGTTGAGTTAAGTTCATCAAGTTTTATTTCGTGCTCTAGGAAGCTTCCCATTCGATCTACTTCATAGTCTATAACAGGGTTTAGACTTGATTTTCCGGTAAGAAATTCATTATGAAAGTTTTCATCCTGAGATAGTTCTGACCAATTTTTTCCGAAAAAATTGGCAATACAGGCGGAATTTGCCAGGATTGTCCCATTTGGGCAGGTAATGGTTTTGATGTTATAATTAATTTTTTTACCGTAAAGTTTATTGACTGTTTTCCATAGCTGTTTGATGGAGCTGTTTGGGTTAATTGAGTTTGTGAAATTTCTAAAAGATTTTCTTTTTGATTGTTTTGCTTCATATTTAAATTTAGCATTAGCTCTTTTGTAGGCAAGAAGATGGGTTTGTGTCATGTTTGATTTAAAAATATTCCAGCAAGTATGTTTGTTATTTTGTAATAAAGCTAGGTCGTTATTCCACCAGTAGGCATATTTAGGATTGGTCCTATTGTTGGTTTGCGGAATGGATTCGTTGGCAGATGAAATTATTTTTTTATGAAACAGAGCTGCGTTTTTGTTAATATTGGAGGTAAACGTTATTGGAACGTTATCAAACAGTTTCTGAAACTTTGGCCAGTCAGCTTTTTCGGTGATAAATCTTGGGATAAATTTATAGTCATTGCTTGAATTATTTGCGTTATTATTGAAAGAAATATGAATGGGGAAATGGTCGCTTCCATGAAGCTGATTATCAGTATTCCAAGAGAGAAAAGGTAATAAATTAGGAGAGCAAAAAGAAAGATCAATGTTGGTTAAGGTTGAAAGAGTAGATAGGTGTGTTGGAGTGTGATCGTTAAGAAGAGTTAAGTTGGATTGTTGGAAAAAATTTTCGACAATTTTGCCTCTGAAGTTGGTGGTGTTTGAACCCCATAGCGTGCTATGTGCATTAAAATCACCTAATAGCAAGAGAGGATAGGTATTGCCTGAAATAAGTTGGTGAAGATCATGTGAAGAGAATGAAGAATGTGGTGGTAAATAAAGAGATATAACAGTTAAATTAATTTCTGCGGTGATTAAAATTTTTGTTGCACAGAGGTTAGATGTTATAGGTAATACTGAGAAATCAATGCCGTTTTTAATAAAAAGTGCTGTACCACCTTTTGCGTAGGTTGTCGATTGTGTGTTATTAATTATGTTTTTATAGTTATTAAGGTTTATTGATGTTTGTGTTAAATGAGTCTCCTGTAAAGCAATGATGTCTGGAGAGATTGATATAATTAGTAAATTTAGCTCGTGTAAGTTATTAAAAAAACCGTTGATATTCCATTGGAGAATTCTTAACATCATAATAAGGTAATTAGAAATAAAAAAATAGTAATAAGTAATAATTAATAAGGTATACAAGTGTAGAGTTAAGGTATTCAAGTGTTGGGTTGACCGTTAGTTTAGAAGCATGTTGTCATCGAAATCGGAATCGTTAGAGGAATCCAATCCAGTTTTATTATTAGAAGAATGCAATTTATTTGAAACGGGTTTTGAGGAATTTTTGTATTTAAGTTGTCGTAATAATCGCTTGGGAGTATTCGTTGGAAATATTTTAAGTTTGTTTCCAGCAAGGAGTTTGGATGTTAAAGTTGGTTGGTCTTGGTGACTTTGATGACTGCGGCTTGGGGGTTTTAATTGTTCACTCTTTTTTTCATCTGAGAGTGGACTGGGCGGTTTTTGATGGTTGTTGCTGCTGTCCATTGTTGGTAGATCACGAGTTAGATGTAAAGTGATAGGTGGATTTTGAGAAGCATCTGTATTCGAAGAGAGTGCGTTGGATATTTTATTTGTAGGTTGTGTGGATGTCGAACGAATGATGGAAGCATAAGTAGCATTGTTGTTGTGATGATGTTCGTTGTATATTGAAAGTGCTTTTTTGTTGTCAACTTTCTGAAGAGTCTTAATGGACTGAATTTCTTTTTGTTTTATAAACACTGGGCATGTTTTCTCTAAGGTGTGGTGGTTGTTGTTGAATTCCTTACGTTCTTTGCAATTAATACATGCTTTCTTATTTGTACATTCTTCGTTTAGAGAACTATCGATATGTTCTTCTTCGCCACAGTTGGGGCATAATCTTACGTTTTTGCAAAATTTTTCGATGTGGTTAAAACGAAAACAATTTTTGCATCTAGTTGGCATTGGTATGTAGGGTCTTACATAAATTTTTTCGTATCCAATGTTTAATGTTTCTGGCAGGTTAATGGTAGTAAAAGTTAGTATTATTAAACCGGTTTCCTTGAGATGTTCATTCTCTTTTCTTAAAATTTTTTTTACTTCAAACACGTTTTGGCTTTTAAGCTCTTCTAAAATAATCTCTTCAGATATACCTCTCAAATCATTGGTATAAATAACACCTTTTGAGTAGTTAAGTGAAAGATGTTCTGTAACTTCAACTAGTATGCTCTGAGAAAGGGAGGTCAAAGTGATGAGTTTTTGGGCTTGAGTAAGGTTTTTTGTATGAACAAGAATATTTCCATTACGAAGTTTTTTGCATGAGTTAACTTCCCCAGCACATATATTATCTATTACCTTTTTTATAAGAAAAGGGGAGACGTTAGCTAGAGTTTCATTACTTTGTTTTCTCACCATAACCATAAACTTGGGTCCTGGAGATATCATTTTTAATTTTTTAGTTTTGTCTATACAGAAGAGTTGATTCCCGTTGTTTTTACAACGGTCCGGTGGATCGTTCATCGCGTTATTGTTTTTGTCACAAGACACGAGGTTATTGATAGAAGCGTTGCACAATTAATTAATTTGTTTTTTTTTGTTTTATATATAGCGTAAATAAAAAGTATATTATTATTAGGAAAGATTGGTGAAGTGTTAGTTAATATTGTTTGGATAGAACAGAACAGATGAAAATTTATTGATTTTCAGTTTATTAAATTTTTCAAATTTTTCTTTTTTTTTTTTTTTTTAATTCAAATATTTCAAAGAAAACTTGACCGACTTCAATGAAACTTACTTTCGAACTGTAATAGTTTTATTATATCGGCTGTATTCATAAAAAATAATGACCCTATTACAAGGCTTTCATAAGAAAAAAAAATTTAAAAACATTATTCATAAATGTTCAATAGCGTTTAAAATGCTTCATAATTGAAAAATGGTTGAAAACTTAAATAAACCTCTTTGAATTTTATTTTTGGTCTCATATGAGCACAAATTTTGTCAAAAATATATAAAATTATTTCAAAATGTATCAAAAACAAACAAAATGTGAAAAAATGTTTGAAAATGTTTGTTTATAAAAGAGAGGATTTTTAAAAATGTTTGAAACTTGCTATAAACTCCTCACAAAGCATAAAATAATTGAAAATATAACATTTTCAAAGTATTTAAATAAAAATTCAAAATATTTGACAAGAAAATTTGTTAAAAAATTTAAAAATATTTACAAAAAAAGGTCATAAAATTGATTTTATTGATGTTTAAATATCATGGATGTTTAAATATCAAAATGTTGACGAAATTGTGACAAATAAATAAGAACTTATTGAATTTATCTAATACACAAACCATTATTTACACTCATCCCACTTCAAATCGAAAGTGTTCCTATTTTAACTACAAAGCAGCTACAACATATTTATGAATAACAAAATTTTAAAAGACTTTCTAACATTAAAAAGCTTTTTATTAATAGCTCATTAATTTTAATTTTTTCAAAATATTTTTATGAATACAGCTTATAATATACAAACGTTACAAATATCTTTGGATACTTAATACATTTAAAAAAAATTAAGAATTTTAGATATTATTCATCTAAATGACCGTACATAGGATCTTCTTAAAAGCGCAAAACGGTTTCTTTGGAATTGTACGGTTGTTTGTACTAGCCATGTATATACTATAATCTACAAAATTATCAAGAAATCGTTCCATTTTGTACTAAAATTCCAGAGATAGTTAAGTTATGAGAAGAATAGAGATGTAACAAATGTGATTTTACTGTATGAACAGTCAAATTACTGTAGAAAACAGTAATTACTGTGCCGTTAACATCAGTGCACGGGTTAGCTCTTGCTCGTTGATTGACAATGTGTACTCAAATTTTTTCAATTTAACATTCGTTCAAAATTCTAATTGTGTTCACATCGCTCGTGGTTCGGTTTTTAAAAAATGGATGCAGAAAAGGCGTTTTTAGAACATTTTATTGAGTATTTACTGCACGATATTCGCAAACGAATGATATTTAATGAAGACGGCATGAATGAAAATCTAGTCATGCAGCAGAATGAGAGAGAAATTTAACGAACTTAAGTGAAGCTCATGCGCAGCTATGGGCAGAGAGCGCTCTTAGAGCGTTGAGACAAGTGAAGACCGATTGAACGAAAAAGTCGAAAAAGCCAAGAAAAATTAATATCATTTTATAATTAAAACATGTAAACTTTGATTTACTGATGACTTATTTAATAAATATACTATGTGTATATATATAACGTACATAGATAAATATTTTTGAAACCCCCCCGAAATATTTTCCTGGAACCGCCCCTGCTATTATTAATAATATTTCGATATAAAATTATATAACTACAATATGTATAGAACAGTTATCTATTGAAAGAACTTATTCCAATTTTTCTTGCGCACAGTGTCAAGTTAGCGTCATGGGCGACAGCATATGCTTCATGAATTTGGGTTTCTATATAATTTTATATCGCAATATTATGAATAATAATATAATATGTGTAATATGAGCAAAATTCATAGAGGTAATATTAATATATTGAATTAAAGATATACCAACGTTAGTATTCTAAAAAAATATTGGCATGACAGCCCTAGTATGAGAGTCTACTTTGCGAAAATCATAATGCGCTCAGTGCAACTCTCTTATTCTCTTCTGCTTTGCTCAATATTCTCTCTTCGCCCCTATCTTCCACACATAGAACGCAATCAGCACACAATCTGCGGCTTTTGGCTACCAGCGGCAATCGAAGCGCTTCAAAAGCACTAAACAAGCGCTTCTGCCATAGCGCTTCACCCATCTGGAGCGCTTTTTAATTAAAACAAATTCATATTAAAATTTACATTGGATGTCCTAGGATGGAAGCGCGTCTTAAGTGCAGCTAAAAAATCGTTTAAAAAGCGCTTCAACAAATAGTTAAAAAAGCTCTTTAAAAAAAAACAAACAACAAAGTAAGAAAACTTTATTCTTTTCACATGCGAGGATTGAACTCGGAACGCTGGCATTATAAACAAATGTATTATAGCTCTGCTATTGCCCTCCTTGATTAATTGTGAACAAAATGTATATAAAATATGAGCTCCACAACTCTGAACTCTGAAAAGCACATCCTCAAAGCATACCAAAAATGCGCATAAAAAGCGCTATTTCTAGGAACGCTTTTTATTTTCCCGCTGGGCATCTACAGCAAAAGTTGGTTTGATTAATTGGTATGTAGAGCAGCGATTGCCATCGCCTAACTCTTTCCACTCTTTCCATTCTATTACAACAACTTCAATATCTCTATGACAGTAGTGCTCCCAAAAAAAAGTATCAATCATTCTTTTCTTCGCTTTTACCTTTTTTGATGTTTTCTATTATATTTATAAAGTTTTTCATTGTAAAGAAATGATTATATTGAAAATCCAACACTTGACAAGATTTCCTTGCACCAAATGTTGTGAGAGCTTTAACAACTTCTTGTTTCAGTGTAAAGTTGTGCACTCGGAAAGCTCTCATTGTTGTTGTTTGAACCGTGCGTTGATCACAACTGCTCTATGATTGCTGTAATTCGCCGAATCGTTCACAGGCGCAGCTGCACCGCAACCATACACACGGTTGCCACTTGAAAATAAAATATGTGACCAAAATTGATAATTTAAAGTGACCAAATGCCGTAAAAAGTGACTAAAAAATTATAAATTTGAAAATGTAGTACATGCACACAAAATTATAATTTGCTATATTTTTTAATTTATGCAGGTGCAGTTCATGCAGTGGCGTATATGGGGGGAATTTAGGGGATAGATCCCCCTTCGATAGAATTTTTTGCACTGGTTCACAAAATAGTCTAAAGTGAAGATGTTAGAAGAAATCTATTGTGTGGGCTACGCCTTAAAATTATAAATTTCATCTTCTGGGTAAATTTGAAGACTCGCTGTTTAATATTTCCATACAATACAAATGGTTGGTTGCATATTTCTGGCTTTATTGCTTGCATATTTGCATTCCTAGTGTATTGTCTCACTGGCGATTCATCGAGATATAGTTATATCGGCTGAAGAAATCTTTGAATAAGCAAACAATTCAAGCCAGCTGGATTTTCCGCTTTAAAAACATTAACAAAAATATTAAAATAAAAGTTTAATTTTTTATCATAATATTTTGTATATATATTTAATATTAATATTCAATATAATATTTTCAATTATAAATATTTCAATATAAATAAAAGTTTAACTTATTTTTTACAAATTTTTTTAACGTAGAATACGTTATACGGGGGTGTTAATCTGGAGCACAAAATTTTGAAAAAATGTTTGTCACTTTCATTATAAGTTTTTAATACTTTATGCATGCATTGAAGAAAATTCAAGTATGGTCGTTACATATTTAATATGTCTTCTTTTGATTATTATTATAATTATTATAATTTTTTTGATTCTATAAGTAAATCAAAATTTAACTCCTTCAAATTTTGTATTAATTTTCATATGCTTTGTATTTTATGTATTATAACATCATGTGTAAGAGCAGTACGAATATCTGTGTGTTCATCACAGAACCAGTGTGAGAAAGAGAAGAAGTATAATGACCAAGTAGCGAACGACAACCATGATAAATACAACCATGATTTTTGTTTGTCTTTTCTTTTAATATCAAAGACATGCTCCATACGCACCCTTTGCAGCATTTTTTTATGCGGCGGCCATTGTAAATCCATAGGAATTCTTAATTTTTGTAGAGATTTTCTATAGTTCAGACACAAACCTTACAATCATAAGCAGAAAATGAAAAACTGTTTATGAATAACAATGTTAGCAAGGTTGCATAGAAGCTGCGTAAAGCCTTAAACAGTGCGTAACTAAACAAGCGTTTAAAGGTTGTTTAAGGAAATCTATTGAATAAGGCTGTTAATGACTAACGTATTCTTGAGCTTTTTTTTTATGTATGTTTGTCGCGAAAATAAATTTCATCCCCTCCCACTGCGAAAAGCTATCTACTGCACTGAATTCATGCATTTAATTTTTGAAACATCAAATTCTTTTTTCATTTCTTTATAAATTTCATTTCTTTATAAAAAGTGACCAGATGTAGAAAAATATCACCAAGCGACCAAGTGAAACAAAAATGACCAAATTTGGACACAAATGACCAAAGTGGCAACCGTGACCATACAGCGTGTGTTTGTTGTTGTTTATTCTTGTCATTGTTGTTAAATATAGCGCATGCGACCGCGTACAACTCTTGCTACGCTGAAGGTTTCTTGTTGGTAATTTTCCCTATGGTTTCGTCACCGAATGCTTTTTGTGTTTATACAATGTATATCTCTCTCATTCTCTCTACTATAAAACATATCTTTCATCTCTATCGTGTAAAGAAATGAAGTAAAGTGATCTTGAAATTTCACTCCTCAATATTCTCGTTCAAATTTCGAAGCGGAGCCTAAGAAGTTTCACTTAAAAAAAAAAAAAAAAATTTGAGTGCGAGAAGGTAAACCCACATATTCCCATGTCTTTTGACCCACTGAACACGAATCTGGCCTCCATTTTGACCCAAGTTGGCTCTTCGTTATCTTCAAAATAATTGAATTGATATACTTTTTAATAATAAATGACATAAATTAAGAAAATTAAACCATCAACATTCTGTTATTATTGATCCGTAAGACAAAAATAATTTTGCTTTAAGCATAGATACCAATTTGCATAAATTTACTCAGTTCGTACAACCTTCCCTCTGTAAAAAAGCAAAAAAAAAAAAACGGTAAAACTTTAATAAGTTTGAAATTCGATACTTCTGCTTGAACTTTCTTAATTTCCCTTCGCTGTCTCAATTCTACGAGTACAACGACAGCTCAGCTTCGTTATTTATCTGCGCTTTTATTAAAAGCAAAATGGATTAAGTTCGAAAAAGTATTTCGCTGTGTATATTTCAGCACTTTTCTAAACTTGCTCTCCTATAGATTCAACTATAAAATGTAGAAAACTTTATCGATTAAATTTTACAGCTATTGCTATAAATAAATGAATCTAAAATATTTTTGTTGGTTTTTGTCCATCATGCTGCTTATGTTTGTCGCCACGATTGATGAACTTATAAATTGAACTTGGATTTCAGTTACACAGAGTGGAATTGAGTTAGTTTACTTTGTTGTTATTTTTCTTTTATTTATTTTAAGATAAACTAACAAAGTTAAGTTTTCACACAGTGCAAACAAAGTAAAAGAAATTCAAGAAGTTGATATATTTTGAATAAGTTTCTGTTATGTATTCACGACTGGAAAATTCATAACAAAGTTGATCCTTTTTGTTTGACTTTTGTGTGAATTGTGAGTGACCAAGGTTGACATGGAAACTTTTATGCTTCCTTCTACTTCTGCTGCTTCCTCTGCTTTTTTATTTACACACTTTTTTACATGAAGTATTAATTAAAATCATCTTTGTGCCAACAAAGTGTAGCGATAACTTTTAATGAAGTTGATTGATGTTGTTGTGTAAATGTGAAAATAGGAAAAACTTTTCCACTTAACAGATTGAAGCATACTCCGATTTAAGCGTTTGAGTGACATTTAATTCAAATAAATGTTCATCCGGCGACATGTTGAGTCATGATAACGATGCCTTAAGATTTTTTTTAATGATTAAGAAAAAAAAAAAAAAATTCACGGAATTCAATTTAAAATTAAATAGTACGATTTCAAAAGATTTAATGAGAAGTTGGAAACTTAAATAAATGCTGAAGGAAGATTCAGGGAGCTTTTGTAAAATACAATTAAACGTAAAAAACTTTTGTAGCAAAGAGAAAGAGACAGCATTTTGATATGAAGAAGAAGAATACAAATAAAGGGCCTGCAACTTTAAGCTTGTTAAAAGCTTAACTGTCAAGTAGTATTACCCACAAAAATTTGTAAATGAGCCAAAGCTTTGTTATAAGACGAGCAAGTTTGTAGTCAAACAAAAGTTGTAGAGCAACAATTTCAAGTTTGATTAGAATGTTTATGTAAAGCAATTGTGCCCACAAAAAAATTATTGTATGAGTAAAAGCTTTGCTGTTCTAAAAAAGTTGTAAATATAAACACAGTTTAACTATTTTAAGCTGAAATTGATATTGTTGAGGTTTTTAAAAATTGAGATATAAGGCAGACCACTGCACAAAATTGAGAAATGAGTTTAGCCTACACTAAGGGAAATAATGCATATTAACATTATCCACGCCTGAGTATCAATTTTATTAAAATATTTACGTGGATTAATCAAATATTTTCCTTACAACTCGTTTTTTTCCCGTATTTGAATTTTATTTATACCACACACGTATACACATATTACATACAAGCAAGCAGCAACAGCATCGCACACGTAGACACATATTCCGACAAGCAGCAACAGCATCGCACTTTGTTCTCTTGTAGTTGCAACCTTAGTTCTTATAATTCTCATTTCGTTTTTGTTGCAAGGGTAGTATAAGAGGGATATTTGGCCGTACGTGTGAGCGATTGCAATTATATGTAGGGTGGAGTAACAACTCGACATTTTCCCACGAATGTGTCGCACCGATTGTCATTTGTCTGCATATTTTGCTTTATTAGTTTGCTTTATTATTGCCATTAGCACGGTTACTTTATTTTCTTTTTTCGTTCTTTAGTTTTATACTATTTTTGACATATGGTGTCATAATATTGCACCTACTGTCAAAAATAATATAATATTAAGGAACGAAAAAAGAAAATAAAGTAACCATGCTAATGGTATTAATGAACGCAGCTTGTGAGAAATATTTGAATATATTGTTTTTTATTTTCAATATTTTTTATATAAATTTCCTTTAGATGTGATAGTTTTATTTTCAAATAGTAAATTTTTAAAAGATATTTAAAAAATTCGTGCATAATTTTAATATATTTTTTTATTATTTCTGTTTAAATATTTTAATATTTTATTTAATTAAAAAAGTTTTTAAATGAATTTTAAATATTTACGTAGACGATTTATGCAAATGCGTTATTGGTGCAAAAATGACTCGCTTTTTGGATGAATTAAAAAAGTTTTTGGATAAATTTAATATTTTTTTCCCTTAGTGTACCTATGAATAAATAAATGCAAATTTGTAATATGACCAAGAATTGCGGTACAATTCAAAATGTAAACAAATTTTTAATATAAAGCAGTGGTGCGCACCCAAATTGTTAAATGAGTCAAAAATTGATAATAAGAAGACAAAAACAAACTATTAAGCGATCAAAGCATAACAATTTTAAGCGTACGTTGTCAATACAACGCAAGTGAAAAGCCAAGATATATATCAGTCGTGGCCTCAAAAGTAAAAAATGAGCCAAAGTTTGCTTATAAAAAGAAAGAGACTTGGAAGGACATCAGAAACTTAACGCCGACAAATTTTGATACAAATTTTGATGTAAAGCAGTCGTGTGCACAAAAGCTATCAAATGAGCCAAAACTTACTTTCAAACGAAAATAATTGTTCAAAAATGAGCTTAACCCGTATTTTTTATGCTTTGTCAATAACGTTAAGCATGTAAAGCAGTGGGCCAATTCTTAAAAAAACGAAATAAAAAAAAAACACAAAATGTTGCTCATAGTTGCGTTTGGCAAAAAATCAAACAAAAAAAAAACAAAAACAATTACAATGCAATAAAATCACATGTCATGAAAAATAGCTAGACACACAAGTAACGGGACCATCAGCTTTAGCATCGACATCATCGAGTGTGCGTTTTTTATTTTGGCTTTGCATGCATTTGTTTTTGTAAAGTTCGCTGGAAAATGTGCTGAACACTGAACGAGTGCGGTTTGTGTTGTTGTTTTTTGCAGGCTTTCTTTGATTTTGGCTCACCGCAAAGACAAAATTAAGATAGAAAAAAAATGTTTAATCTTAATATTTGAATACGGCCTTTCATTATTTATATTGAAAACAAATTTTTTGAGCTTTAGGCCAAGCATGTTGACAACAAGACAACATGAAGACAAAGAAGGCAACAACCGACAACAACAACAACGGCTCTATATAGAGCAAATCATACAGCTTGACACCAACTACACCTACACCAACTCATCAGATTTCAAGATAGAAAAAAAAATTTGTATGAAGGGTCACGCGGGCCATACGGGCCCCTACGTGGGCATATTTGATTTAAAGAGTCAAGATGTAGAGTAGTCGGGGTCTACTTAATAATGGCACCAAAAGTTTATGCCAACAAATTTAAGATTGATAAAGCTTTTGATTTAATGCGCACAACTGCATAACACAAAAATTATTAAGTGAGTCAAAGCTTGGGACTAAAACGAAAATAAATTGTAGGAAAAGAGCAAAGACCTTCTATTGGAAGTTTGAGTCAACATATTTAAGTCTTTTTAATGTCAAGATTTAAAGCTGTCGTTGCAGCAAAAATATTAAATGAGCCAAAACTTATGTTTAAAGATGAAAATTTAAAGAATAACACCAAAAGCTTAGGACCTTTAGTTTTAAAATTTATACAAATTTTAATATTAAGCCAGGCGCGGCCACAAAATTCACAAATGAGCCAAAGCTTGCTGGAAAAAAAAATATTATAGAAAGTGCCAAAAATTTCAACCCAACAAATTAAAGTTTTAAAAAAATGATAAAGAGCAGTCATGTGTACAAAAATTATTAAATGAGCCAAAGCTTTCAAGTAAAAACATAAAATTGTAAAAATTATAAATGTAAATTTAAAAAGGGTCTAATCAAAGCTTAGCTATTTTATGCATGGGTTACACAATTTAAGACTGTTAAAAATTAAATCAAAAATCTGATGCAGCCACAAAAATGACAAATGAGCCAAAATTTTACCAGTAATATGACCTTTTTTAAAATAGAAAAACTAAAGCCAAAAATAGAAGTTTCCAAAAATTTTGATATAAAGCAGTCATGTACTCAAAAAATTATTAAATGAGCCAAAGTTTGCAAGTAAAAAAACTTTTTAACAAAAAAAAAAAAAAAACCGACTTCAAAATCACTACAAAGTAAAAAATAATTTTAAATAACTTTTCCCATTAATATCTTGGTGAAATTTTAAAAGTTATTTATGTGTATTATAATATTAGAAATCTTATCATTTCCCATTTTATCTAATTTGTTTTATTCTCATCAATATATTAATTGCTTCATGAACATAAAAGCTTTGAAGTCGGCGCTAATCTTACACACACAATCATGATCTTTTACCTGCACTATTTTAAACTTTTTTATTTGATGCTATGCTGCCTTAGTGACACTGTAGTGATTTTGCTAAAAAAGCTTTGTATACATAAACATTCTCACTATACTGGTTTGGGTGAGCTTGTAGCTTGGTTTGTATGGGAGAGCTCATATTGAATATGACATAGTGTGTAACAGCTGCACAAATAATGCATGGAACACATTGGCTACATTCAGCGCACTCAATAATTGACAACTGAAAGAAAAAAAAAAAAAAACGCTAAAAAGCTTTTATATTCATAAATTTAGTAATATTTGTATGATAATAAAACAAATTAGAAAAAATTAAAAAAAAAAGATTTCGACTTAGTGAGGTAAGCGCCGACTTCAAAGCTTTTAGGTACATAAAGCAATTAATATATTGATGATAATAAAACAAATTAGAAAAAATGGCAAATGATAAGATTTCTAAAATTAAAATACATATAAAGAACTTTTAAAATTTCACCAAGAAATTAATGGGAAAAGTTATTTAAAATTATTTTGTACTTTGTAGTGATTTTGAACTCGGTTTTTTTTTTGTTAAAAAGTTTGTATTTCTTCCTTTTTAGAAAATATGAAATATTTTATGTAATCGTATTCTTGAGGAAAATTTCAAACATGAAACTTTGTTGTTAAAAGATTTGTTTTATTAATTCCTGAAAGTTTGTTGGGTATTTTCCATTTCTGTTTCTTTAAAATTTTTAGTGCCACGCCCTTTCTATAATCCCACCCACTTTATTTACCGTACCTTATAATGATTGTACCTAGCCCTGTGCTAAATTTAAGTTTCCAAGTATCAATATTAACCGTAATATAGTACTTTCCTTAAAGTGCCACACCTTGTGTACAATCCCGCTCACTTTTTTAATGATTCTACCTACCTGCATACCAACTATTAGTTCCCTAGTGCCAATATTAACTAATATAAAGTATTTTTATAATATTGACACGCCCCCTTTGTTGAATAACGCCCACTTTTTTGGCCGTAATTTGTATTAACTGTACCTACCCATGTACTAAATTTCAGCACCCTAGTGTCAATATTATTCGATGTATAGTGTGTTTCTAATATTGCCACATCCATTTATCGAATACCGCCCACTTTATTTACAGAAATTTTTAAAAATTGTGTACCCTGTACTAAATTTCAGTACCCTAGTGTCAATACTATTCGAGATACTGTATTTTTCCAATATTGCCACACCCCTTTGTCAAATAACGCCCACTTTATTGACTGTAATTTGTAATAACTATGCCTACCCATGCACTAAATTTCAGCACCCTAGTGTCAATATTTTTCGATATATAGTGTGTTTCTAATATTGCCACACCCCTTTGTCGACTAACGCCCACTTTATTTACAGTAATTTTTAAAAATTGTGTCTACCCCTGTACTAAATTTCAGTACTCTAGTGTCAATACTCTTTGAGATGCAGTGTTTTTTTAATATGACCACACCCCTTTGTCAAATAAGGCCCACTTTATTGACCGTAATTTGTAATAATTGTGCCTACCCCAGTATTTTTACTGTAAATTTGAGTACCCTAGTGTCAATATTAATTGAAATACAGTATTTTTCTTATATTGACACGCCCCTTTTTCGAATATCGCCCACTTTTTTAAAAAAGGACCTCCGCGCTCATTGTATCTATCTGTTGACAAAAAATTATGGAAATCGGGCAAGTGCTTTAGGAGTTATCGAAGTACATACATTTAAAAAAAAAAAAAAAAAAAAAAAAAGCGGACAAACCTACGAACTTGAGAACCTCCTCCTTTTTGAAGTCGCTTAAAAAGGAATAAAATAGTAGATCAAGAGCAAAGCTTACCTATTTTATAAATGGGTTCAACATTTTAACATGTTTTAAGTTATATCACAAAGCTGTTGTGACAACAAAAATGTAAAATCAGCCAAAACTTTCTCATTAATATAAAATATTTTAGAAAATCAGAAAAAAAACTAGTAAGAAATGATCTTCGAATGGGCCGAAGTTAAAATACCCCCACGGCCGAACCAAGGTATATTCAAAGTCTTAAACAATCAATTAAATGTTTATCTGTAAAAACGTTTTCGTCACAGAAAATATTCGCTTTTGTTTTTTGATAAAGTCACTGTGTATGGGAGGTGGGCGTGGTTTTCACTCAATTTGGTTGAATTTCATACATATAGTACACGTTATATATCAAAGCTCATATGCAAATTTTCAAGTCCATATATTAATTTTTGTGGATTTCAGAGAGATTTAACCTTTTTGATAAAGTCACTTTGTATGGGAGGTAGGCGTGGATTTCATCCGATTTTGTAGTTTTTATACTTGGAGAGTATTTAAAATATCAAAACTCATATGCAAAATTACAAGTCCATATATTCATTTTTGTAGAATTCTAAGAGATTTTACCGTTTTGATGAAGTCACTTTGTATGGGAGGTAGGCGTGGTTTTCATCCGATTTGGCTCATTTTCGAACTTGACCTTTATTTTTTAGATTAAAAACTTAAATATTGAATTTCGTGATGATAGCTTTAACATTACGGCTGTAATCGTGATCACAGACAGACGGACAGAAGGATAGACGGACATGGCTAAATCAACTCGGGTGGTGATGCTGATCAAGAATATATACACTTTTCTATACCTACTACGCCTCCTTATGGGCGTTACAAACGGAGTGACAAAATTAATATACCCTCATTTACGTTTTGTAAACGTGGGGGTATAACAAGAAATTAGTTTTTCAAAAATTCTGAATTTAAAAACTTGAAAAATTCAGTCAAAACCACAAAAACTATGAAGTCAGACAGTAAAATCATAAAAATTATGAAATTAATCAAAGTTTTTTAGTAGAAATAAATAAAAATTTAGCAAACTTTAAAAAATTCAAACAAGAGTCAACAATTTTGGCGGCCTCGGTAGTCGAGTTGGTAGCGTGCTCGACTACCACCCCAGAGGTCCCGGGTTCGATTCCCAGCCAGGCCATGGTCCTTCGCTTTAAACCTTTCTTAATTTTCTATCCTCATTTCTAATCAACTGAAATTAAAAACTCATCAATATTTACAACATGAAGTTGTAGTTGATGGTAGAGAAGTTTGTGGATGAGATTGCCTTATAACTTGAATTGACTGAGGTAAAGGCATAACACTTGCCTCATTTTAGTCAATTGAACCAGTTGATTTGATCGCGTCAATGGAGCTACTTGAATCGAATTGTCGAATTGAGTCAATCGAGCCAGTTAAACCATTTGAGTCAATGTTGTCAAGTGAACCAGCTAAAATAAATGAGCGATTCGAGTCAATTGAGCCGGTAGAACCAATTGAGTCAACTCAGTCAGTGATACCGATTGAGTCAATTGCATCGGTTGAGTCAATGGAATTAATCAAAACGATAAAATCAGTGGAATCAATTGAGCCAGTTGAACTATTTGAGGCAATTGAGTCAATTGTGCCAGTTTAACCAATTGAACCAGTAAAGTGATCCAGTTGAAATAATGAATCAAGTTCATTAAGAAAATGGAGCCAGCTGAACTATTTGGGATATTGGAGTCCAGTGGGATATTTGAAATAAAGAAGCCAAAGAAGTCAATTTAATCAATTGAACCATTTGAGTCAATGGAGTCAAGTGAGATACTTGAAGAAAATGAGACGAATATCTCAAACTCAGTCTACTGAATCAATTGAGTTGATCACGCCAATTGAGTCGATTGAATCAATTTGTCTTATGGAGTTAATTGAGTCAATGGAACCATAAGAGTCAATTGAGTCAGTGGAACTATTTTAGCCAATGTAGCCAAATGATTCAGTTCAAATAAAAAAGTCAATGCATTAAATGTCTTTTAAATGGATAAAATTGAGTCAATTGATTTAATAGAGTCAACGCATTCAATTAAGCTAATTGAGAGCCCGTTGAACCATTTTAGTCAATGGAGTTAAGCTTGTTAGTTGAAATATATGATCTTATGGAGTCAATTGAGCCAACCTATGTTAGTTTCTAGCTAGACATTTTAAGGTGAAGAATATTTTTTATTACTTGTTATAGAGTCCTTTTCACATAAGATGCCGGCTATCATCAAACATGTCTTTTACATTTCTTTAAAAGACTTTTAATTTTTCCTTATCACGCAGGATGTGTTAATTGAGCACAATTTTAATGAATTTATAAGAAATATTTTGTAGATATATGTATGTACTGTAGAATATAAATATTTTAAAATTTATAAATTAAAGTTTCGTCGTAGAAAATCACATAAAAGAGGGAATTATACACAGTAAAAAAAAAAAAACCGAAAACGAATTATAAAAAAAAAAAAAAATACAAAAGCGCAGGTCGTTTAAAAAATGAACACACTAGAAATTTGAATCCTTGCAGTTTTCAACAAATCCGAAGTACTTAAATTAAGTCATGTCCTTCCGATTAACGAACGATAAAAAGAAGAGCACCAACCATTTGTTAGCAATTTCCGCTTCACTCTGCCTCTACCTCTCTCTGTCTCTCTCTGTCTCATTCTCTATTATTTGACTGCACAAGCAGCTTAGCCCAATTCAATAATTTGGTCTGAACAAATACTTTAACTAAGCCACGTTTACACACATCCAACGAATATTTGGATCGGCAGTCGCACGAAAGAGTGAAAAGCTGTTGCATGCCCAATTTTATTTTCAAGGATTACCAAGGACGTGCTGTGCGCACACTAACATATAAATGAAGCCAAGTGCTAAAACTTGTGTTGAATCTTCCCACTAAACTCAATGCGTGTGAAGTAACCTTAAAGAGGTGGCTTTAAGTGTGTGTAATTTTGGGGTTAGAGCCAGTGCCGAGAGCAGCTAGTTTAAAAATATCTTCATATAGAGAAGTATATGAAACACAAATTAACATATACACACACCCATAAAACAAAAACACACTCATTCACGCATACGAATGACTTAAGGGTTTGTATAGATTTAATGAAGCACGCATATTAAATAGCTGCTCTGCCACACGTCAAAGGTGGACTCTAAAAAAAATATACAAAATTTTTTTCAAAGGATCCCAAACTTAAAATTTTCAAGTCTAAATTTTCAATTTAAATTATTTTTCTTTTTTTTTTTGCAACAGTTCACCAGACAAATAAATAATATTAGATTGAATACACAAGGATGGACTGTATCGGTGGGCTGGCAAGGGCTCGTATTTATAATACTATATAATAATATAGCCCTAGTCTGTATCTTGTGAAGGTGTAAATGAAATCAATGGGGACGATTTGTGTGTTATATCGAAGAGCACAAAAAAAAAAAAAAACACCAGAACGACGCATAAAAGTACGACGAGGCCATGAAAACCGAGCATGTACAAGAGCGAAGCTATTGATTTGTTCACAAATCTATAGAATCTGAAGCACGCAACATGAATAACTCGTACATCATCTTAAAAAAGTTTTTATCTATCTTTTTCAAATTGAAAATTGCAAAAAAAAAAAGGAGAGAGATAGAGAGGGAAAGATAAGGACAAGGATTGCGTATGTTTAAATGTGCTTGCGTGTGGTATTGAATAAAATATTTTTTATGTAAAAATATATTTAGAACTGTGTTTTTTTAAGCTCTTTATTGTATATACATAAATATGTATATATTTATGATAAAACGATGACATTCAGTTTGACTGGCAGTCCTGACGTATTCGATTTGAAGGTCATCAGTGAAATCAGGTATGAATAAAAGAAGGCAAATACCGTCGATGATTGGTTGCAAAGAATCTTAATTTGTAATTAATTTATAGAGCTTTTTATTATCCTTTCAAGTTCTTCTTCAAAAATTCTGGACCAAAATTCTGGTGAATCAAAATTCTATTTTTATAACTTCGAGCTTACATACATATTAATTTTGCCATCCGTTGGTAAGGCCCATAACGAGGCATGGTATTTTAGATATAGATAAGTACACATATTCTTGATCATCATCACCACCAGAGTCGATTTATGTCCGGCGATGTCCATCTGCCTGACCATCTGTCCGCCGCCATGATTACAGCCATTATTTTGAAGCTATCGTTATGAAATTTAATAAAAGTGAAATATCAAAATTTAGCTAAATCGGATGAAAACCATGCCTATCTCCCACAAAAAGTGACTATCGAAATGATAAAATCTTTAAAAATTTCCCAAAAATTTATTTTGTTAAATACTTGAAATTTTGCACATAAACTTTGCACGTCTCCAATAAATACTTTGAATTTGAAATTTATCAAATCGAATAAAAACCGCGTCTACTTCTCATACAAAGTGACGTCATCAAGATCGTAAAACCTTAATAAATTCCACAATAATTAATGAATTGTCTTGATATATAAGCATCGATTTTTAAAACGTACAAGAGGTTGAAATTTGGTTAAATTGAATAAAAACCAAGCCTGTTTAGCTGGGGACTTAACGTCAGATCTATATATTAATAGGCAAACAAAAAGTTTGTGTTCCCTTTTTTTCTGTGTTACCTTCAACATATTCACATAATACTTATATCGATGGATAGGTATTTTCGAGTAGATTTGCACAATATAATTTTTATTCGAATATGTTGTCATTAAGATTAGTAAAACTGAGCAAATGTAAAACGCTTTTTTTACCAATGGGACAATGAGAAACTACAAAGCGACAAAGCTCTGTTGAACATCGCTGCTGTAGCTTACAAAAGCAAGAGTAGAATGCGGGAGTGACACAAACACTTAAAAAGAGCTGAGTAGCATTATTGTTGTTGTTGATGTTGTTGTTGTTGTTGTTGTTGTTGTTGTTGTTGTTGTGCTTGTTGCTTTCTCTTAATATCTCTCAGCGTTAATTTAATTTATTAC
This sequence comes from Pherbina coryleti, assembly GCA_943735915.1. Taxonomy (NCBI): domain Eukaryota; kingdom Metazoa; phylum Arthropoda; class Insecta; order Diptera; family Sciomyzidae; genus Pherbina; species Pherbina coryleti. The sequence continues at coordinate 23,445,081 of OX030948.1, forward strand.
TTTATTTACTTTTACTTTATTTACTTTAAATGAAAATTATATGTTGAATAAATTTTTGTTATTGATTGATATATGCTTCCTTTTTTGTCCTTTACCACAATTTTTCTCATAGCGTCAAGGTAAGCATTACGAATTTCCATGCAAATTAATAACCATTCATTATGTGAAAAACAATTTGAGTTTCGTTACCTTACAGAAACAGATGGCCGAATTTCGGCCACAGGCGATACTAGTATTAAATATAAAGCAAGAATGTGGAGGTATTTAAACTAAGGCCAAGCCTAGGATAGAATGTTCCTTACTAGTTTTGATCATATTTAGATTCAATTTTTTTAATGAAAAACTCATGGTACATGTATTATAATTTTCCTAAATGGTCTGTCACGATTCATGATTTTTGAAGTGAGCTCGAGGCTATTAAGAATTTTTAATAGAGTCTGCACTTCCACCAAAGAAATTAAATTGCTGCCAATGGGTCAAAGAATCTGTGCAATATTTATTATTTTATGATGGAGTTATTTATATAAAACACAGAAAATTGGAAATTCGCAATTAAGGGAAAGTTCCAAAAAGCAAGACTGGCAGGATACAGATTTATTTTTAATGAATAATGAAAAATATAATTTCTACGCATTGAACAGTAAAAATATTCGAGGTATGGTGTTTTTAACAGTTCAGAAATATAGAATAATATTAGATATAATTTGCATACTCGAAAAACTCTGCATGCCTGTATTTCTATCATTCGTATAGTTACTTGACGAATTTTGCCGTCTTGTACAGTATTTTAAGAACTGCGCAGTAGAGCGTATCGAAAAATTTAGATCGTATTCTAAGAGGTCTCAAAAGTTGCATGGGGTTGTCAAGATCAACCAAAAAAAATTTTAAGGAAAAAAAAAAAGAGTTGGCTGTGCCGTGGACACACCCGTAGGTTTTGACGTGACGAAGTTTCTTGCTGTTGTTGTTAATGTTGATGTTGATGTTAATGTTAATGTTAATGTTGATGTTTATGTTGATGTTGACGTTGACGTTGATGTTGATGTTGATGTTGATGTTGACGTTGATGTTGATGTTGATGTTGATGTTGATGTTGATGTTAATGTTGATGTTGATGTTGATGTTGATGTTGATGTTGGTGTTGGTGTTGATGTTGATGTTGATGTTGATGTTGATGTTGGTGTTGGTGTTGGTATTGGTGTTGGTGTTGACGTTGACGTTGACGTTGACGTTGATGTTGATGTTGATGTTGATGTTGATGTTGATGTTGATGTTGATGTTGATGGTTATGTTGATGTTGATGTTGATATTGATGTTGACGTTGATGTTGATGTTGATGTTGATGTTGATGTTGATGGTTATGTTGATGTTGATGTTGATATTGATGTTGACGTTGATGTTGATGTTGATGTTGATGTTGATGTTGATGTTGATGTTGATGTTGATGTTGATGTTGATGTTGATGTTGATGTTGATGTTGATGTTGATGTTGATGTTGATGTTGATGTTGATGTTGATGTTGATGTTGATGTTGATGTTGACGTTGACGTTGATGTTGATGTTGATGTTGATGTTGATGTTGATGTTGATGTTGATGTTGATGTTGATGTTGATGTTGATGTTGATGTTGATGTTGATGTTGATGTTGATGTTGATGTTGATGTTGATGTTGATGTTGATGTTGATGTTGATGTTGATGTTGATGTTGATGTTGATGTTGATGTTGATGTTGATGTTGATGTTGATGTTGATGTTGATGTTGATGTTGATGTTGATGTTGATGTTGATGTTGATGTTGATGTTGATGTTGATGTTGATGTTGATGTTGATGTTGATGTTGATGTTGATGTTGATGTTGATGTTGATGTTGATGTTGATGTTGATGTTGATGTTGATGTTGATGTTGATGTTGATGTTGATGGTTATGTTGATGTTGATGTTGATATTGATGTTGACGTTGATGTTGATGTTGATGTTGATGTTGATGTTGATGTTGATGTTGATGTTGATGTTGATGTTGATGTTGATGTTGATGTTGATGTTGATGTTGATGTTGATGTTGATGTTGATGTTGATGTTGATGTTGATATTGATGTTGATGTTGATGTTGGTGTTGGTATTGGTGTTGGTGTTGGTGTTGGTGTTGGTGTTGGTGTTGGTGTTGGTGTTGGTGTTGGTGTTGGTGTTGGTGTTGGTGTTGGTGTTGGTGTTGGTGTTGGTGTTGGTGTTGGTGTTGGTGTTGGTGTTGGAGTTGTTGTTGGATTTGGAGTTGGAGTTGGTGCTTTTCGTTTAGCTTTTTTTTTGCTTCCCCATTGGTTGTGCTCTAATTTCAATTAATCCAGCAAAAGTGATGCATATGCGTCACATTAGGCGGTTCCCGGAGGGTTTTTGACACGCCGTCAATTTTTTTTTTATTTTTGTCATATTCCCGAAAACCTCACCTTCGTTTTCGTTCCTTAAAATTTACCGTTGCACCAGTAGTCACAGAGTAAAAAATCCATGCAACGTTTTTTCATGGCTGTAGCATTTTTACTGCATTATGTGATACAACATGAATCAAGTGGCCAAATGTGGCACAAAGTGACCAAAGTGGTTATACGCCAACATTCACCGCTATCGATTCCCATCGACTATTTTGCCTTCTCTGAAGAAAAATTGTCCAATGATGGTATTGCCGAAAATGACGTTCCAAATAGCCACTTTTTGGTCATGCAATGGTGTTTTATAGATATCGTGTGGATTTACCGTTTTCTAAAAGGGGTAATTTTGCTTATTAACATCGCCAGTAAGTGTGAAATGAGTCTCACCGGTCATAAAAATTTACTTAAAAAAAGAGATTGTCTCTCCGTTTTCCAAGTGCCTTGGAGGGTCTTTCAGCAATATTCTTTAAGTCAATTGCATCTTATAGGGAAACAAATGCAAATCATCTTTCAAAATGTGCCGCAAAGTGGTTCCACTGACGTTAAAATGCTGAGCGCGGTGACGATACGACACATATGTGTTCTCAGAAACATTCTCTCTTACCGCTTCAACCAGTTTTTTGGAACGTCTTGGGCATTGGTGAACGGCATGTGAACGATCTTCCACCGGAGCAAAAATCACCACCAAACGATGAATGGTGTTGTCAGACGGTGCTTGTTGGCCACGAAATTTTCGACGATATGCAGGTTGAGTTAACATGACTGAAAGACTATTTTCAAAGCATAGAAGGTCTCGGTTAACATCGCTCTATACCAAGGAAAATTGACGGTAACGGTGTCTCTTTGCTCATTTCGAAAGAAATAAGGTCCAATGATGCTGCCGTGCCATAAACAGCACCAAACAGTCAATATTTGTGGGTGAATTAATGCTTGGTTTTCAACGCTTGTGGATTGAGGTCACTATAATTACGGTACTTTTGCTTGTTGACATAGCCGCTGTCAAATTTCGTACGAGGCGAACAAAAAAAAAAAACTGATTTCTTTCTAAAACTTTTCTCCTTGCCAAAAAGGCTTTTACACTTCAACATTCCAAATTATAGCCACCACAAGTTTAAATCCAATTTTAATTGTTTTCATTTTGACGTTCACTCACGCAAAGAATTTCAAAAACAAAAGCGATTAAATCGATTTTTCTTGGCTAAATTTTCAATTAATTTTTGTTTATAAATGTCAGACACAAACGAATTAAGACAAAACAAATCAAAGTAAAGAACAAATACAAAAAACAACAACAGATTCAATTTCATGCTTACTCGAGAAACGTCAAGAGACCATGAACTAAAAAAAAAAAATACAAAAAACCAATAAAAATATAAACCATTAAATAGAAATAAAATCCAGAGGCTAAAATCGATACAGCACAGAATGAGAGGAAAAAAAAAACAAAAAAGAACGAACTCAAGTCAGACGCAGAAATGCACCTTTAATGTTGTTATTCCAAATATTTGTATAGCGCTAATGTAAACAGATGTGCGCACACACACATTCACACGACCTAAACAAATGCACAAATACAAATAACAGCAAAAATACAAGTAACAAATCGGCACGCTACACAACAACGAGCAAATCAATTAAAAATGTATTATTAGCCTTCGTCCAGAATGGCCAGAAGTTGCTCTAGACTACAGATTAGATCTTTACACTGTGAACAAAATCGAAATTTTTTGTGAAACCGATTTGAGTGATTGTGAAGGTTGTGAATAAAATTACTTGAATTTAAGATAAAACAAAAACAAAACAAAAACAAAACAAAAAAAAAAAAAAAGAAAAATACAAGATCTTGCATACGATCATGGTATAATTAATCAGGTAGGTGTGACAGTTTTCAATCGAACATGAATTGTCAAAAATCATACAAAACAAAGCAAAAAAAAAAAGATACAGTAGTTTCGACTATGTCGTAACACAAGACGTAGAATTATTCAATTCGCTTTTGATGACATCTTTTTTAATAACTATTTAGCAAAATATTTATTCCATACACCTGAGCATATGACCTTTAAAAGAGTTCCGGAGAGGGTTAATATATATGACCGACCCCCATTACTTTTGCAAAAGGAACATTTTTGCCTTTGACACCTATTCTCTCCGACCACTCCTTAGGGGGGCTCCTATACAAATTTTATGGTTTTTGTATATTTATGCAATACACCTGAGCATATGACCTTCAAGAGAGTGCCGGAGAGGGTAAATATGTATGACCGACCCGCATTACTTTTGAAAAAGGAACATTTTTGCCTTTGACACCTATTCCCTTCGACCACTCCTTAGGGGGCTCCCATACAAATTTTATGGTTATGTCGATAAAACCGGAAACTGTCGATAAATAGGTAGCAAGTTTAAGCAAACAAAAACATCAAATGTTGGCTTTATATTTCATGTAATTGTGTAAAATTTATATAAGTTAGAGAGTTCTAACATGAATTTTTGTCGCATTGAGGATCAAGCAGACCAACAAGTGCTAACATCAACATTGTACGATCAGTACTTTAGGCCCACCAAAGGCTCAAAAAGTTATATAAATACCGACACCTGATCACTATCAACCACCCTACTTACCTCCGAGAATGACGTTTTCTACGTCAAAAAAAAAATACAAACATATTCATTTAATTTTGACAATCCATGAACGAACTCGTGAGAAAATAGCCTGTTGTCAAACCTACCTGTATAATTGTATCATGCATACGATTTAAAACAAAATTTCAGTGTTTTGAATTTCGTTTGTAAAATTGCTAAAACTCTCCAAAGAGGTTTTCTTGTGAGCGAAAGTATTCTTCTCCTTCGATACGCACTCCAATGTACTTGTAAAGGCAAGTTAAAAGCTTGATAAAGAACGAGCTTGTGCAGCTTACTTCTCGAAAAACTCTTGCAATTTATAGAGGACGTCAGAGAAGCATGGTTGAATAAATAATGTTGTCGCATTGGTGAGAGCAAGAATGATAGAAACCAGATTACGCATTCCGCAGTCCCGTTATCTAATGCTCTCTTTCTCAACTGAGTGCATGACGTCACACAGTGTTTTTACTTGACAAAAACGTATGCGAATGTACGACCTCTTAGGCAAATTGACGAAATTGAAAATACATTCGTTCGAAAAAGTAAAGTAAAAATATTTACTTTTCTGCATAAAAAAATGAAAATTTTCGTATACGAAAAATATCAATTTTTGAAATTTTCAAGATTTTTATCTCATAAACCATTCAAGACAGACAAAATATTATTGTACCAATAGGTTTATGAGGTCCATATACATATTATAAAAATAAGAAAAAAAAAATATTTAGGCATGGGTGTGGGAGTAAAATTATTCCAAAGTCTTACAATATCGCATGTGACGTCATGCTCTCTCTCTCTCATTTGCGGAACGCGTAATCTGGTTTCTATCATTCTTGGGGTGAGAGCGAGTTCCCATAGATGTCAAATCGAAGTTGACAGCTTATAAAAAATCTGAAAACAAAAATTGATAACATGAAAAACCGATGAAGTTGTTGTTGTTGCTTTTCTTTAATTTTGACAATTATGGGTACTGAGAGAGAGTACGATCAGCCCCGAGACAACTTTATTAATTCAACCATGAAGAGAATAACCTCGTATAAGCAGTGTTGCCAGAGGCCGAGCTCAAAAAATCCCGTTCTCTTCTCTTTAGCGTCCTATTTATTCCGTTTTAAAAATAAAAAATCTCGCAAAAAATTCCGTTCACAAGCGTTGCACATAGCTTCGTGTTTAATCGTATACTAATTAATTGTTTTGACTTCGTTTTCTTTTTTACCTGGTAAAGTAGCTGCCAGCCAAGCCGAAAGAAAACACTTTCAACCGTCTCCGTTGGTGATCCTCTCTAGGAGAAATCCAATGAGAACACGTTCAGAATAGGAGCGGTTGTCGGATCAGCGTTGCTTTTCGTTGTGTGAATGGTACAAAAGCAACACAAACACACACAAAACGAAACGTCAGCTCATGGAATGCAACACACACACACAAAATAAAATGTCCGTTCATGGGAAAAACTAAGAAAATAGCACTGAACACAGCCAACTCTTAGCAAAAATATGGCAACACTTACGCCGCTCAAAGAGAGATCTGCCAGCCGTCGGAGAAAAAATAGAATAGATTCTATTCTGGCGTTTTTCCGTCGCGGATTTCTTCGGCCATTTAAATTTTGGCGGCTGCATAGACTTCCATGTATTTTGTTGCACAGCACACCCGAAAACCGACAGCCGCTTTGGTTCTGTTCGGGCTCCCAGCTATGATTCGTAAATAGTATGCTTCTGCTTTCTCTTAAAAAAATATTCACAATGACACTTTCGAATTCAATTTTTTAACAGCGTTGCATAAAAGAGTATTTCCTTCAATGTAATTTTTTTGAAATAAAAAAAAAAAGTTTGGAAATCCGAATTTGAGCGAAAATTTCATTTTTGGGCTCAAAATCGCGTGCGCCCTTTTGAGGTTTAATAAACCCGAAATATGGGTGAAATCCCGGGTTGTGAAAACTCTGCGTATAAGCTTGGCAAATACTTTTGAGGCAAGGCTGTGATGAGAAGCCTCTCCGAACTTGAGAGTGAACATATTTTTCTCCTTCGATAAAACCTCTAAATTACTTGTGAAGGCAAGTTAAAGGTTTTTATGAACGAGCTTGTGTAGTTTGTTTCGCAAAAAGCTTTTGCGAAGCAATTTATTGAGAACGTAAATGAATAATCTAGTATAGAGCCCGAATAGAACCAAAGCGGCTGTCGGTTGTCGGGTGCGCTGTGCAACAAAATACATGAAAATCTATGTAGTCGCCAAAAATTAAATGGCTGCAGAAATACGCGACGGAAAAACGCCAGAAGAAAATCTATTTTTCTTCGACGGCTGGCGAATCTCTCTTTAAGTGGCGTAAGTGTTGCCATATTTTAGCTAAGAATTGGCTGTATTCAGCACTATTTTCGTAGATTTTACCATGAACTGACGTTTTGTTTTGAGTGTTGCATTTGTACATTCACACACCGAAAAGCAACGCTGATCCGACAGCCAACAACCGCCCCTATTCTGTACGTGTTCCCAGCGGATTTCTCCAAGAGGGGAACGCCAACCGACAGCCGCTTTAATTTTGTTCGGTCTCTTATTGAGGACGTGAATGAATAATCTTGTACAAGCTTCGCAAATAGTTCGCAGGCGAAGCTTTGATGAGTAGCTTCTCCAAACTTGAGAGCGAAAGCATTTTTCTCCATCAATAAGAGCCCGAACAGAATCAAAAATCGTTGCGACCGACGATCCTTCTAGGTTCGACGATCCTTCTGGATTCTAAGTTGCTTTTATTTAGTATTTTCTATTTCATTTCAATGTATTAGTCTCTTCAATTGTGTGAATACAACACACACAAAGAAGAAACGTCAAGACATAATAAGAACTAAGGAAATGGCTTTGACCATATCGCATTTCTAGCAAAAATATGGCAACATTAATAGCACTCAGAGAGAAAATCGTCGGTCGCAAGAGAAAAATAGAATAGATTCTTAGAGCCCGAACAGAATCAAATATCGTTGCGACCGACGATCCTCTCTGGTCGTCGATCCTCTCTGGTCGTCGATCGCAGAGAACACGTACAGAATGAAACGATTGTGACTGCCGATTCAAAGTTGTTTTCATTTACTATTTTTTTATTAATTTTTTCTATTTCATTTCAATGTATTGGTCTCTTCATTTGTGTGAATACAACACACACAAAGAAGAAACGTAAAGACATAATAAAAACTAAGGAAATTTCATTAAACACAGCCAATTCTTAGCAAAAATATGGCAACACTAATGGCACTCAGAGAGAGAATCGTCGGTCGCAAGAGAAAAAATAGAATAGATTCTAACTGTGCGACACCGTTGCCAGATTGAGCGATTTATCGCCAATTGGGCGCCTTTGTCTTGTTTTTGCGCTTAAATTTTTACGAAATCGCCTGGCGATTTTTTGGGCGATTTTTGTGAAAACCACGCTTTTCATAAACGCATCTAATATGTTTAAAATTTCAATTAAAGAAAATAACAATTATTTTAAAATTCTAAATAGTTATAGTCTCTAAAAAAATGTTCTTTAACGATCAAAATTCTCGTATAAAATGAAGTAGCTTTTTAATTATTTTTTACAGATCTCAATATTATTTCAATAAATATGAAAATAAGAACTTTTATTATATCTAATACTAGCAACAGAGCTCAATATTATTTGAAAAAATGTATATAATTTTTTTGTTTTTTCTAATATAATAAATTTCTTAGAAAATATTGCGATTTTGCCGATTTTTTTTTCATTGGGCGATTTTGGGCGATATTTTTTTTATGTCTCGCGCTTTTCTCAAAAAAGTTCTGGCAACACTGTTGTGTGATATATCGTTGCGGAAAACGAGCTGCGGTTTTTTCTACATTTTGCATGTATTTTCCAACAACAAAGATCGTCGGCCGCAACGATTTTTGATTCTGTTCAGGCTCTTATTGTGCGATATATCGTTGCGGCTGCCGACCTGCGATTCGATTCAGGACGAATCGAATGCACGGAAAGTTCGTCTAAAGAACCTTAACAAGGTTATTTCCAGTATGACTTGATGCGCCTTCAATACAACAAAAAGTATTAAATTTTTAAAAAGGTATTTGTTTGCTGACGACATTTGTAGAAATTGGGTACCAAGTAATACCGGGTATATCAACCCTGAAGGAACTAAATTAAAATTTGACTGTTGCGTCGCAAATTGTTTTTTTATTTTTTTTATGCAAGTCAAAGGATTTCAAAGGCACTTAAAGTTCAAAGCATGATATTTATGTGTGTGTGGGCATGAGTGCGCTTGCATGTCTGAGTATTTCTGAGTGTTAGTGATAACAAGTGTGGGAGTTTGTGATTTGCTGCAAGCTCATGAATGTTTGTGTTCAAATTGTTGTTGTTGTTCTAATTGATTGTTGTTGCTTGGCAGTCAAGCGTTAAGTAAAGCCAATAAAAACAACTTAAATATTGAGTAGAACAACAACAACAACAACAACAACAACAACAACAACAACAACAACAACAACAACAACAACAACAACAACAACAACAACAACAACAACAACAACAACAACAACAACAACAACAACAACAACAACAACAACAACAACAACAACAACAACAACAACAACAACAACAACAACAACAACAACAATAATCAACAACATCAACATACGTATTATCATCATCAGAAAAATTACAAAAGCTCACCACAAAAAAATACAACGGAATCTAAACAAATTAATTGAATTATTTATACTCTTTCATGTCCACTGGAGACTGAAACGTTCTGCTGTTTGCTGTCGTTGGCATGACTGTGAATTTATCCAGGTGCTAGCTATTGCAGCGGCACTGTTGCTGCTGTTGTTGTTGCTGTTGTTTACCTTCTCAGTGCGATATGTGTGAGCTTCTATGTTTGTATGAATCAGTTAATGAAATGAAATATAAAATTCAGCTGGCACTGAATTCGGTCGAATTCAGACGGGTCTGAATTTTGTAAATAATTAAAATACAATTTATTTTATGTTCATGTTTATTTCTGTTTATGTAATTTTTTATATTGTTTAGAGAAGCGGTAAAGGTAAAAATTTCAAGTTGTTACATGTAGACAGTTCAACCTTGCGTATGAGGAATATTAAATTACATTTGATTCGGGTGGAATAGAACCACACGAGAGGCCGAAAATAATCCATTGATTTAAAAGGATTTATTTTTTTTTAAATTAATTTATGAACCTATTTGGACAGTAAATGTAATGGGCGTAATGTGCTTATCGTTAATATCAAAAAATATTGTTCGTAAAAGCATAATTTATGATTCATATGTGAACTTATTTACGAGCAAGAGCACTAATATTTTTAATTCGTTTACGAACTCATTTTTGAAAAAAAAAGGAAAAAAGAAATGCATGTATCAGTTACTTACTTATTTAATTGGCGCTCAGAAACGTGAGCCAGTTTTTCTCTCATCTATGGATACAAGCCAGCCTCTTCTGATATGCGCTTGCTGACACCAGTAAGAAATTCCAAGCGTCACGACTCGTTGGGTCGATAAGAAAGTCGTATTTTGAAAAGCTCCCTTCCACAGCTAAGCTAGGCCATCAAATCCAATTGAAGCTTATTCAGAACAAGAAAAAAAAACGTGATTTGTTGAAGCATGGCAAGTACCATGCCCACTTATCTAAACACTGTCAAAGTTTGTATAGTTTTAAGTAATAACAAATAAGAATTTCGCAAAAAATTTCGTTATTGTGCATTAAATCGATTCCTAGTTTTAACCAAACATGTATTCAAGTTGTATGTGAGGTACCACGCCCACTTGCCCAATAACGATAAAATTTTGTACGATTTTAATTAATTATAAACTAGAATTTCGAGTAAAATTTGGTTATCGTGGCTTTAGTCGTTGCCTTATTATAGATCAAAATGTATTCAAGTTGTATGATAGGTGACACGCCCACTTGACCATAATTCTTGATAACCTTTTTTTTACTTTTTTAAGCTTAAAACATAAAAAATTACCAAAAAATTGTTTTTCTCATCTAATTTGTACTTAACGATCCACTGTTCGTTGTCAGGTTGTCTAACACCTGGTTTTTCCAACGAAGATTCGGACATCCTCTTCTGCGGTTACTGTCAAAGGGTAAAGAAACGAAGAATTTTTTCTCTGGAAAACCATTTTAAATCTGCTCAACGTAACCCAAGAATTATAGAAACAAGATTACGCGTTCCGCAGTCTCGTTATCTAATGCTCTCTTTCTCAACTGAGTGCATGACGTCACACAGTACTTTTGCATGACAAAAACGTATGCAAATGTGCAATCATTTAGGGAAATTGACGAAATTGAAAATAAATTCTTTCGAAAAAGTAAAGTGAAAATATCTACTCTTCTGTATAAAAATATGAATATTTTCGTAAACGAAAAATATGAATTTTTTAAACTTTCAAGATTTTTATCTCCGAAACTATTCGAGACTGACAAAATTTTATTGTATCAGTGAGCTAAGGAGGTCCATATCATATTATAAAAATAAGAAAAAAAAATATTTAGGCGTGGGTGTGGGAGTAAGATTATTCCAAAGTCTGACAATATCGCTTGTGACGTCATGCTCTCTCTCTCTCATTTGCGGAACGCGTAATCTGGTTTTTATCATTCTTGAACATAACCTAGCCAGCGAATCCGCTCAATTTTTAAGCGCTTGACTGTGTCATTGTTGGCATATCGCTCATAAAGCTCGTGGTTCCATCGAATTAGATAGTTACTCGCCATTAATGCAGATTGTAACGAAGATATTATGAATAAACTTTCTTTCGAAGGCTCCTAAAGTAATTTTCGTTAGAACTGCTCAAGGTCAGGTTTGTACTGCATTTAAGAGGACGGCATGATTAGCGACTTATATATAGATCGTGACTTTTGATCGTCAAGAGATGTCGATCAAAATCGTTTTAACTTTCTTTTCGGTTACCTTCTGATCCCAAAGACACAACTGTGGACTAGAGAAATCCTTCGTTTGATTCGTCTATTTGTTTGAATTCTGTCTAAAGGCAGTCCTTCGCAACTTTGAGCGTGGTGTTGTCAACAGTGACATGGCTTCCAAGGTGTTGGGACAGAAATTCCTAATGTGTGTTACGTGGTCACCAGTCGTATAGACTTAATTCCACATCGCTCCATAGCATGGGACCGAGTCATTGCGTCAGCCTAAATACGCTCCTTTCAGGGTTCAAAGGTACCAAATTAGCTTCATGTTGTGATGACATTTCGCAACCCTTGGTTTGGGTGGAGGCCTATCTAACACCTCTTGCGTACTTAGGGGTACAGCACCCAAGTTGAGAATGCAACTCCATACCGAGCAGGATTGCTCTACCCGCGATATAGGTGGTAAACCACAGGCACAACGATGCTTCCCGAAGTGCCAGCCCAGTAAGTCAGCCTGGCAAAGCCAGGGGCCACTGACTACCCGTGTGGTACCAGTTTTCAAGTCCTTGGTCAGACCTCGTAGCAAGCTTCTACCAGTTGAACTCATCACAGTTCCTGACTGGCCGCCAAATGACAAATGTTGGGACAGAAGGAATTCAAGTATTTTACATCTTATGTAACGTAGACACCTGCCGTATGGCTTAATTCTACGTTGCCCCATGGCAGTGGGGTCGTGGTTCAAGGAATTGATGCCTAGGAGATAAATTTTTCAGGACGTCAGTGCCATGCTAATATATAATATATACGACGTCCGTCATATCTCTCCTAGGCGTCACTTCCATGACTCCAGGCGCGACCATCGCCCTGTCATAGTAGTTTCAACACCGGTCGCACACCATACTTAAGGGTATATTTAATTTAATAAATATACTGTATGGATAGCAACCAATGCTGGAACGCAACAGTACCAATTATGGATGATTAGTTGGGTCATCATCCACATTTATTGGTGGAAATCGAGACCCATCTAACATCTCTTGCAATGTAAGGCATTGCCACCCGGTTGTTTAGCGCAACTCCACGCCGATCACAGACCTGTTCGCGACATTGAACTACCACAGCCAGCACGATACTCCCCGAAGGGCCAGCCCATCGATAGTCTCCCCGGGCAAAAGGGATTTACTTCGACACGCACTTATCACAACACCGATACACTTGCATTCATCACACTTGACTGTGGTGGAAAAACCACCACTACTTGGACGTGCTACAGCGTAGACCACATCGCCATTGACTGTGTGCGACACAAGATCGCCACTATTTGTTTCATTTCATACCGGTACCCTAAGACCACCGGGATGAACTCCTAGCACCAACAGCACTTCATGACTATTCGCCGTATCAACATTCAATGATATACACCTCATCAATCTTGTACTCCGAGGCTACTCAGATAACCTTTCACACTCGGAGTACTCAAATGACACTTCTTGATACACCTCAGTTATTACACCTTGGGACACCATTTCAACTCCTCAATACACCTCAATTATCACACCTTGGGACACCATTATACACCTCATTAGTCTAGTGCTGAAGGCTACCAAGAAGAACACCCAGTGACTCAAAGCACCGGCATGACACCTCCTCAATACCACCTTAGAATCTGGTACTCCGAGGCTACTAAGTTTAACTTTTCACACTCGGAGTACCCATCTGACACCTCTTTATTCATCGTTTATACCAGCCATATAAGTCTTCCAAGACTTATATGACTATCCAGGAGACCATACGAATGCATCAGTGGGGACTTGCAACAATACGTTATGTCGAGAGTAACGACTATCCCCGTGCTAACAAATTCTTTAGGATTATTGCTATTCCCTTGTAGGCATACGCTACCGTTGATCAAGTCAACCGGTCCACCTACTACCCAGATTGGGCGACCAACTCCAGGATCTGGGTAGTCCCTCTACTTTTACACAGGATAGGGCGAACCCGTTGCCTGCGACCATCCTCCTTTATCCTGGCTTTGGACAGGCTGCTCGTGAAAACAGGCGGAGTTAAATGTTGGGACAGTTGGTTTGTTGACACTAAGTATTACGTCTATTCTGCGTTCACTGCAAGACCCATTCGAATCGATTCTGAGGCTAATTTGGTGGCGCGCTATAGTGCCACTCCAGAGGTCCAGGGTTCGAATCCCGGTCAGGTATAGTCCTACGCTTTAAACTTTCTTAATTTTTTTAATCATCTGATATAAAAAATTCATCAATACTAACGTCTCAAAAATTATAGACAGATTATTGTGGAAGAGATTAGAGATAAAAGCTAAAACTTGCCTCGGAGATTCAAAAAAATCACCTTGTCTGAAACCTCGTTTGATATAGAATGGAAGGGAGAGGTCTTTCCTGATTTTAACTGGGCTACTGGTGTTGTTCAGTGTCATTCTGTAAAGACGGATGAGCTTTGCAGGAATACATAATTCAGACATGGTTGTATATAGGTAATTCCTTGTTGGATTGTTGAAGGTGGCTTTGCAATCGACTAAAAGATGGTGCGTGTCAATTTCTCTCTGGAGTTTTCTCCAAGATTAGTCTTAGTGCAAATATCTAGTCGATAGAAGATTTTCCAGGTCTGAAGCCACACTGATAAGATCCAATCAGCTGGTTTGCGATGGGCTGCAGTCTTTCACATAATACTCGCGATAGGTTATGTCGATATAAAATGCCATATTGAGGAGGCCGTGGCGTCCGTGGCGTAGTTGGTTAAAGTGCGTTGCCGCTATGTCAACGAACCTGGAGACCTAGGTTCGAACCCCAGCAGCGACAGAAAATTATTTGAATTAAAATAATTTTTCTGTACGGCCGCCACCTCTCTGCAGACAATGGCAAACCTCAGAGAGTAATCAAATTGCCATGTAAAGCTTCTTGAGAATAAGAACATTCCGTTCATCGCCGTTCGGAGTCGGCGTTAAGCCTGTAGGTCCATTTCTCGGTCAATTGTGTACAAACTTAATAACACGCACAACACAATTGATCATAAGAAGCTAGGTCAAAGTCCTTTTATTGGCGGAATTTTTGTCAGCGTCGCGTTGACACAAATAAATCTTCAAAAACATTTCTTAATGTCTTAAATTCAAAAAAATTTAAGATATACAAGTAAGAAGTCAGCAAAAAACTGCTAATATTGGTTGATTTAAAGAATTCATTGTGATTTCAGTTTAACTGTCGCATTCAACTTTGGTGCTTTTTTGCACTTGATCTCATCATGCAAGCTCTAAAATATATATGACAAAGCTAAGAGCATTGCTTGCAGTTTAAGACGTTTTATGAGCATAGAGTAACATGTGGAAATTAGCATTGAAAAGGGGAGGGAAGCATTTCAATTGTTATCTTTAAAAACAAAACAACCAAAATAAATTTAATTTCGATGAAAACTTGAATTGCGATACAACGATTGCTATAAAAATTCAATCAGTTTCGATTAAAGCACGCAAAAGCTTCGAATAATTGAAACGTTTTGTTGAGTATTATTCACCGAACACATTGACGACGACAGTAAAGACAAGCTGTCAAATTAGGAATAGTTTTCTATGTCGACGACACGACACACAGTACTTTGACTTGTAGGAATATATCAAAAAATTTTGGGTTACAAAACCTAACAAAACGTATATCGAATGATAGGAAATACTTTCATTATGATAAAGCCAAAATTATTTTTCGTTACAGGAAGTTTTAAGTAATTTACAGCCTTTTAAAGTGAAATGTTTTTTTGGGTTTTCATATTGGTGGACTTTTCGATTTTGCGCATCATTCAAAGAAAAAAATGTTGTGAGCACATTTCTCAAACAATTCGAGTGTTTTTTTTTTTTAATTTTAAAAAAAACTATGAAGAAATTTTTGTTTTTCTATTTTATTAAAAAGGTAAACAAGCAATGCTTTGCACTCTCTACATATATTACAAAGGGGCATTTTTACAGAAAATTTATCGGAAGCAGCATTGGAGGCTTCTCACAAGTATATCCGATATACCCGTTTAAATCATACGAGAAAAAACTCACGAGAAAATTCAAATAAGGATTTGATGATTCATTTGTTGCTTTTGACAGACCCTTACCTGTCATCAAACAGAAATATTAAATTCAAGAATAAGTTACATGAAGAAGACCTCGTTTTCATGAACTATATTGAGAGTGAAATAAACACATGAATAAAAAATACTCATGTGGCTTATTAATGCAGTTAAAATAGTTTTCATTTAGTTTTATTTACTCATATTAACTTGATTAAAAAAAAATACCAATACACTTTTTTTTTTGCAAAACTTATTTTTTTACAAGTATAGTAGCATTTTTGTCGTAAAAGTGCATAGGAAACTATCGAATCGAACGACTCCTTGTATTTTTTCTTCACTTTTGTATGGCATTAAAGTACTGTGCGACATTAGATCAAATTCTCTCCACAAGAAATGCATGTAAAAAATTTGACAGATGTAATGGTGTTTTTTGTCTTGTGTTCAGTCATTGATTTCAGTGCATTAAAATGAAACTGTACAAACATTGGTTGAATATATTAAAAGCTTTTAAATCAATTTTAATATTTTTGCAACTAAAACACCGAAATGGATGTTTTATTATGTCATTAAAATTTAAACTTATTGGCGCCAGACTGCATTTCCAGCAATTTAAAAATTTATCATATTTTTACACAAAAACATAGGAACACACATACATATAAATGCCACAAAATTGTTTTATAGCTTTTACGTTACAGTGTTGAGAGAACATAATCTTAAAATATTAATATAAAATTAATTTAGAATTTTTAATAATTCGATTATATAAAATTGATTCTGATATGATTTCATCCCTGAAATATACAGACTAGGCAAAATACAAGTTTTTGAAGTTTTCTTAGGCGGCGCTTCGAAATTTGAACGAGAATATTGAGGAGTGAAATTTCAAGGTCAATTTACTTCATTTCGTTACACGATAGAGAAGAAAGATATGTTTTATAGTAGAGAGAATGAGAGATATATACATTGTTTACTGCAAACACAGCAATCCGCTTAGAAGCCACTTCCCAATGGAAAGAGGGCACAATAGGACAATCTGACACCAGGAAACTCACTCCTCAAATACCCAAGAATATAGACTACATCACTCAAAAACTTTTATTCCACAAAAAGTTCGATGTATCAATCCCCTCCAGATACGAATGGGATATTGGAAGCCCTCCACCAAACAATGCCACTAGAATCTACACCGATGGATCAAAACTAGATGGCAAAGTAGGGGGAGGAGTCTACTCTGAATCCCTAAACATTAACCATGCCTTTAGGCTCCCCGACCACTGCAGTGTCTTCCAAGCGGAAGTCACTGCCATACATGAAGCCGTTACTTGGCTACAGATGAACGAAATATTAGCAAAAGATATTTGTATTCTATCTGATAGTCAAGCCGCTTTGAAAGCCCTGGAATCTGTTGAAATAACATCAAAAACAGTCCTAGGATGCCGCAGATCTCTAAATGAGATGGCAGAGCAGCTCAATATATTCCTATGCTGGATCCCCAGACATAGAGACTTCCAGGGTAACTGCAAAGCAGACGAACTCGCTAGAAACGGTACCATCAAACCCTTATCGACAGATAAGGAACAAATTGGAATACCTCTCGCAACATGTAAACTACTGATAAATGAACTATCCCTTGAAAACACCAACATCAGGTGGTCAACGGGTAGTACATGCAGCATATCGCGTCAAGTTTGGCCAACACTGAACTTAAGACGCTCAAAAGAACTAATATCCCTTAGAAGGGACCAAATAAGTATTACAATAGGCGTCCTAACAGGACACTGCCTGATTGGAAACCACGCCCAAAGACTGAATACTCCCCATAACGACTTCTGCAGAAGCTGCAGAGATGAAGAGGAAGTTGAATCCACAACACACCTTCTCTGCACATGCCCAGCGCTGGCCAGAAAGCGCCATCTCTTCCTAGGTAACTGGTTCTACAGTGACCTAGACGAACTCTCAAAAACTTCGGTCTACCGAATACAAAGCTTCATAAATAGCTCCAACTGGTTCAAATAGGATGGAAATAATTAACCCCTGGTATCACAACGGGCCAAACTGGCCTAAGTGTGTCTCATAGGAGACAGCCACGTCAACCTAACCTAACCTACATTGTATAAAAGACTGAAAAAATGTACTTGTCACCGCAGATGATCGAACCTGCGAACTAATGATTACGAAGACAACGCTCTATCCAATGAGCTAAACCCTTCATACAAAAATTTGCTCTATATACCAATTAATCAAACTACTTTTGCTGTAGATGCCCAGCGGGAAAATAAAAAGCGTTCCTAGAAATAGCGCTTTTGGTATGCTTTGAGGATATGCTTTTCAGAGTTCAGAGTTGTGGAGCTCATATTTTTATACACATTTTGTTCATAACGAAGATAGCGGGGAAATAGCACAGCAGTAAGACATTTGATTGTAATACCAATGGTCCGAGTTCAATCCTCGCATCTTATAAACTTTTCTCGCTTTCTTTTTTTTTAAGAGCTTTTTAACTATTTGTTTGTTAAGAAGCGCTTTCATCCTAGGATATCCAATATAAATTTTAATATGAATTTGGTTTACTTAAAATGCGCTTGAGATGTGTGAAGCGCTATGGCAGAAGCGCTTGTTTAGTGCTTTTGAAGCGCTTCGATTACCGCTGGGTGGCAAAAGCCGCGAATTGTATGCTGACTGCGTTCTATGTGTGGTAGACAGGGTGGTTGCCATGACTCGGGTAGAAGAGAGAAAGATTCAGCGAAGCAGAAGTGAATAAGAGAGTTGCCCTGAGCGCATTATGATTTTCGCAAAGTAGACTCTCATACTAGGGCTGCCATGCCAATATTTTTTTAGAATAACAACGTTGGTATATCTTTAATTCAATATATTAATATAACCTCTATGAATTTTGCTCATATTACACATATTATATTATTATTCGTAATATTGCGATATAAAATTATATAAAAACCCAAATTCATGAAGCACATGCTGTCGCCCATGATGCTAACTTGACACTGTGCGCAAGAAAAGTTGGAATAAGTTCTTTCAATAGATAACTATATTTTATACATATTGTAGTTATATAATTTTATATCGAAATATTATTAATAATAGTAAGTATAATATGTTTGATATAAGTAATATTAATACGTACATATGTTGAATTAAAAATATATCAAGTTGTATTCTGTATTCACATCTACATATATGTAAATACCACGCAAATTGGTTATCAAATTAATTGCTTTTAGGCCATAGGTCCATACCAATGAATATTAAATAAACAGAATATTTTTTTTATAAAAACTTTTCGATTATGCAATCGTAAAGCAACGCAACGTAACGTGACGTAGAGTTCTATCTTAAGAAAAATAAGTGTAAGTAGTTAGTGAAATCGTAACGTAACCTACGCAGCGATGGGTTCTATTCCAGATAGAACTCTACGCCACGTTACGTTGCGTAGCTTTACGATTGCATAATCGAGCCTTTACACTAAAATGGTTCTTATTCTAGAAGAGAAAGAGTGTATACAAAGAAGAAGTTTCACTTCTTTACTGTATACACGGTATACTGTATCTTGTTTTTTTTTCGTTGATGATTTTGGGCTGTAGCTCACGGATTGCTTGGATGATATTGGCCTGAAGCGCTTGAATCGTTTCCGGATTGTTCATGTCAATAACAGTCCTTCATGGATCCCCAAAAAAACAAAAAAGACCAAAAGGGTCAAATCGCAGTTCCAAGGCGGCCAATTGACATCGACAAGCCGGCTTAAAACACGATTTGTTAATTTGGTGCGCAAAAGATCGATTTGTTGGCAAGGGCTGTGTAGCATGGCGCGCCATCCTGCATGAATCAGAGGTCGTCCAAATTCATGTCTCCAATTTCAGTAAAAAGAAGTCGATTAACATGGCTCTGTAACGCCCAGCGTTGACCGAAACTTTGTTTCCAGCCTCATTTTCGAAGAAAAATGGTCCAATGAAGCCACCACTCCGCAATTCGCTCCAAACTATCACTTTCTGTGGATGCATCGGCTTCTCGACAATAACGTGTGGGTTTTCCGAGCCCCAGATACAGCACGGGTACAGTAGGCGCGGTGGGTCCTTCATTTTGGCCAAAACTTCTTTTAAAATAATGCACTGTTTGGGCTATACAGCACTCACTTTGGAAATAAGTTTCCAATATTTCCCAACGTTGTTCAAGCGTAAAGCGACTCATTTCTTTCATCGGTGGTATAATACTGACTTTATGTCAAGATTTTGAAGGGGAAACAGCTGTTAGTGTCAAAATAACCTATAATTTAAAAAGAAACCACTAGATGGCATTCCCTGTATATCTTTTGGTTGTAATTATTGATAATTTTGTAATTTTGAATTTGATCGAATTGTGAATTTTGTATATAACATTTTTAATTTTAAATTAGAGGTTTAAAATTTTGAATCTTGAATTTTTAAATTTGTATTTTGAGTTTTGATTTTCTAATTCTAAATTTTGAATATAGAATTTTTATTTTGAATTTTAAATTTTGAAGTGCTAATATTGAATTTTATACAATTTCGAAAATTCAAATTTATATTTTGAATTAACTATTTTTCAAAATTTGATTAATAAACTGATTCTGTTATGAAAATTTTATTCCTGAAATATATTTATTTTGGTTTTTGGAATTTTGAGTTTTGAGATTAGAATTTTGAATTATTTGAATTTTCAATTTTTTGCTTTGTGAAATTTAAATTTTGAGTTTTACATTCATTTTGAATATTGAATATTGAATATTGAATTTTCAATTTTGAATATTGAATTTTCAATTTTGAGTTTTCCATTTTCAGTTTTGAGTTTTGAGTTTTCAATTTTAAATTTTACATTCTGAATTTCGAATTTTGAGTTTCGAATTTTGAATTTTAAATTTTGAATTTTGAATTTTGAATTTTAAATTTTGAGTTTTGAATTTAGAAATTTTAAGTTTTTTTTAAATTTTAAATTTTAAATTTTAAATTTTGAATTTTAAATTTTAAATTTTAAATTTTAAATTTTGAATTTTAAATTTTAAATTTTAAATTTTAAATTCCAATTTTAAATTCTAATTTTAAAAATTCAAAATTTAAAAAAAAATCATATGTAAACAACTTAAGTGTTCAACAGACCAAAAATATTCCAGCAAAGTTCATTAAAAACTCACATCACTTTTTAAAGCTGACTACAAACATATATACAAATAAATTGTTTTCTTAATTTTTTTCCCGCTCTTACTCGTTCTACTTTTTATAAAAAGCATTTAAATTGTTTCAATTGAGGTTATGTTGTAGCCTTAACTTTGTACTTAAAACAGCAAATTGAACATTTCAAATGCAGGTTTTCAGGTTGTAAAGTATTTTTTTTTATTTGTACTTGTATTTTACCGTTTTTATTTGCATGCATACCAACATTTTGGCAGCTGTAGAAAAGAAACAAATATGCAAAAATATAACAACATAAAAAAAAAAAAATTGACAGCAGCAGCCAGCAATGGTAGAGCTACCTTCAGTGTCATCTACACAATTACCCCTATATCCGGCGGAAATGTCTTCTTCGCAGTCATGTGTAGAATGTTCAATTCAGCAGACACCGTTTTCAGTTTCCATTTGAAAGCAAAGAAATAAGAGGCGAATAAAGGCAGTAAAATAAAACGAGACAAAAAGTGATGAGCAACAAAATAAACAAAACAAAAACAACAACAAAAAAAAAAGCAAACAAACCCGGCTAGAAATGAAAAACGTTCACATAACCTAGCATGCTTAGAATGCGAAATTTAAGCTGTTTTGTAGAGCGAGCCGAGCCTATGCAAGCTTAAACGGTGCAAAAGCTTTTGTGCTTATTTTATTTTTTTGGTTTTATTTTCGCAAAGGTAAAAATAACATAGCCAAAAAAAAAAAAAAAATGAAAATAAAAAACTGTATGTTTTTATGGCAGCGGAAAAAATTTGTATGTAAGCAAAATGTGCAAAAAAATATCGAAACATATATTTTTCTTGTTGGCTATAGTTTTTGTTTTTGTTTTTTTTCTTTTTTGTTTTTGTTATTGGTGTGTTTTTTATTTTTATGTTTGATTTATTTTCTTTTATTTTGCATAACTTTCGTTGAGCCGGAAGTACATGTTCGTCATTTTGTAGTGCCACATACAATACAAAAGTAAATATTACACACATGCATACATAAAGTCAAGAGTAAAACGTATGCATATGTATTGTAAGTTATTTCTTTTTCATTCCTTTTTCCTGTTTATTCTTTGCTTTTTCAACATATTGTGCTTTTTCCAAAATTTTACATAGATTTTTTGCCAAAATATATATATATATATATATATATATATACTATATAATTTTAAACATATAAACATATGTATATGTACATATTTTACATGTACAATAAATCGTGTTGTTGTTGTTGTTATTATAAACATTGTAGCTTTTAGGTGCCGGAAATTTAAATGGTAAAATAGAAGATGTGCATATATTTAATGAGGTCAATCAGAGGTCATTCTGCTGTGCACGTTTCGTATTTATTAGCTTAGCCAACAAAAATTAAGCAAAAAAGTTAATGATGTGCCATTGTGTTTGTTTACGATGGATAGACCCAACAGTGAGAGACAAAAGCCGACAAAATGTGCTGCTAAATATACACAAATAAACAATAAAAAAATGGTGGCAAAATTTTATTACATAGCTACTTATCAAGTTTAACAATTATACAGCATTTTTGTTAATATTAACGAGCTTTTAAAGAACGATTTTTGTGTTACATAAAATTAAATAAGAATTTCTTCTATAGAGTCAGTCCAAATCAACTGGTCCAAAATGGGTTGCTCGACCATTTTTAAAAAAGTTTATATAGATATATATTAAAATTTGTTCAATGTATTAACATTTCAGAACCGCTTTTAAATTTTCTTGTTTTCGCTTTCAAAATGGCAGCCATATTCGTGTCTTAATCCTTATCCAATTCCATGATCTAATCCAATGGGGCCCAAGAAATTTTAAACGCAATCCAATGCTTTAAAAACCTAAAAAACAAACACAAAATGTTGCTCATTGTTGTTTCTGACAAAAAAACAATTACAATGCAATAAAAGCACTTGTAATAAAGTACACTAACAATGGTTGCATGAAAAATTACTCGACACACAAGTAACAGGACAATCAGCTTCAGCATCGACATCATCGAGTGGCTTTGCATGCATTTGTTTATGTAAAATTCCCTGAAAAATGTGCTGAACACTGAACGAGTGCGGTTTCTGTTGATGTTTTTTGTAAATGTTCTTTGTTTTTGGCTCATGGCAAAGACAAAATTAAAATAGAAAAAAAATTTCTATGAAGGGCCACGCGGGCCATTCGGGCCACTACGTGGGCATGTTTGATCTAATCTATGCTCAAATCTTTGTCCAACTTCTTCTCTTATTCCTGGTCATAACCTTGCCCTCATTCTTTTTCTAGTCCTTGTCCTAATCTTTGTCCAAATCGTTGTCCTAATACTTGTTCTTAATTAAGTTTATATTTTTTTACTTTTTATTATTATTTTTGCTTTTGTTATTGCATTTTGTACATTTATATATCTTTCAGGGGTTCCCTGAGAGGTTCCCTCATGGCGTCATTAATTAATTTTTTATTTTTATTATGTAACCGAAAACCTCAGCTTTACTGTCGTCCTAAAAAAACTACCGAAGCATCAATACCCACTGAGTTAAAATTCCATGCAACGTTTTTTCATTTTTGTTGCATTTTTTTTGTTGCCTCCGTGATATCGTGACTTCAAAAATGTTATTCTCAGTTTTGTTATGAGGTCAAAGAACCATTTCTTACTGTTGTTTAATAAAATTTTTTGTAGCACTTCTGTTCACCAAGTATTAATTCTATGCAACAATATTGCATTTTTTTGTATAAACTACTACCTTCGCTACCTGACGACGTTATACTTAATTAGTTTTTTTATTTTTGTCATAAGGCCAAGTGTAAATCCTTTATTTTTGTTGCATTAAATTTATCAAGATAAGTAAGTAAGTATTAAATTTATCATGTCGCATGTACTCACCGAGTAAAAATTCCATGTAAGAGTAACATGATCGTGGCTTCATGACATTACGAATTTTTTTCGAATTCTTGCCATGATAGCTGCCAGTCCTTACTGGGAACTAATATTTTTTACTATAACGCCTTTGATATCCTAAAAGCCACTGATATTTCTATTCGATTACTACTTTTTTTTGTGACAAGCGTATTACATCTATGACAGCTGTCAACAGTATTCAGTGTTTTTCCACAGTCATGGTGGAAAAACACGGTCTAGCAACGCATATAAATTTACTACCAAAATAATGAAAATTTTGCGGAGACGGAGAAAACCTGCAAACTTCGCCAGGAGTTTCCTATGCATTCACAACAGTGCACTGTTTGGTGTAGATTTTGGGCTGGCGGCCGAATCATCGGCTCATTCTTCTTTGAAAATGTAGCTGGAACCGCAGTTACTGTGAATTGTGACCGATATTATGACATACTGACCAATTATGCTAGAATGTCATGGAAAATTGCATGAAAAGGGCTCGCGTGTGCCC
This sequence comes from Pherbina coryleti, assembly GCA_943735915.1. Lineage (NCBI taxonomy): Eukaryota > Metazoa > Arthropoda > Insecta > Diptera > Sciomyzidae > Pherbina > Pherbina coryleti. Next base: position 23,469,628 of record OX030948.1, read on the forward strand.
TATGTGTGCAAGCAAGTCGAGGAGGTCATTTGAGCTATACACTTTGAGCTCCCCCGTTTTACACGGTACTCGACATTTTTTCAAGACATGAATTGCAAAACGTAAAGAATGCACACCGAATTGCAATTTTAAAGAATGCAACCATCGATCGCGATGCAAAACATTGCATTTTATTAAAAAATTAAAAAGTCAGTGACTTTTGGGACACTCCTTATACAAAGCTCATTACAATTTCATAACAATTTTGCAGTTTCGTTGCTTAGGTAGCTCCCTCCGCTTCCCGATGACGCCATTATTATTTTTTTTTTATTATTTTTTTCACAAAGCCAATGAATAAACCTTTACTGTCGTGGCATTACTTTTATCATAACATCTTTTTTGCTTCAATTTCAATTCCATTCTTGAATTTGAACGATATCAATGCACCCCCTCGATATCGAAAATATATATCCAAATCACGGTCATTTGATGAAAGATCCAATTTGCTTGGATTTTAAAATCTTTTTCGACCCTATGAGGGAGGGAGTGTAACAGCAAAAACTCCCCCTTTGGCTACGGGCCTAATTCCGATGCATATATATTTCACATTTGCTATGATGCACGACTATGCTTTTCATCGGATAATGAACATTCTTGAAATAAACCTGCAAAAATTTTCTGAGGGCCTCAAAAAATGACTCTAAAAAAAGTATATTTATGAGCACGCAGTAAAAAGACTCATAAAGGAGTCTTTGCCCAGCAGAAAAGTGGACCAAATTTGAAATAGTTCTGAACTAGTTCCAAAAAGGACCAGTACTAGTTCCACTACAATACCCTTTAACATTGAACGAACTGACGCTTTTTGCGGGTTGATGTCATAGGAAAAGACAATTGTCCCCATAAACACTCCTTTTTCCCCATATTTGAACTAGTTGCATTAGAAACATTTTTAAACTGCTTGCTTTTGCATTAGCCTGAAAGTGGTTATTTTTTAACTAGTTTTAAAGTGAACATATCAAAAGTGTAAGAATTTAGTGCAATGGAAAGGTCCTAAAGATCTCATTTGTACCATATTTTCCATCCACAATCAAGAAAACATTTTGTCTATAAACATTTTTTTTTTTTTATTATTTTTTCTTGTGCGCAGCAAATTTTAAAAAGTAGCCAGAACGCGTTTATTTTTGTCAGCAATACTTTTGAAAACAAAAGCAAAGATAACTATTCTACACTGAACGCCTTTTGTACTTTTTCAGAGCTACTGCGAAGTGCGCTAGAAATGAACTAGTTCACTTTTTCAATTGACTCCAAAATAACTGCTGGGTGGTTTGATTGTAAAATTATTGCTCAGAAATAAGACTCTAAAAGAGTATTTTTTATGAATGGCAAAATATGGAAATATTTTTATTTTTACTATTAATATTATTAAATAAATAGAAAAAAAATGGCACATACGATTATTTCGCGCAAAGGGGTTTTTAATTATTTATTTAGATAATATTGTACAAGACAAAGTCTTTTATAGCACACCAGAGTGGCGAAAAGCAGTTTCTGAGGTTTTATTAACATCACTTGTAATAAAGTACACTAACAATGGTTGCATGAAAAATTACTCGACACACAAGTAACAGGACAATCAGCTTCAGCATCGACATCATCGAGTGGCTTTGCATGCATTTGTTTATGTAAAATTCCCTGAAAAATGTGCTGAACACTGAACGAGTGCGGTTTCTGTTGATGTTTTTTGTAAATGTTCTTTGTTTTTGGCTCATGGCAAAGACAAAATTAAAATAGAAAAAAAATTTCTATGAAGGGCCACGCGGGCCATTCGGGCCACTACGTGGGCATGTTTGATCTAATCTATGCTCAAATCTTTGTCCAACTTCTTCTCTTATTCCTGGTCATAACCTTGCCCTCATTCTTTTTCTAGTCCTTGTCCTAATCTTTGTCCAAATCGTTGTCCTAATACTTGTTCTTAATTAAGTTTATATTTTTTTACTTTTTATTATTATTTTTGCTTTTGTTATTGCATTTTGTACATTTATATATCTTTCAGGGGTTCCCTGAGAGGTTCCCTCATGGCGTCATTAATTAATTTTTTATTTTTATTATGTAACCGAAAACCTCAGCTTTACTGTCGTCCTAAAAAAACTACCGAAGCATCAATACCCACTGAGTTAAAATTCCATGCAACGTTTTTTCATTTTTGTTGCATTTTTTTTGTTGCCTCCGTGATATCGTGACTTCAAAAATGTTATTCTCAGTTTTGTTATGAGGTCAAAGAACCATTTCTTACTGTTGTTTAATAAAATTTTTTGTAGCACTTCTGTTCACCAAGTATTAATTCTATGCAACAATATTGCATTTTTTTGTATAAACTACTACCTTCGCTACCTGACGACGTTATACTTAATTAGTTTTTTTATTTTTGTCATAAGGCCAAGTGTAAATCCTTTATTTTTGTTGCATTAAATTTATCAAGATAAGTAAGTAAGTATTAAATTTATCATGTCGCATGTACTCACCGAGTAAAAATTCCATGTAAGAGTAACATGATCGTGGCTTCATGACATTACGAATTTTTTTCGAATTCTTGCCATGATAGCTGCCAGTCCTTACTGGGAACTAATATTTTTTACTATAACGCCTTTGATATCCTAAAAGCCACTGATATTTCTATTCGATTACTACTTTTTTTTGTGACAAGCGTATTACATCTATGACAGCTGTCAACAGTATTCAGTGTTTTTCCACAGTCATGGTGGAAAAACACGGTCTAGCAACGCATATAAATTTACTACCAAAATAATGAAAATTTTGCGGAGACGGAGAAAACCTGCAAACTTCGCCAGGAGTTTCCTATGCATTCACAACAGTGCACTGTTTGGTGTAGATTTTGGGCTGGCGGCCGAATCATCGGCTCATTCTTCTTTGAAAATGTAGCTGGAACCGCAGTTACTGTGAATTGTGACCGATATTATGACATACTGACCAATTATGCTAGAATGTCATGGAAAATTGCATGAAAAGGGCTCGCGTGTGCCCTATGTGTGCAAGCAAGTCGAGGAGGTCATTTGAGCTATACACTTTGAGCTCCCCCGTTTTACACGGTACTCGACATTTTTTCAAGACATGAATTGCAAAACGTAAAGAATGCACACCGAATTGCAATTTTAAAGAATGCAACCATCGATCGCGATGCAAAACATTGCATTTTATTAAAAAATTAAAAAGTCAGTGACTTTTGGGACACTCCTTATACAAAGCTCATTACAATTTCATAACAATTTTGCAGTTTCGTTGCTTAGGTAGCTCCCTCCGCTTCCCGATGACGCCATTATTATTTTTTTTTTATTATTTTTTTCACAAAGCCAATGAATAAACCTTTACTGTCGTGGCATTACTTTTATCATAACATCTTTTTTGCTTCAATTTCAATTCCATTCTTGAATTTGAACGATATCAATGCACCCCCTCGATATCGAAAATATATATCCAAATCACGGTCATTTGATGAAAGATCCAATTTGCTTGGATTTTAAAATCTTTTTCGACCCTATGAGGGAGGGAGTGTAACAGCAAAAACTCCCCCTTTGGCTACGGGCCTAATTCCGATGCATATATATTTCACATTTGCTATGATGCACGACTATGCTTTTCATCGGATAATGAACATTCTTGAAATAAACCTGCAAAAATTTTCTGAGGGCCTCAAAAAATGACTCTAAAAAAAGTATATTTATGAGCACGCAGTAAAAAGACTCATAAAGGAGTCTTTGCCCAGCAGAAAAGTGGACCAAATTTGAAATAGTTCTGAACTAGTTCCAAAAAGGACCAGTACTAGTTCCACTACAATACCCTTTAACATTGAACGAACTGACGCTTTTTGCGGGTTGATGTCATAGGAAAAGACAATTGTCCCCATAAACACTCCTTTTTCCCCATATTTGAACTAGTTGCATTAGAAACATTTTTAAACTGCTTGCTTTTGCATTAGCCTGAAAGTGGTTATTTTTTAACTAGTTTTAAAGTGAACATATCAAAAGTGTAAGAATTTAGTGCAATGGAAAGGTCCTAAAGATCTCATTTGTACCATATTTTCCATCCACAATCAAGAAAACATTTTGTCTATAAACATTTTTTTTTTTTTATTATTTTTTCTTGTGCGCAGCAAATTTTAAAAAGTAGCCAGAACGCGTTTATTTTTGTCAGCAATACTTTTGAAAACAAAAGCAAAGATAACTATTCTACACTGAACGCCTTTTGTACTTTTTCAGAGCTACTGCGAAGTGCGCTAGAAATGAACTAGTTCACTTTTTCAATTGACTCCAAAATAACTGCTGGGTGGTTTGATTGTAAAATTATTGCTCAGAAATAAGACTCTAAAAGAGTATTTTTTATGAATGGCAAAATATGGAAATATTTTTATTTTTACTTTTAATATTATTAAATAAATAGAAAAAAATGGCACATACGATTATTTCGCGCAAAGGGGTTTTTAATTATTTATTTAGATAATATTGTACAAGACAAAGTCTTTTATAGCACACCAGAGTGGCGAAAAGCAGTTTCTGAGGTTTTATTAACATCATATAAATGTCAGAAATTAGTGTTTATAAAGAGTTTTTAAACCATTAAAGAGCCTTTAACAGGAGACTTATGGTTCTTAAAATAATAACTTCTATGAGTTCTGAAAGAGTTTTCATATGAGTCTTTAAAGATTTCATTCCATAAAAGAGTCTTAATTTGAGTCCAAAATGTAACATGAAGCAGTCATTATTATGAATCATATTTTGAAGCCAACAACCTACCAAAATGTACTCATAAAAGTACTCATAAAGCACTCTTTTTGAGCGCATTATTTATATGAGCCTTAAAAGAGTCTTTTAAGAGTCATAATGTTTGTTGGGAATTTCAAAGAACTACAAATAAAATTGTAAATTAAAACTCTCTAGCACTAAATTTTCTAACATTATGCCACGATTTTTGAAAAAATAAATAAACTTTGATAATTTTGAAAAAAAAAACGAAATCTTCCCAGTATTCAAGACATTGAGCTTTAAGTGCAAACTTTAATATTACCTGAAATAATAAAATTCGATTGTAAAACAAAGCTTTTTGCAATGCGAAGGTGTTAAGACTTTAAGCTTGTAAGTGTACGAAAGTGTAAATGCGTTGCTGAAATTAAAACTCACTTGTTTTATTATCAAATACATATCTGTGTGTATGCGTGGGACGTTACTTTATGGAAGTATTAATGCATCCTTGAATGTGTCGTTAAATGTGAGACTCTCCAAAGGAGTGCGTCCTGGCTGGTGTTGCTTACACAAAAGCACTTTTTTTCTTTACTCAACTCGCTTTAATGTTCTTTAGTGCAAGTGTTGTTGAAAGTTATGATATGTGTGTGACTGTCATATGTTGATACAAATCTATTTATTGCATGTTGGATGTAAGTTTTTATTTTAAAAGTATTTTTATTACAAAATTTTCGATTTACATTTTACATTAATTTATTTATTTTCAAGTTAAACTTAATAGAAAAGGCTGTTGTTTTTAGGATTAATTTCTGAGTATAATTGTGCCTGAGTTTTCTTTATCTATACATGAGGGTTGCCTTTTAAGTTTTAAGCCTAACAATGAAAAAACAGTGGTGAAATCAATGAAAATATTTTTATTGCTTTTATTTTATTGGAACATCCGAAACCAGGGCTCTGATCACGTATGATGAGAATCGGTTGTCGATATCGTCTTGACGATAGTTTAACTTCACGTTACTCTAAAACTGTAGTATCGTCTTAACGATATCGTTTTGCTTGCTTCATGTATAGATAACAACTGTCAAATGATATCGTCGAAACGATTATCTCGCGCGATAGCTTATTAGGTATCGTTTGGCTATGTTAATAGTTGTAAATAATAATAAAAATAATTTTTAAATGTATCGGGTGCGAAATTTGATTCTGTTTTTGAGTGACGAACGTAATTTGCAAAAACGTAATTTGTTTTTTTGACAAATTAAGCTTTATTCAGCGCTTTTGCCTATCAAAAGATTTCTTCTATCAAAAAAGTATGTATCGTGAATACATTTTTGTAAAATAATAAATTAAACTTTGTTCATTAGTATATTAGAGACATTCACCTTCAAAGTCAAAATACCTTAAATGCGATGATTGTAAGTATATTTATTAACTTTGCCGAAAATTCGTATAATTCCTCGGTTTAGAGTCATTAAGGGCCGTTTTCTCATCTTACCTTTAAAGTTCACTTTAGTTGCCGACCAAATAAATTTATCCTCTCGGCAAAGCAAATTTGGTTTTCTCATGTTACCTCTAAGTTATTATTTTATATGTATGAAAATACGGCTAGGCCGTACGAAAAATGGCAGTTGTCATTACGCTTCTGAAATATTCTTGGCCTAGTATTCTGCACTTTTGAATCTTCCAACATGGCTTCTAGTGCATTGATTTGAAACACACGCCTTTTATTCATTACGAATATTTATTTTGTTTATTTATAAGAATATTATTGAATTTATTTTGAAGTTGGCAAACGGCTGTTTTGTGTTTACAAAATGGGCAGCACTTAAAATTTTATCTGTGTTATAAAATTTACAACCAGCTTGAACCTCCCGTTAAAATTTATCATATCGGTAACACTAAAGGCAACATGAGAAAATGAGAAACAGCTAAAGGTAACTTTAAAGTGAACTTCAACTAAAGTGAACTTTATAGGTAAGATGAGAAAACGGCCCTAAGACTTTTTTATATAATGCTGTAGGGATTAATAATTACTTGATTAAAAAAATATTCCAAGTAGTGTTTTATCAAGAAAAAATACGTCGTTTTTTATTATGAAATGATAGTACAAAAATATAAAAAGTTCTCAAAGAAAACCGGAAGTGAACTTTTAAGTGAAAAATTTTAGTAACTTCGACCATTTATTTTTAAATCTTTTTTTTACTCAAGACAAAGCTAAAACTATGCAAATGTTACACGAAAAGTTTCAAAATGCGATCCGCATTCGTTTATGAAATAGAGGACGTTATGTGCACAGCACACTGAACGTGCAAGCCGAGCAGTGTTTTTTACAATTTCCAGTGTTTTTTATAAGTTCAGACCCAAACCGGCTGGCTTATGCATGCGCTATTTGCGGTGCTCTGAGGTTTTTCAGTGACTTTTAAACTAAAAAACTGAACGATGAACGAGACGATAGCGAGGGTCTTATGTGAATCAAACTTTTGACGATATCGTCAGATGGTATCGTTTGAAAGACGATCGTTTTGAAAGTTACGTTATGAGAGCCCAGGTTTTTGGAAGCCTCAACAGTATGTTCGGGTGTAGAAAAACGCTCACCACGCATTTTTTTTCTTAATATCAGTCAACAAGAAGAATTGAGTGGTAAATCGGGATTGTAATCGGGCGGGTGTCCATTCAATTTCATTGTTTTCTAATTCCAAAAGCATTTTTGTTTGAGCTGATGTGTAAAAACTCGCATTGTCGTTATGGATGATGACTTTCCTTCGGTGGTTTGTTTTCCTCAATTCTCCGAAGACAATCAAATGCTTGTGTACCATTCAGAATTAACAGTGTTCCATTGCTCAAGTGAAAAACAATTTTCTGCAAAAACTGGCAACCATTTGGAAAAGGAACACTAACAACAAAAATCACCCATGGTATGTTACATACCCTCTGATGTTATGTAACAGAAAAAAGATAAAAGCTCTAAGTTTATAAAAAGAGGAATTTGTTTTTAGCCATAAAAAATTCTTAGTAATATTGTCGGTAATTGTCAGAATCTATCAAACTTAATAAGCTGAATGGATCACAACGAAAATAAGGCAAGACTACTGATGAGTTGGTGTAGCGGTGAATGAAATAGCTGTCTAGTCTGCGGTGTGATGTGCTCTATATGGAGTTGTTATTGTTAGTTTTTTTCTTCAATAACATACAGGGTGGGCCATCTAGTGGTTTCTTTTCAAATCATAGGTTATTTTGACACTGACAGTTGTTTTCCGCTTCGAAATATTGACATAAAGTCATAATCATACCGCCGCGGAAAAAAATTAGTCGTTTTAAGCTTGAACAACGTTCGGAAATAATGGAAACTTCATCAAAACTTATCTTTTCTGACCAGGCGCATTTTCATCTCGGCGGCTACGTTAACAAACAAAATTGCCGTATCTGGGGCTCGGAAAACTCACACGTTATTGTCGAGAAGCCGATGCATCCACAGAGAGTAACAGTTTGATGCGGATTGTGGGCTGGTGGCATCATTGGACCATTTTTCTTCGAAAATGAGACTGGGAAAAACGTTTCGGTCAACGGTGGGCGTTACAGAACCATGTTATCCGGCTTTTTTTTATGAAATTGGAATGACGCGCCATACCACAATCGATCTTTTGCGCACCAAATTCCCAAATCGTGTTATCAGCCGTCTTGGCAATGGAGCTGCGATTTGGCACCTTTGGACTTTTTAAGTGAACGATTCAATCAGTGGCGTCCGTGGCGTAGTTGGTTAAAGTGCGTGGCCGCTATGTCAAAGAACCTGAAGACCCAGGTTCGAACCCCAGCAGCGACAGAAAATTATTTGAATTAAAATAATTTTTCTGTACGGCCGCCACCTCTCTGCAGACAATGGCAAACCTCAGAGAGTAATCAAAATGCCATGTAAAGCTTCTTGAGAACGAGAACATTCCGTTCATCGCCGTTCGGAGTCGGCGTTAAGCATGTAGGTCCGGTTCTCGGTCAATTGTGTAGAAACTTAATAACACGCACAACACAATTGATCATAAGAAGCTAGGTCAAAGTCCTTTCAAGGGCTGAAATGGCCAGTTATTTATTTATTTATTTTTATGATTCAATCACTTAAGGGCGATATCATCCAAGCAATCCGTGAGCTACAGTTCGAAACCATCAACAAGGTCTTGGAAAATTGAAGTGACAGAATGCGCTACTGCGAAGCCAGCCGAGGCAGCCACTTGAACGAAGTAGTGTTCCATAATTAATGGGAATCTTTGGTCTTACTAATAAAGTGGAAATAATACATGGGAAAAATTGAATTTTGTTAATTTTATTGCATTTAAAAAAAAATTGTATTTGGCCCACCCTGTACTTGGTCTTGAATGAAAAAGGTTAGATTAAATTAAATTCATTTGCTTGGATTTGGAACTTTTGTCGGGGTTTTCTCACTTTGAAAGACCCAAACAGTGGATTATTGCTGCTTTGTTTCGGGTTCATAAGCGTAGATCCATTATTTGCCTTCTGCGGTGATGTCGTAGACGTGTTTTGAACCACTTCTACTGTATTTTTTTCAGGATTTCCTTGCACCAATCGACACGAACCTTTTTTGGAGCAATCGTCAAATTATGGGGTATCCAACGGAAAGAAACCTTTCTGACGCTTAAATGCTCATGTTTAACTGAATGTTTGCTAGTCCCACTAATACCCAAGAACCACTCCATCTCACAGTATGTCACATGCCGGTCTGCTTTCAACAGTTCAGCATCGATGTTTTCTGTCACAACACGCCTTCTTGGACGACCTTCGCCTTGGAGAGAACCACGACTATTCTCGAACTCATTGAACTAGCCTTTAACTTTCGCTGTTTGTGGTGCTTCAAACCCATAAGGCGAACAAAGTTGATTGATACATTTTTTTTTTGTCAAGCCACGTCAAAAATCGTTAAAAATCATCACCCAAAAATGTTCACGTGTTAATTCCATTTTTCGGCTGAAACACAATTTTCAAACCACTGTAAATAACACAATAAGAGCACATCTATCAAAACGTTGCGAGTACATTTGAGTTGGAAAATGACAAATTTTCGAATGGAACTGTCAAAATTCATCTGGCAATGCTTAGTGTTGCCGAGGCGCAAGACTTAAAAGGCAGCCCTCGTATTTTATTGATACTGCCTCCGAGTTCCTACACATACATAGCTCCATTCTTTACTCTTGTTTTAATCGTAAGTATTAGTTGTGCTATTTTTGTTTTTTTTTCGTATCCACCAATGTTGAAAATATCAATAAAACTAAAATAAAATTTATGAAATCCCATTTAAACCAAAAACCATTTTACAAGAAATAAAAATACCATTTGCGGATTAGGTTCCATTTTATAACTTAAGCTGCTTCGTAGTATTTTTATTCTCCTCCTTAATACCATTTCCCTCGCTTTTATCGCCTTTTCATATAAATAAAAAGAGGAAGACGAAGAAGCAGAAATATGTATATAAAGAAAAATACAAAGTTGCCCGAGGACGTTGTGGTCACATCATTAGGGTGCGGCAGGATTCTGAATTTAATGGAAATTGGGTGAAAGCTGCGCCAGCGGGTCACAGTAAAAGAAGCTAAGAAACAGCAAATATATCCAAAAGGTAGCAAAAGATGACGTATAAGAAATGAAAAAAATTACAAGGAGTAGAAAATAAAATAAATAAAAAATACATAGTAAAAAGAAGACGAATAAGGATAAACACTTCAAATTAATTGCTTACGAATTAGCAGCAAGATGTTTTGCAGGATATCAACACCATAGCCGGCTGAAGTGTGCCTGAAGGGCGCTGCTTAAGTCAGGAGTATGGGGAAAAAAAAATAAAGTGAAAGACTTTTAGCAGAAAGCAGAAATGAAAAAAAAATTTTTTTCATAACAAATGCTTTTTTAATTCACTCTAAGACAGCAAAGTTGAAGATGATGAGCATAGAATTTCTTGCGAAAAGTAACCACAGCTTGAAGAAATTCCTTAGATATTTTAGAAATTTTGTTCAACAATTGTTGAAAAAAAGAATAAAAAAAAGCCACAATTAAATGAAGGCCAAAGTGGAATGTAATTTTTATTTGACTCCCACACTCCCGGCCACAAAATAACAAAAAACAAAAACCAAATAAAATTACATGAAATTTTAATGAGTTCTTTTAATTATGCGCCTACAGCAGCAGCATGTCCTTGCGGCTGAAATTATATGCCTGAAATTCAATTAATTGACACAAGTGTTGGTTGTTGTTTGTATGATTGATTGGTTGATTGATTGGTTGATTGATTGGCTGATTGCTTTGATGGTTTTTGGTTTTGATGGTTTCGTGGAAACTGTAATTGTCTGTTTGTTTAATTGAAATGTATTTACAACACAAACATACTAATCGGGGTCAAAATATTACCACTTTATGCACTCAAACCAATCGATGCACAATTAATATTCGGGAAAAATATCAAATAATATGGCCGGAAATACACGTAGTACAGAGGGTCATATGTTGCGGACGCTGTGCAAGCTCAACAAGCTGCAGACACAAAACTTTCAGAATATTTAAGGTATTATATAGTTAAAAAGTATTTATTAAAACTTATGAGATTAATTAAACAAAAAATCTTCTTTCAACACTTATGATTTATTATGGATAAAATTATTTTTATTATAGTATATTTTTTGGAAAAGGATGCAGCTGTTTTGGAAAGGAAAACAGCTGCATTTTTTTATTAGTTTCTTATGACATTTCGGAAATTTCAAAATTTAATTTTTTTCTATTAGTCATTTCGGTAAAAAAAACAACAACAATAAAAATAACGGACAGTATATTTGCCAGGGCCTCTAAAAAGGCAAAAATCGTTTTATTAGCCGTGGTTTGTTTGGGTCAACTTTTTCCCAGGAAATAGGTTAGGCGAAATAATAAAGAAAAACAATTTAATAATTGAATAATAACCACATAAGACACATTCAAAAATTTTTTCAGAAATCAATAAAAACTGCGTCATTCACACATTGTTAAAAATCTTGTCCTCATTTTTTCAATGTACTTTTAGTAGAGAACGCAAATAAACGAAACGATATCCGAACCGATCTCTCAGAGGGTGATACAAAAACGTTATTTTTCATTCGTTTCATTAGTGAGGGCATGGTAGAATTCTAAGGTAGGGCCGACTCGCTTAGTGCCCTCACGCGTCAACGAAGAGCGAAAACTAAAAAAGGTGGCTGGTTGTCAAAAAAAACCTTTTTAACAAAAAAAAAAAAAACAACAAAACTAAACCGACTTCAAAATCACTAAAAAGTACAAAATAATTTTAAATAACTTTTCCCATTAATTTCTTGGTCAAATTTTAAAAGTTATTTAAATGGAAATATTGTATATTATATTATTCCATATATTATATGGAGTATATTATAATATTGGAAATCTTATAATTTTCATTTTTTCTAATTTGTTTTATTATCATCAATATATCAATTGCTTTATGAACATAAAATCTTTAAAGTCGGCGCTAATCTTACTAAGTCGAAATCTTGTTATTTTAATTTTTTTCTAATTTGTTTTATTATCATAAAAATATTAATAACTTTATGAATATAAAAGCTAGTTAGCGATTTTTTTCTTTCAGTTGGCAATTGTTGAGTACGCTGAATGTAGCCAATGTGTTCCATGCATTATTTGTGCAGCTGTTACACACTATATCAAATTCAATATGAGCTTTACAAGCTCAACCAAACCAGCAATTGTTGAGTACGCTGAATATAGCCAATGTATTCCATGCATTATTTGTGCAGCTGTTACAAACTATATCAAATTCAATATGAGCTTTACAAGCTCAACCAAACCAGTATAGTGAGAATGTTTATGTGTGCAAAGCTTTTAAAATTACTTTTAAATTTAGATTTAAAATTGCTACAGTTTCACCAAGGCAGCATAGCATAAAAAAAAAAGAGTAAAATAGTGCAGGGATGGTAAAAGATCATGATTGTGTGTCAAAGATTAGCGCCGATTTTTTTTTTTTTTTTTTTGGATTCGCCCGGAGGTAAGAAATCTCAATAGATACGTATGACCCGCGCCATACGCATGCACGATTTACATTCTAAGAAGTTCCCGGATCAGCCGGACTGATAGAATGCACCTACGTGCTAAAACTTACCACCTGTTGGCAAATAATAGCCCACACTAAGCACAATTGCTTGGCCTTTCAGCGGAAATCAAAATTAAGTAAAGAATCATTTTAAATTTGAGTATTTTTGCGCTTATGTAAACATCATAAACATCATCGAATAAAAGCATAATCTTCATAATACAAAGATATACAAGACAACATCCAAAGTAATTCACCAGACCATACATAACCGCGTTCATAACTGCTGTCATTCGGCTTGGGGCTACTGTCCAACCCAAGATCCTACGTGGAAAAGAGATGCAAATCTCAAACACCAAACCAATACCAAACATAGCACAGATATACAAGTATATATTGTGCAGGCACAATATATTTATATATTCGGGTCACTAAAATAAGGGAACACCGAGCTAAAGTTATTATTTGGATTTGCATTTGGGCCAACGCAGGTAAAAACTTGTATGGAAAAGAGATAATTTCTGACACACCAAGCCAAGAGACACGGTATACATGGTCAACTAAGGAAAAACTAAAGATCTAAAATAATTTCATGGAAAAATAAAGCAACGAAACTGAATAAAACGAAAACTTAAGGTATCTATCATATTCGATGATGCTTATTTGTTAAATCGTAAAATCTACACAATTATCGAGAGTTATATTTGTTATCACAAGGAATGCGTTAAGTATTCAAATGTAATATCATTTTGCGTTTTAAGACATCCACCGGCGTGTTTCATAAGGGGGAAGAATAATATTGGGGTTCCAACGATAATGTAAAGCAAAAAGTAAGAATTGTTTTTGGACCGATTCTAATGCATCGATGTGGACATTGTATTAAGGGTTCCATATTACGGATGCATATTCAAGAATTGGTCTAACAAGAGAGGTATAAAGTATTTTAGTAGTGAAAGGATCGTTGAATTCTTTAGCCCATCTTTTAATGAAACCAAGGACACCTCTAGCCTTATTTACCACCAAATTAACTTGAAGTTTGAAACGAAGTTTAGGATCCATAATTATACCTAAATCAAGAAAACTGTGTACAATTTCTAAGTTAGTATTATTTATAGTGTAATTTATACTTTTAGCAATTCGGCGTGAGAATGTCATTTGCTTACATTTTTTTAAGTTTAATTTTAAAAGGTTAAAATTACACCACTCAACTAGACTGTTTAAATCCGATTGTAAGAGTTGTTGATCTTCAGGCGATTTGTAAGTTACGAAAAGTTTCACGTCATCGGCGTACATTAAGACGTTAGTGTGTTTTATTACAGAAGGAAGGTCATTTATAAACAGTAAAAATAAAACCGGACCAAGATGACTTCCCTGCGGAACACCAGATGTGACCAAAATATTTTTTGACATAGAATTCTTATATAAAACTTTTTGAGAACGATTCGACAAGTACGAGTTAATCCAGTGTAATAGTTTGACGGGAAACCCAATTAGATGAAGCTTTTTCAGAAGAAGATAATTATTGACACAATCGAAAGCTTTGCTAAAGTCTGTATAAATAACGTCAGTCTGTCGTCCTAAAGTAAAACCTTTGATGACACGCGAAGTAAACTCCAAGAGGTTAGTTGACGTAGATTTTCCCTTTAAGAAACCATGTTGAGAGGTGGAAATGGAGGAAGATACAACGTGGGTTATTTGATGAGTTATAATTTTCTCAAATAACTTAGGGATTGCGCTTAGTTTTGCGATACCTCGGTAATTGCAAACATCAATTTTTGAGCCGGATTTATGAAGAGGTATTATATAAGATTTTCTCCATATATAGGGAAAATGACCACTGTGCAAGGATGTGTTAAAAATTGTTGATAGGGGAGAACACAAACTAATAGAACAATGTTTTAAAATGCAGCTCGGGATTTCGTCAGGAACAGTCGTAAAAGAAGATTTAACTTGTCGAAGGTAATGCATAACTATATTAGAATCTATTACGGGGGTTTCAGAAGAGTTAACTGGTGGTAGGTAAGGATATTCAAGACTCATGCTCAATGGTATATCGGAGTAGGTTGTTTTAAATAAGTTTGCAAACATGTTGGAAACTTCGATGTCGCAAGATGCTTCTTCATTATTGAATTTCATAAGAGGTGGGAAGCTGGAGGTCTTTCGTTTTGAGTTGACAAAAGTGTAAAAAAGTTTCGGATTATCTTTGAATTGAATTTTTATTTTGGCAATATAGGCAGAGTAGCACTGTTTATTTAATAGTTGATATCTGTAACGACAAGAGGAATAGCAAGCGAAGTCTTAATTAGAGCCTGACTTTTTATATTTTTTAAATAAGCGATTTTTGGAATTTTTTAAAGACTTAAGTTCATTAGTTAACCAAGGAGGGTTTAAAGGTTTGAAATTACTATTTTTTTTTGGCACAGATAATGAGAAACATTTTTGCAATGTATCATTAAGAAACTGTACTGAAGATTCGACATCATAAAAAGAGTACGAAGACCTATTATTTAAAATTGGGGACCAGTCAATCCGCGCGAGAAGAGCATTATGTTTAACATAGTGTGCTTTTTTAAAGTTAAAAATTTTATTATTTCGCGTATCTGGAGCTAATTTATTTTCATTTATGTTGCCAAGTAATATTGTTATTTCAAGAGTTGGATGATAATCGTCTTCAGGTAAGGAAACTGGGTTCGTAGATAGTGCATCTATCTACAAATACAAGGTCAAGAGATCTATAATATTTATTAAGAATATTATTAACCTGCTGAAGACACAGATCGGACATCTTATCTAAGAAATCATTTATCCAATCAGAGGCAGAAATAGGAGTAAGAAATGCGGAATCATCGGAAATACTCCAGGATACAGAAGGTAAGTTGAAATCACCTAATGCAATGATAGTATCCATATTTTTAAGCATATTATGGACTGTTTCGATGGCACTAATATGGTTTAGGTAAATTGTTAAATCACTTTTAGGTGGAATGTAAGAGCAAGTAAGAAAAATCGTATTATTATTTACTTTAACTGTAACACAAATAAACTCCAGGTCGTTGGTACCAGGAATTGTTAATTCCTCCGAAGCAAAGCTTCAAAGCTTTTATGTTCATAAAGCAATTATTATATTGATGATAGTAAAACAAATTAGAACAAATGAAAATTATAAGATTTCCAATATAATAATACATATAACAAACCAAGAAATGAATGGGAAAAGTTATTTAAAATTATTTTTTACTTTGTAGTGATTTTGAAATCGGTTTTTCTTTGTTAAAAAGTTTTTATTTCTTCCTTTTTAGAGAATATTTATGTAATAGAATTCTTGAGGACAATTTCAAACATGAAACTTTGTTTATAAAAAATTTGTTTTATTAATTCCTGATAGTTTTTTGGGTATTTTCTATTTCTGTCTCTTTACAATTTTTATTAAATTGCAACGCTCTTTTTATAATCCTGCCCAATTTATTGATCGTACTTTATAATGATGCTACCTAGCCCTGTGCCAAATTTCAGGAAACAAGTATCAATATTAACCGTAATATAGTACTTTCCTTAAAGTGCCACACCCTATGTATAATCCCGCTCACTTTTGTAATGATTCTACCTACCCACCCATCCACCTGCATACCAAATATTAGTACCCTAGTGTCAATATTAACTGAGATATAGTATTTTTTTAATATTGCTCATTTGTTGAATAACGCCCACTTTTTTACGGTAATTTGTAGTAACTGTGCCTACCCATGTACTAAATTTCAGTGCCCTAGTGTCAATATTATTAGATATATAGTGAGTTTCTAATATTGCCACACACCTTTGTCAAATAACGCCCACTTTATTGACAGTAATATGTAATAACTATGCCACCCAAGTACTAAATTTCAGCACCCTAGTGTCAATATTATTTGATATATAGTGTGTTTCGAATATTCCCACACCCCTTTGTCGAATAACGCCCACTTTTTTACAGTAATTTTTAAAAATTGTGTCTACCCCTGCACTAAATTTCAGTACCCTAGTGTCAATAATATTTGAGATACAGTGTTTTTCTAAAATGACCAAACCCTTTTGTCAAATAACGCCCACTTATTTGCAATAAATGGTATCTAAAATTACACTAACAGCCCGATTCTGTGTACTTGATATATTTACCTTATTAAATATTTATCAAGTATTGACTATTTATCAAGACTTGATATTCTGTGATCGAAAAAGAGCTCTTTAATGGTTGCTCGTAGCAGGCAATATCAACGTTAATATTTACATAATAATGTTAAGGGAGTAGTACCAATCTTTTGGTAGAAAAGAACATACATTTTTAATATTGTTTTTTTTAATCATAATTATTAAATATCAATTTTAAACTTTTTGTGACATATTTATAAATGTTTGAAGATAACAAAAAAAAAATTTTTATTATTACTTCTTCATCCGGTAGCCGGGCGATGAAATCAAGCACTAAAAAAAAAACACAGGTGCGTCACTGGACACACGAGAGAAGCGAAGCATTTTTGCAATTTCAAAGATTTGAGAATTTAATGCCTGTTTTCGATTAAAATAATTTTTGAATTGAAAACTTTAAAATAACAAAGTTTTTCGTTTTTGTATGTGAGCACCCGTAAGGAGAGGTCGGAGGGGATAGGTCCTCAAGGGAAAAATGTTCCCTTTGCAAAAATAATGGGGGTTGATAATACATATTAACCCTCTCCGGCCCTCCTGTTCAGTTGTAGGGAATAAATATACAAAACTCATTAAATTTGTTTGTAGCGTAACGACATCTAGTAGTAAGTAGAAGCAACATTTGTGTTTTTTAGTACTCTTGTTTGTATAGCCAATACACAATCTATAGTGGTTATTGTGTATTGGCTAATGGTTATTGTAGGAGATGAAGGCTTGTAGCCAATACAATTCATATAAATAGATTATTTTGATCTACTGCAACCATAGCTTTAGTTAATTCTTGATATTGAATCAGCAAAATTTACCAACAAGGGGTTTTGGTGCGATGGCTTAAGCTTTAAACTATCAGTCGACGGGCATGAGTTCAATTCCTGCAGCGGACAAGAAATTATTTTTAATTTAACATTTTCTGGTTCAATTGATGCAAGCAAAAAACAATATCAATTCTAAGAAAAAAGGTGTCGGAAAAAAGTGTCGTTTTTTCTGATTTCACTCTAGCAAATCGCAGAACGAGGCGTAAAAAGCTTCGCTTCAAAAAGGTTGTCCCGCTGCTGCAACTTAATGTCAGGAACGGCTAATATGAAACAAAAAAATCAAAATTTCTATTATTGGTGATAACCTCTTACGTGGAAATTAACCACATTTAGGGAAAAAGTCCCCTATGTAAAGGGGTGTATCCAAAATTTACAAAAAAATATTGCCCGTTTTTCAAAATTTTTTTCAAAATTTGGGACAACCTTTTTTTTTTAGTGCTTGATTTCATCGCCCTCTACCGGCTGAACAAGTAATAAAAAAATTTTTTTTTTGTTATCTTCAAACATTTATAAATATGTCACAAAAAGTTTAAAATTGATATTCAATAAATATGATTGAAAAAAAATATATTTTTGAATATCAAACATACCAAAAATATATGTTTTTTCTACCAAAAGATTGGTACTACTCCCTTAATAATAATAATTATTTTCTACAAATTAATACACTTTTGTGGAACATATGGAAAATGAAAGCAGAAATCGTTTAATTATACCTGCTGTTGTTGTTTGTGTATCGAGTGTTGCCAGATTGAGGTAAATTTCCCTAATTGAGGTAATTTTTACTCATTTTATGGGCAGAGGTAAAAAAGGTAATTTTGGACCAAAAGTGGTAAATTTTGCGAAAATAATAATTTTTTTAGACTTGTTAATTTTTTGAGTTATTGGCAGCACTGTTACCTCTCTGAACATACTCACAAGCAGCATAAGAGCCTGAACCAAAGAGGATGTCGGTTGGCGATTCACTTTCGGAGAAATCCGCTAAGAAGAAGTCCAGAATAGGAGCTGTTGTCGGTTCAGCGTTGCTTTTCAGTGTGTGAATGGTACAAATGTTATATTTTCATGTTTTTGTTGTTTTGAACAAAAAATGATAACGGTTTTTAATCACTTAAAAATTTTTTAATTTTTTTATTTTGGGGAAAGGTAAATTTTTTCCGAAAGTGGTTAATTTCAATTCATCTCTCTGGCAACCAGTAAGGCCATTTTAGCCTTTTTCAGGGTAGATTTAGCCTTACATTTACGAATTAGCTTCATGGCTTTTTTTAGCCTTTTTGGTTTTTAAAAACAGCTTTTTTTGGCATTTTTGGAGAACTGTCGAAAACGAAGCCTTACATTAAAAAATTGTTCCATATTTTGCCTATAGACTACGCTGAAATCATGGCAAGTTGGTGGCTATACTCAATCTGTTTTGGGTATAATAAATGTCCTGACTCAATACAACACTGTAAAGCAAAAAGAAATATATCTGAAAATTTACACCTGGCAATACAGCGTTTGTTAAACGTCACAATTTCGTTCCAATTAGCGCGCCAAGCCGCCTATTTTATTGTGAAATTCTACATTTGTGATTTTTGTGCTAATATGAGACATTTGTGCTAATATAAGATAATGGAAAAGTAAGTCTATTGCATTTTCGTGTTTAACATTTTATTAGTTTTCCGTGGTATCGTTTAGGTATTTGAAAAAAATTAACTAAAACGCATTTGGAACAAAACTGAAAGGAAAGTGCGGCTTCTTATGAAGTGTCGAGCATCAGCAAATAAATCAGGTATTTAATAATATTGACACTTATGTTTATATACGTTAATAGTAATGGAATTAATATTTATAGAAATGCACTGCAAAATAAATCGGAAAGTGACTGGAGTTCTGTGAGCGATTCGGATGACGCCCTATCGCTGTCCGCCAATGAAGCAACATACGAAAAAAAAAGTTTTTATTATCTTCTTATTCACATGAATATATTATTAAAGAATATTAATTTTATTAAATACAAGCAGAAAGTACGCAGAAATTGGCTGAGTGATAAAAGGTTTCGGAAGAGGCTGGCAAATGATGAAGATCAAGTAGATCACAGTGAAAATCATGCAAGTTTCGTTGGTGTAGCTGCCAACGAAACAGACTGTCTAGTCTGCTGAGTGATTTGCTCCATACAGAGTTGTTGTTGTTGCTAGTTGCTTTCTTCATTAACATACTTGGCCTCGAGCTCAACAATTGGTCTTAACAATTGAATAAAGAAAGTGACATTAAATTTAAATCGATAATTTTTTCATCCAGTCGTAATGAATAAAAGAGGCTGATTTAACTACCTTTAAATATATTTTTGCTTATCTTTCGTAATGAATTACAAATATAATTTTTTTATTGTACCTATGAATTTGTACCTATGAAACCTACGTACCTATGTATGTATATTAAAAATTAATTTTATGTTTAAAATAAAATAAAAACCTTAAAATTGTTTAAAAAAAGTCTGGGGTTTTTTTAGCTTTTTTTTTTAAACATTTAGCTTGTTTTGACTTTATTTTTTGCCGATTTAGCTTTCTTTTTTTTAAGCTCGTGGCCACACTGCTGGCAACACTGCCTCAAGCTGCTTATAACGCTCTGCTCTCTGTGTCATGCTAATAATGAGAACAATTAGCTGTTGACAGGAATTCACCTCCTCTGCTGAATTACGAAAACTTTTTATTTATCAAGGTTGCTGTAGAATACTAAAAAAGCTTTCGCTTGATAAAATTCTTTACAAATTTTATTGATAAATTACTTATCAAGAAAATGCAGAATAGAGCTGTAAAGCTATGAATAATATTTTCAATTATTAATATTTATATTATTATTTCTCATAACTTACGCTTAAATTTTCACTATATGTAATACAGCTTCTATTTTACTTAAAATATAATAAAATAATGTACCCTCTTTCTTCTGTGTGGGTGTTAACAAAACAAAAACTTGTTGTGTTTGTTGTGATCAAAAAATAAACAAAAGCAGTTGTGATCAAAAAATTGCAATTTAACCCTTTCGGCATATTTGTTGCCATACGGCAACAGTTTGCTTTGTGGCTCTGTTTCTAGTTTGGGACACCCAGCTTTTTAACAATACATTTTTAATAATAAATTGAAATGTGATGAAAAAGAAGAGAAAATCAAAAATACGAAAATTAATTTTTATAACATGTTTTTCAAGGTTATTCCGAGTGAACTCACGTGCGCGACCATGCGGCCACGCGACTTCAAAAGAGCAAATTAAAAAATATATTTTGAAATATTTCCGAGAATTTTCTAAAGCTAACGGTATTTAAATGTAATACAACGAATGTAAGAGATCTTGTTTACATTTTTAGTTAGAAAAAATATGTGGTATTTATAGCGCTAGAAGTTTTTAAATTTTTTTTGAATATTTCTAAAAATTTTTGTAGTATCTATTAGGAAAGCAATACGGCTTTCAAACTTTATACTCAGCTTATTTTAGTCAAAAACTGATCCTGAACGAAGTTTGGAATGTTTAGAATTGCCAGGGCTAATTTGGCACTGAAAGGGTTAAATAAATAAAACTCGATTTTTTTTACACAAAACGCATTTAGTTTTTCATTCATAAAAACTGTTTTGGCAGGTCTTGGCAGCTAATTTTTTTTTGTAAGTTTTAGTATAAGTCCAATAATGATTTTAATCTAAACGAGCGCACACCGGTCAACGCCGGAATATAGTTATTCTCTGCCAAAAATGACTTTAAACTGTTTGTAGAGTTTGAAATATAAAAAGTTATTTGGCTTAAAAAAAATGCAATGCATTCTAAGTCTGACTATGCAAGTTTATTATTTCATATTATTTCTTTAAGACTAAAAAAACCAAACCATATTTTTTTCAGTGGTTCACATGTTATTGAATTTAAAATATACCTCTTGTTACGGAGAATTTATTGAACTCTTTATTATATATCAACTTTGATGGTTTCTGTACAATAATACTGTAAAGATTTCAACAAGACCTTTTGGAAACATGACAATTGGACAATTCTTAAAAAATAAAAATTCAATATCGGCCATAGGAAGCCATTAATTTTCGTATTTAAATCCACTTTTAAACCACTGTGCGTCGTCGGCTTGTTGGCATAGACCAATGACTTAACGTAACCCCAAAGAAAATAGTCTAGAGGCGTTAAATCGCACGAACGAGGCGGCCAATCGACTGGCCCATTTCTTGAGATAACACGCTCATAGGTAGGGCTCGTTTCGACAGATCACTTTTGGCGCACGTCAGTGACGGTCGTGTTCCCGCCTTCATATTTTTATTCATTAAAATGCGTTCTAACGTTCTTCAATCACACTTTTTTTGTATAAACACCGTCATTATTATTTTTGTAACATAAATTGTCTTTCTCTTGTTTATATAAATTATATATAAAAATGCACATTTTTTACTGGCATTTTCAGCATATTTTAGCAAAATATTTATGCCACAAAAAAGGTTAAAAACACCCTTTACATTATGAAAATCTTGCTTTTTTTAAACCTCTTAAAAGCTTTGTATCTGTAAGATTTATCATCAAAAGTAACAAAATTGTTGCATAAATTCACTGTTTTTCAATTTTGACTTTGGTTTTTATTTGTTTTGTATGTCCAAATTCGTTAAATTGATGCCCATTAATAATTCCCAAATATTTGCAAATGATGCAACATATGTGGGCGATTTATTTTTAAATTATGTGTTGTGCCTATTTTAATGGTTATTTGAAACGTAAATTTACATTAATTGTGTTTATATGTATGTTTATACCTATGCATACATGCATATTTCTGCCAGCGAAGGATTTTATTGATTTTCAATCGAATGAAATGTTAAGCATTACTTGTAAGCTTCTCAGTTTTGTAGGACGGAACTTTGCACGGATTTACTCTATGCTGACGCAGCTACTTCTTTTTGTTGTAGTTTTTCATTTAACCACACCATGTAGTTTATTGTTGTTAAGTTGCACATAATAGCACAAACACACACATACACAAACACACACATACACAAACATACGCATACACAAACACATCTTCGAACAGCCAACCAACGTTGTTAACGTTTGATTTAAAGAAAAAAAATAATACATATAGTCAAGGTGATGCTGGTGAAGCAAAAAGGAACTGCATATCATATCCGTGTGTCGGAAAATGAACAGAAAATGTGGTTTCTATCTACTTGATTTGACAGGCTCTCCAACAATGATTTCATTGTTTGCTGCACACTGAATTATGAAATATATATGATATATGTATAATATACATATATATATATATGTATATGTATATACACAATATCTTTTTTTGTTGTTGTTGTCGGTACTGATGACCTTGTGTGCGCTGGCGTTATTCTAGAATCACGATAGCTATCGTTAAAAAAAAAATCATTTGAAAGGATATCCAGTGATGCGAGCGTAAGAAATTTTTTCTTTTTAAATTTATTAAATTTAAAAATTTTGCGGTTTAATAAATTAAAAGGCTTTAAATAAATAAAGGCTTTGCTCCCTCCTTTGTGCTTGGTACAAAAGGTTTTTAACGTTTTATTTCAAAAGTTTAAGCCAATTATTATGATTGTGCAGAAACTACATCTAAACTGTACATAATAAAGGAAAATGATGCATACTTAGGTATTTCACTTTAGCTCTATCATGGTTATCCTTTGTAAGTCATGCCAACAAAACTTGACGCCCAGCCTCAACCAATGTTATAGCTGCCTGCGGCGGCATTGTTTAACGATGCCGCACTTGCTTGTAAATATTTTCATAGACGCCAATAAGCGTCATAAAGCAGCACAAAGGATTTTTTATATTGATTTATGAATTTTGTAGACTACTTTCAGGCTTTTGCAGCGTTAATAAATTTTGTAGATATTGCATTGCGTAGAAAACTTAGCATGCTTTTAGGCAACTGCAAAAAACTGCTGCATTTTTAAACTAAGTGAAGTTGTTTGTGATAAACTCTTGGCTAATAGATTGTGAGCTAAGGCTTATTTTGTTTTTTTAAATGCAGCTCTTGCTCACTAGCTCACGAGCCGGAGTCAAGAAATATTTTAAAAGCACATTTCCGTTCCCTGAAATAAACGTAAAAACAAAAAAAAGTTATAATTTTTTTAACATGATTTTGGGCCACTCAAAATGATTGCTTCTATTTAATAACTTATCGCCTTGTTTTTGAAATTGCAAGTTTTATTTAAACCAACCAATAAGCTAAAAATGTATTAAGCAAAAGTTGATTTCTGAACAGTTTAACCCGTTTCGGCCCAAACTACATTGGGCCATATTTTTACCTTTTTTCGTCTATGTATTTAAAATGGAAAGCATTGGAAGAATGATACTGCAAACAGAATGAAACTGACCAACACCAGCAGCACAGTTAAGATCGGGAAGGATCTCACTCCTCCATACGATACCAAACGAAGTTTCAGACAATGTGATTACTTATCGTGCGACTTTTTCAACCTAATGATGGAGAAGATCATCCGAGCTGCTGATTTGAGACGCAGTGGCACGATACTCTACAAAAGTATTATGCTGCTGGCGTATGCTGATGATATCGATATTATTGGCCATAATACAGCATTCTCCAGGTTAGCGATAGATTCGAGTCGAATGGGTGTTGCATTGAACGCAGATAAGACGAAATACCTAGTGTCAACAAATAAACAGTCCCAGCGTCTTGGAAACCACGTCACTGTTGACAACATCTCCTTCGAGGTTGTTAAAGACTTCGTCTACCTGGGATCCAGCGTAAACTATTTCAACGATGTCAGTACTGAGATAAAGCGAAGGATAACTCTTGCCGACAGGTGTTACTTTGGGTGAAGTAGGCAATTGAGAAGCAGATCCCTCTCTCGACGAACAAAACTCACGCTCTATAAGTCACTAATCATGTCCGTCCTATTATATGCAGCACAAACCTGGACGTTGAATAGATCTGATGAAAAGACTTTGGAAGCCTTCGAGAGGAAGATCCTTCGTAAAATCTTCGGTCCAATCTTCGTCAATGGCGAGTACCGAATTCGATGGAACCACGAGCTGTATGAGCTGCACGCTGACATCGACATAGTTAAGCGCATTAAAATCGAGCGGCTCCGCTGGCTAGATCATGTTGAGCGAATGGAATACGACGCTCCAGCGAAAAAAATATTCGATTCGGTGCCCGGTGGTGGTCAACGCTGAAGAGGACGCCCACATCTTCGTTGAAAGGATCAGGTGTTGGATAACCTGACCACGGATGTAAGCGCCAGATAAGTAAGTAACTAAGTAAGCATTGGAAGAATTTCCTATATTTTCGAGGTTATTTTCTCCGTTTCCGTGATAATTTTCATGATTCGAGTGCACCATTCACCAGTAGAGCGAATCTAACTACGGAGTCTTAATCAGCAACCTCAAGAGCCTCCGAGTGAACAATTTCTGGCCCAAAAACTAATTTTTGTAACATTTTCGATTTAATTGCAAAGTAGTTAACGATTCCGAAGAAAAGGTGGCCATGAAAAATCCCGAAATTTTTCGTACAGGATAAAGGTACACAACGGTATGCCTCTGAACATGATACAATAAATACAGGTAGATTCGCTATATGACAGCGTACTGCCGCGAATGTCAACACGAAGTTGACAACGCATATAAAATCTCAAAGCTATGAAAAAGTTCATAGAAATTAAATTTAAGCAAACAACTTTTTTTATATGGATTTTGACAGTTATGGCAGTATTGAAAGAGAGCACAGTCAGGTCTGCATCTACCTCTCAATAATGTTCTCCCTAAGAAACAAATTTAAAAAGTTCAAAATAAACCAAAATTTTGGTCATATTTGTTAATTTTGAAAATTGGTTCATTTGAACCACGAATTTGGTCACGGTGATGTCTTGGTGGTGGATGTACCGAAAAAAAAATATGAGAACTCAAAAGTAAACAAAGAAATGTCGCACTGAACACTATTCTGCCGACACATCTCTGTGTGAACAGCTTTGGTTGAACTCAAACTAAGCTCACACTAAACTCTCTGTGTAGACTTGGCATTTGTGTTAAATTACATTTTTTCTAAGTTTGCATATTGCCTGATTTTCAATCCTTATTTTGTTCATAGTTTTGATATCAAAGTGATGTGCAGTTTTTCACAAAAAATAATGTAAAAAATAATTTTTAAAAATTTAAAAAATTCTATTAACGTAATACATAAATTTGAAATAATTTTAAAAACTTAAATATTTTAGACAAAACTTGTATGCGTCTAAAAATTAAATAAGTGAATCCAAATGCTTTTTTGAGTACTACCCAAATAAGCGTATTTAATCGAAGTAGTGCTTGAAAATTTTTTGTCTGCCGTGCAAAAATTTAGAATAGTTTATTTTATTGACTTTAATTGTTTTTTTATTGCATAGATAAATAAAGTGCAAGCACTATTGTCGCTTGACGTGTTCAACCAGAAAATATAACAAAGCAGAATGGTATAAATTCTGAATTCAATTTAATGTCCTAGAACAGAATAAAAGACAACAACATGCAAATAAATGTCAGACAGTTAAAACAAAAGCTTTTGCACAGTATGAACATTAAAAATGACAAAGCAAGGAAGTGTGCCATCAATTTTTTTTATGGCTTAATTTTTATACTCGTAGTGTTGCATTATTTCTATTCTGTTCAAATAAAATAAATACCGGCCCTTTTTGGTGAACTAGGCAAATAATAGGTTTCCTTTAAAATATTTTTATGAATTTTCACTTTCACATAATGTTCAGAAATAATTGATTATTCCATTGACTACATGTTATTAAAACAAAGCTTTGATATTGGTTGATACATCTTGCATCAGAGAAAATGAGGATATTTTGGAAATTTTTGTATGCGGAACATATCGTCAATATAGTTTTGAGATTGGTCTTTTATCATACAACTTACTAATGAAAAGTAAAAAAATTTTCAAAATTTTTACACACGTACTTATCCAAATCCTTATTCATATTTTTATCCTTATCGTTATCCTTATCCTTATCCTTATCCTTATCCTTATCCTTATCCTTATTCTTATCCTTATCCTTATCCTTATCCTTATCCTTATCCTTATCCTTATCCTTATCCTTATCCTTATCCTTATCCTTATCCTTATCCTTATCCTTATCCTTATCCTTATCCTTATCCTTATCCTTATCCTTATCCTTATCCTTATCCTTATCCTTATCCTTATCCTTATCCTTATCCTTATCCTTATCCTTATCCTTATCTTTATCCTTATCCTTATCCTTATCCTTATCCTTATCCTTATCCTTATCCTTATCCTTATCCTTATCCTTATCCTTATCCTTATCCTTATCCTTATCCTTATCCTTATCCTTATCCTTATCCTTATCCTTATCCTTATCCTTATCCTTATCCTTATCCTTATCCTTATCCTTATCCTTATCCTTATCCTTATCCTTATCCTTATCCTTATCCTTAACCTTTTCCTTATCCTTATCCTTATCCTCGAAATTAACATCGATTAGTCGCTTCAATAATTGATAAGACGTCATGAGTCACGCCAAATCAATTCCACGGTGAAACGATTGGTGGTCATAGCGCATATTTTTTTATCTTTAGCTGCATTCTTCTTAATTGTGGTCATTAATGCTTTGAATGCTTTTACAATCGATACCGAGAAATCATTAAATAATAAACAATTTTAGTAAATTAGGGGCACAGACAGTGCTCTAACATTTTCGGTTTGTTTTGATGTTACATCTTTATTGGACAAATATCTGAAATGCCTTACAAGCCTGAAAATAATTTATTTAATATCATTAAGAAGACTTCTACTCCAGCTATGAATGTTCTGTACACATATTTCCAAGAAGGGTATTTACTTTGGTAAGTTTAACGTTGACTGCCGTAGCTTAGGGTATGGTGAGGAACTAAGTTTTCTTGGAATAACAATTTTCGCAATTTAACAGATAACATGTATAAACCATAAATTAGCTGCCGTAAAGTTGATGCCGTTAGAAGTTCAAAGTTTAAAATTTAAATATCATCTCTCATCTTAAAGGATTTTTGTAGTTATTTTTAACATTTATTTTTCACCCATTTTAATTTGTAGATTAACTGAAGCAAAGTTTGAAAAAAATTATTTATAAACTTAACTTAATCATAAATTTCCTGCAGCTTTAAAAACTCTATG
The DNA here is from genome assembly GCA_943735915.1 of Pherbina coryleti. Taxonomy (NCBI): domain Eukaryota; kingdom Metazoa; phylum Arthropoda; class Insecta; order Diptera; family Sciomyzidae; genus Pherbina; species Pherbina coryleti. The sequence goes on from OX030948.1 coordinate 23,497,588, forward strand.
TTTGATAACATATAAAACATTAAAAGATGACGCATGCCCTTCCCCAAGACGAGGACTTTCGCAAGAATGAATAAAGATATGTCATATATGCAAAGTTATGTAAACTATACTGTGCAAATTTATGAATGTGCTGACAATTCTAAAGATTTTAGTGCCATGATATCACAAAACATTTATGTTGTTGTTGTAGTTGTTATGATGACATCTCTGTTGATTTGCAACATTGAGTGCACATTTTGTTCTTACCACAAGACAATTTCAAGAATTCTGATAGTGGGTTAGTTAACAGTAACTGTATGTAAATGTATGACAATGCATGTGTGTTTGTGTTTAGATTTTGAAATGTATTCAGTGGAGCTTAGTCTGATGTAAAACTTAAGTTTGTGGAGTTTTTATATAAAAATATCAAAAGCTTTAATAGTATTAAAATTATAAATAAGATCAAGTACACTGACAAAAAGAAATGTTTCAAAATTGACGAGAATTGTTACTAAATTGACGAATTTTGTGTTTAAAAAGTAGTTTGCAACAAATTTCGTCAAAGTATGAGCAAATATGTTTAAAACTTTTGAAAAACATATGAAAAAAAACTCAAATTTTGAACACAATTTTTGAACATATTGTGTTAAACTTTAAGCAAATGTTTTTTTTTTCTTCAGTGTACTTTTATTTTATTTAAGCAAATTATTCAAAAATTAATTATTTTTCACGCCGTTTATGAAGACAATTTTTTGATATTTTTTGATATGTCCCTCGTGTCAATCATTAGTCGAGTTTTTACCGTCACTGAAAATTTCTCCCATCAAGCTTTGGCATTTTAAATAAGCAAGTTGTAATAAAGGGTCTTCCATTTCAAAGTAAGAAGTAAAGTTGAAGAAAAGTGGAAGCCAACTGACTCGCCAAATCTCGAAAGAAGTCGTCCTGGAACTTTCTCTGGCAATAAAGCTGTAATTGGTACTGTTGTGTGGCTTGTGGCCCCATTTTATTAAAACCACATATCGTTCATATCCATTTCTTCAATTTCAGGCCATGCCAAAAATCAGTTAACATACGGTTTATCGCTTATAAGTGAATGTAACGGTTGCTGCTTGATAGTTTCCAAAAAAATACGGAACAACGACACCGCCAGACCATAATGCACACCAAACAGTCACTTTTTGTAGATGTAATGGCTTCTCCACAATCACTTGGAGATTTTCATATACGGCAAATTTACTTATTCACGTTTTTACCTAGGTCGAAATAGGCCTCATTTCTGAAGAAAATTTGCTTCGAAAAATCAGCATTTTTTGTAGAATAATTTTAAAAAAATTTTAACGTGTAAAATGTAAAGCGTTTTGTGGTAAAATGTTTCATATTGTAAAATTAAAAACCTTTGAATAAACAAAAACCTGTTTGGCTGATATGAACATTTGACAGAAGCCAAATACCAGGGCTGCACTTTCCGAAACCCGAAATATAGGGTTTTCCATTCAGAACTTGACAACTTTTTTTTAAATAAAACGCAAACCATTTGAGATATTTCAAAAACTTTATTTTCAGCTTGAAGTACAATCAAACCATTTATGAATGGAACTCGACTTCGTTTATATCACCACCGCGGGCACGTATGCAGCGGTCGATTCGTTGGACCCAATTTTCGATGACTCGGCCGGTATTTCGGGTTAAATGTTGGCTCTGAGCTCTTCCAACGTCGTCGGCTTGTTGGCATAGACCAATGACTTGACGTATCCCCAAAGAAAATAGTCTAGAGGCGTTAAATCGCACGAACGAGGCGGCCAATCGACTGGCCCATTTCTTGAGATAACACGCTCATCAAACTTACTCTTCAATAAATCGATTGTAATGTGTGCTGTGTGGCTTGTGGCACCGTCCTTTTGGAACCCCATGTCGTCCAAGACCATATCTTCCAATTCGGGCCAAAAATAATCGGTAATCATGGCGCGATAACGAGATGGCCATTCACAGTAACGTCACGATCGTTATCGTCGACGAAAAAATATGGTCCAATGACACCGTCGGCATGCAAACCGCACCAAACAGTTATTTTTTGTGAATGAAGTGGTGATTCATGTAGCACATGTGGATTTTCATCCGACCAATGACGCATATTTTGCTTATTGACGAACCCATTGAGCCAAAAATGAGCTTCGTTACTGAAGATGATTTTGCGATGAAATTCATCATCTTTCAATTTTTATAATTTGCAGACGTTGTTCGTTCGGACTTTACCATGATGAAAATGTTGAGTTTACTATGTATAAATTGACAATGATGATTAGTGAAAGGATGCGTTCAGAAATTCTATTCAAAGTTGTCAAGTCCATATTGGAGAACCCTTTAGATAAACCATTATATGCGTCTTTATTCTTCAATCTTTAAACCATTAGATTGTTCTTGTAGATGGAAACAGCTTTATTGATCTGGTAGTATTTTCAGTGGATAATTGATGCTTGTGGCTGGTTGCGTTTAGTTTTAATTTTTTCGTTTGGAAAACAATGTCGTCAATTGCAGTTTGACGACATTGTTCAAAAAATCAAAACTGTGTAAACCTGCGAGATAAAAGATAAAGTCGCTAAAAAACCATCTTGCAAGTACCTACCTCTATAAGAATACACATGAAAAGTTTTTCAGCATCTGTTACCATCTTCCGCTTCAGCGCGCACTACAAACGAGGCCGTAGGCTTTTATAAGAATCACACATAATTCCAATATTAAGGATTTAACTTGTATAAGTTCCATGATGTTGAGCTTGGGGTGTCAAAATAATATGGTTGATTGAACGCCTACTAGTTTTTATAAGAGTGACACTTGTTCCAAATTTTACGACCATCAATTTAATACTAGTTAAAGTTGTTTGGAGGCACTTTCTGTTTCGAGATCCCACTCATGTTGTTTTATTCGGATAAGTTTTGTCAATAGTAAATCCTTTTTAAAATTTTATATGCCTAGTATCAATATAACGCATTTGAGGTTTTGGAGCTGTGGAGGAAATGCCATCCACCAAATATCAATTTGCCTTTCCATAGGATTTTTTTTAAATACAAAAATTTTATAATGATCCAATGAGTGGTGTGGGTGTTCTTCGGAACGAAGACACACATATTGCTTTTAAGAAAAAGAAAACATTTATTTGTGAATATTTTCTGAAATAAGCTCAGAATATTCATATATTCCATATTATTGCCATCATTAACGACCTACTAAAAACTTGAAAATAATCTGGACATTTGATTTTACGTGTAATACCAACCAAATAACTTTTGGCAAGTCTTAGAAGGTCATGAATGAGAGAAGCATCAAATTCTTGCCGTCCTTAGCACTTAAAGATTCTAAAATAAATCGATTGAAATACAGAGTCGCTGTTACTTGTTGTAAAGCAAACAATAACAAGACCCCAAATTCAATTAGCAAAGAAATAAACATTAAGTATTAAGTTTAAAGTATTAAGTATTAAGTATTAAGTATTTAGCATTAAGTATTAAGTATTAAGTATTAAATATTAAGTATTAAGTATTAAGTATTAAGTATTAAGTATTAAGTATTAAGTATTAAGTATTAAGTATTAAGTATTAAGTATTAAGTATTAAGTATTAAGTATTAAGTATTAAGTATTAAGTATTAAGTATTAAGTATTAAGTATTAAGTATTAAGTATTAAGTATTAAGTATTAAGTATTAAGTATTAAGTATTAAGTATTAAGTATTAAGTATTAAGTATTGAGTATTAAGTATTAAGTTTTAAGTATTAAGTATTAATTATTAAGTATTAAGTATTAAGTATTAAGTATTAAGTATTAAGTATTAAGTATTAAGTATTAAGTATTAAGTATTAAGTATTAAGTATTAAGTATTAAGTATTAAGTATTAAGTATTAAGTATTAAGTATTAAGTATTAAGTATTAAGTATTAAGTATTAAGTATTAAGTATTAAGTATTAAGTATTAAGTATTAAGTATTAAGTATTAAGTATTAAGTATTAAGTATTAAGTATTAAGTATTAAGTATTAAGTATTAAGTATTAAGTATTAAGTATTGAGTATTAAGTATTAAGTTTTAAGTATTAAGTATTAATTATTAAGTATTAAGTATTAAGTATTAAGTATTAAGTATTAAGTATTAAGTATTAAGTATTAAGTATTAAGTATTAAGTATTAAGTATTAAGTATTAAGTATTAAGTATTAAGTATTAAGTATTAAGTATTAAGTATTAAGTATTAAGTATTAAGTATTAAGTATTAAGTATTAAGTATTAAGTATTAAGTATTAAGTATTAAGTATTAAGTATTAAGTATTAAGTATTAAGTATTAAGTATTGAGTATTAAGTATTAAGTTTTAAGTATTAAGTATTAATTATTAAGTATTAAGTATTAAGTATTAAGTATTAAGTATTAAGTATTAAGTATTAAGTATTAAGTATTAAGTATTAAGTATTAAGTATTGAGTATTAAGTATTAAGTTTTAAGTATTAAGTATTAAGTATTAATTATTAAGTATTAAGTATTAAGTATTAAGTATTAAGTATTAAGTATTAAGTATTAAGTATTAAGTTTTAAGTATTAAGTATTAAGTATTAAGTATTAAGTATTAAGTATTAAGTATTAAGTATTAAGTATTAAGTATTAAGTATTAAGTATTAAGTATTAAGTATTAAGTATTAAGTATTAAGTATTAAGTATTAAGTATTAAGTATTAAGTATTAAGTATTAAGTATTAAGTATTAAGTATTAAGTATTAAGTATTGAGTATTAAGTATTAAGTTTTAAGTATTAAGTATTAAGTATTAAGTATAGAGTATTAAGTATTAAGTATTAAGTATTAAGTATTGTATTAAGTTTTAAGTATTAAGTATAGAGTATTAAGTATTAAGTATTAAGTATTAAGTATTAAGTATTAAGTATTAAGTATTAAGTATTAAGTATTAAGTATTAATTATTAAGTATTAAGTATTAAGTATTAAGTATTAAGTATTAAGTATTAAGTATAAAGTATTAAGTAGTAAGTATTAAGTATTGAGTATTAAGTATTAAGTATTAAGTATTAAGTATTAAGTATAGAGTATTAAGTATTAAGTATTAAGTATTAAGTATTAAGTATTAAGTATTAAGTATTAAGTATTAAGTATTAAGTATTAAGTATTAAGTATTAAGTATTAAGTATTAAGTATTAAGTATTAAGTATTGTATTAAGTTTTAAGTATTAAGTATTAACTATTACAGCGTTGAAAGTAATTCTTTGAAATACACCAATATATTTAAGGGGGCATATGCGCCTCTGTATGTTGGCGTACCATAAAATCTGTGTAGATAACATTGCTATGAATTAATGTGAAGACAACCATTTGCGTTAGTTAAATAATCCGTTAGATACGCACGCTTGTTTTGCTATGAGCTGCCACATGCTCGAATTTAGGTTCTTCCTTACAGCTGAGTTCCCTTCGGTTGAGTTGAGTCTTGTTTAAATGCTGTTGGCTGCTAAGACAACGTTTCGTCAACATATTAAAAATCAGCACGGTTGGACGAACAACAAGTTTCTGTCAGGTTGATTTGAACTGATGAGGATTGATGTGGATGATTTTATCAAAGCTGAAGTTAGATGTGCTGAAGGTGTTGCAGGGAATTGAAAAGCAAAAACTCAGCTAATTAAAATGTCGCTCAATTAATCATTCGACTGAGGATTGAAATATTGATTCTATAAATACTGAAATCTTCCCACTTTGGAAAATTCAGGTAATTAATTAATTTTATTGCAAAAGTTTGCATGTCCTTATTTATTTGTAATAAGATTTTTGTTCGCATTTTCATTGAAATGAATCCAAATAATATACTTTCACGCTATACAGCGTAAGTCCATCGTTTAAGAACGAAGAAAAAAAGCTCTAAATCACTAAATAAACTTTTGTTAAATTTAGTTAAAGCTGCGTGGAAAAGTCTTTTCTAAACCAGTGATTTTGTCTAAAGGCAACAACATCAACATAAACAACAACAACAGCAACAATAACAACAATCACAACAACAACAGCAACAACGACAGCAGCAACAACAATGACAATAGCATTTCTTAGGCCATATCATTTCGCACTTGGGAAAACTTTTGCTACGCATCCACCAACAGGCAGGCAAACAGTCGCTAAATTCGAAGAAGTATTTCGATGATAAACTTTTGCAAAGACAACTTTACTTATTAATGTCTTCGCCTCTACCAGCTCTGTCACCTCCACCACCTCTGCGCCTACATCCGCTTCCACTTCGCTACCTAGCGATACGCTTAAAGAACCCTCCTTGTACGCCATCTTAATGTTTAATCAAGTGATTCATGCTTGAGTGAATGACTGTTGTTGTTGGTGTTGTTGGTGTCGTTGGAGCTAAGATATTCTATGGCACACAGAATATCGCTGTCAGACAGATAGATAAAGTAAAATGTAAAATAAAGACGTAAAAGATATAAACGTGTTTAAATAATTAAATGAAGCGAAATTCTTGTCATTCCTCGTTGTCATTGCTGAGTGTCACCAACAAAAATACCCAAAATTTGTAGTGGTAAACCTCAATGATAATAGCATTAGCAATAACAGTTACAAAAATATCAATAGTCATGGTTCTTAGCTAATGTGTTTTATCATGAAAATTTAATCCTTGTTTAAATATTTATTACATTGAGGCAATTATTCCAATTGAATTGATTTTTCTCACACCCCAAAATGATTAAACACCGAAAAGTAATATTTTCACAGCAGAAAATAATTAGTTAATGAAAAGAATCCATGATACAAAAGGTTAAGCTCATTTTAAAATGGCTGCTCAAATGTGAAATCTTGCAACAATAAAGCTGTATGAGCTACAAATGTCAAAAGCAACGACAACACTTAGAAAAACTCAAAATGACCAGCTGATTTTGACAACTATCTCAACCTGTTCTTCAACATGAGCCTACTTTGTAATTGTATCATACTTGAATCAAGTCAATTTTTTTTCACTACAACTTATATTGGCATGCATATAATTCACAACATGTTTATATGAAAACATATTTAAGATGGTGTGGATTGACAAACTATGGCATCGTTCAAAGGCGCAGTGTCTTATCTGTTACTTTACTTGGGCAAAATGTAAGCGTCTACAAGATATATTTCGTATATTCCAGTAGTTTTCTTATGATCGGTTATACTACATCTTACATCTTTGCCGAATCAAGCAAATTGTTCTCAATTCATAGAAAATAAATTTCTCAAATCAAGCAAATTATTCTAGTTTTCAGCAAATTGTTTAATTGTATTATGCAACATTTTTTTCTCTTCAAGAAAATATTTCTAAATCTAGATAAAGTTTCTTGAATTAAATATTTTTTTTAACATCATGTATTTAAAATTTGCTCAATTCTAGCAAAATAATGCTTGAATTGAGAAAGTAACGCTTAAGTGTTAAATGATAGCCTATTTGATTGATTCGAGCATGTGTAGAATGCTTGATTTTTTTCTCTTCGTGAATAAATCAATGTATTACGTTGCATGATGGAACTTTTTGTAAAATAAAAAGAAAATTAACTAATTAATATTGGTTTTTTTAATAATATATTTTTGCCATTAAAATTTATATCACAACCGTCTATTTCATTATTTAAGTCCGAGTTGTCTTCTATAAAATCCTCAAAAATATGAACGTCAACATCGTCATCTTCTTCATCATTAGATTTATGTATCTTCATCGATGTTAAGCTCGATGAGTTAAATTTAAAATTTTGAGGTAGATGGAAAAAATAAGAGGATTGGATGTATCCATAGATCTATGAAATATGCCTTGCATGTTATTTTTTCTGCTTTTTTTCTTAGCGTGGTGAAACCTATCTGTTTTATACAGCAAATTGGAAATACAGTATTTTCGATAATGTCTTTGGAATGTCTGAGAACCCTATGTATTGTAGGTCTGATTGGCAACCAGGGATGTTTTGTAGGAATTAGGTCCGCTGTTTGAAAGCAAAAGTTTTGAAATCTTAATTATTTAATGGAAGCTTACAGAATAAACTTATAAGTATATAAGTTATACCCCAAAATATGACGTCCAGGCATAAACCGATTATTCAAGAAAATATTCGAGGATCTGCGAAAGCTCTACGAGCTGGATTCCCATCATTAGTGTTTCCAGACCAGTGGTGCTCACTACATGGTTTGCCATAGCCCGCGGGCATCGTGTGTTGTTGAGCATTTGCACACGAAGTAGCGATCGGCTCGCTGTGTTTGTACACTGCGTAAAAGTTTGTTTTTTCTACTGTGCTTTAAATTTCAAGTCAGCATGCTTTATATGGGTTCATGTGATATGGTAGTCGCTCGCTGTCTTATTTATAAATGTACTTAAATATTTTGTAATGTTTCAGGAAAAATATTAATACATTATATTATCCACTTCTACCTTTTTTAATGTTTTCAATGATAAGATAGCGAAAAAAAAAAACACAAAAATAAAAGAAGAAATGATTGTGTTGATAATCCAAGACTAGACAAGATTTCCTTACACCAAATGTTGTGAGAGCTTTTAACAACTTCTTGTTTTAGTGTAAAGTTGTGTACTCGGAAAGCTGTCTTTGTTGTTGTTTGAACCGTGCGTTGACCACCACTGTTTCAGACCCAACAACTTTAGGCCTTTGGCTTTTGTTGTCTTTTCCAGATGTCAAATAAGACTGAATTTATGTAATTCAATATGACCACTATTTTTATAGGTATTTTTCTTTAACTTTGTTAAATTAAATTTTATATTTTCGATTAATAATTTGTTTTACTCATATTTACTTTGGTTCGGCCGTGAGAGTTTTTTAACTTTGGCTTATTCGAACATTATTTCTTACTAGTCTATATGCAAAAAGTAGCTTAATATTATTATTAAGTGGATTTTTTAAATATTAAGTGGATTTTTTAGCAAAAGTTTTCGGAATATAAAAGCTATATGTTTTATTTAAATGATAAAAAATGCAAATCTATTTTTACCATATGGTCAGGGTCTTCGAGTTATTGGGATATGGCTCAAAAACACTTTATTTGATTTTATTCCTATTTTTTTTATTCGTGTTGTAGAAGTTGATATCTGGCTAATGCTAGAACGGGGTTCTTTACCACAATGACCTCCAATGCAAAAAAAAATTTGGTCTCCTCGAGACAAAAAAATCGATATTTTTAAGATCGGACTGTAAATGTCGGAGATATGACGATATATTTAAAAGAAGGAACCAATAGTTCGGTCAAAAAAGAAAATTTTGTCGAAATTGTATTTTAAAAATGCTTCAGATTAGATGGTGAGCGGCGTACTTGTCCTTTTTGGCTTGAAGTTGGTGATACGGTCTTATGCACATCTTTTACCAAAATGAAATAAAAATATGTAATATTAACAAAATTAAAATTAAAATTAAAGTGAACATTTTTTGTTGCCGCTAAACTCCAAAAGTACTGGTCCGATTTTTATGAAATAAGTTTTAAACTATCACATTTGTATTACAAAAGGATATAGGAGCATTTTCTTTAGAAAATTGTAATAATTAGAATCTTTAATTAAAGAGAAAAGTTTATTAAAAAATCATCCACAATGCCATGCACTGCTTGATCATTAGCTTTTCATGCGTTTGTGCGCATCTCTCTATTATATTTTCTCTTTGTTCTCAGCAGTGATGGGCAAATTTTCGGGTCCTAAAATACTCAAAGTGCAAACGAGTGCTAGACAAAGGGCACAACTACTTGCGCGGAAAGGGAAACGACAAAAATTTCTACATCCATACGTGCATGATGTTCATCGCACAAGAGTTGCGGAGAAACTAACATTGACAACAATTTTTCTTTCAGCACATGGTATAATAATACAAGGTAGCATTGACAGTTGCTTGGGAAATCATCTACTGTCAAAAAATATACTCAAAAAGAGAGCGCTCACTATCCGCCATTGAAAACACAAGCAATGTTGAAAACGTTGAAGTGAAAAAAACAACAACTACAGCAGCCGCAGATGTATTTTCACAAAAAACTGTTTTTGACAGGAGATGTTTTCTTGTAGAAGAGAAAATAAGCAGTTGTCAATGCTACCATGTATTATTATACCATGCTTTCAGCAAAGACTGCAATAGGGTTACCAGCTCCCTCAATTAATGAATAAAAATTTCAACTGCAAATATCAAATGATAATTATATACAATTATTTGTTTGAAAATTACAAATTTTACATTGACTTTACTTTTAAAAAATGTAACTAAATTTTCTTTTTTTTAAATTACAATTTTTAAGCTAATTTTAATAGATTTTGCAAATGTTGAAACTGTTCTATATATAAAGCATACTATTATGTGTAAGCGGCAACACTTTTCATTTTCGACGTCGCTCAACCAAGCGACAAATATGAGAGTAGAATAAGTAGAGAGAGAGAGTAGAGAGAAATATGAAATATAACAGTAAAGAATTTCATTCTGCTCTTGTATTCCTTCCCTTCATGCTGGCTCTTGACTGTTCCCTTCGTCTAGCACTCAAGTGCAAACGGGTAGCTCGTAAGTGCAAAAGGCTCCTGCGAGCCAAATTGCCCATCACTGGTTCTCAGCAAGCACAACACAACAAAATAAACAAACAAATACACATACATACATACATACTTTGCTGCTCTTAAAACAAAAAACAAATGACTTAATCACACCAATTGCCAATTGGATCGAAGTAGGTTCTAATATGTTGAAATTGATTTTGATGCGGTGAATTAATCCAACACAGTTTTGTTAAAACAGTTCACTGACCACCTTCAGGATGTTAAGGAAAAAAAAAATTTTTAAAACCAGAAAAATGTTCCAAAGTCGCTCATTTTGGGATGTGTAGTTACATTACAAATCCTAATTGCATTACAAACCGATTAAAAAAAAAAAAATTAAAATTGGTCAATAAGTTTTTTTGCAGTACCTAGTGTAAGCCGGTTTGAAAAAATTATGTTTCGAGAAAAAAGCGTTAAAAGTAAAATTAACTCATTATAAGTTAACTCTGACGCAACGGGTTCTAAGCGATGTAGAACCCTTCTATGGAATCTTACTGTTTACAATTTTAACATTCTTTCTAACATATTTTTCATGGGTGTACATAATGAACGCCCAACTTATTGACACGAAATCATTATAAATAAACACTGTCTAACTAAAACTAAAGTCACGATAATTGCAACAATAACAAAAATATCTACTACAACAACAACAATGTCAACAACAACATGCTTATCAATTAAATTATATATCAACGCCGCGACATAACGTAAAAATAGATACCCAACAACTAACTAAAACGTGAAAAGAAACGGCAAAATTAAATTGACTTAAATATAAGAACAAGTATAATTTAAACAATACAACAAAACTTAGTAGCACACTAGTATAGGACTCCGTGGCGCAACGGTAGCGCGTCTGACTCCAGATCAGAAGGTTGCGTGTTCAAATCACGTCGGGGTCAAATATGAGTAACTCTTTTTTTTGCTCTATTTCTATGGTCTTCTATTTTAATAAATAACTTAACATCAGTGAAATTAAAAATAAATAAACGTATTCAAATGTTGCAGCACAACAGGTGGCGCTGCGCTAAAAATGGAACGTTTTTGTTGACGTTGTTGTATAAACAATATGTACTGTGTTTCCTTTCTACACCACATTTTATGCTGGGCGGTGCAACAGTTGTTGGGGCAAATATGTAAATAATTGTTGCAGCAATGCAGCCAACATAAATACACACAAGCACACACACACATACATGGGTAAACAAACAATGACACAAACAAACAAACACTAAACCCTAAACAAAAAGCTTCTCCTCGGTTCGCCATGCATCCTTGTTGCCAGCAATACATTTGTTTTATGTTTCCACACTTTTTCTACTCCTTTCTTAACTCCTTTCCTTACGCTTAACGTTAGCTCATGTTACGTGATTTTATGCTGATATTCTTAAATTAAATTAAAAAATATATAGAGAAGCAAAAAATTAATCGCATATTATTTAAAATACAACAAATGCTAAAAACGTTGCAACATTGTTAGATATTCTCTTTTGTCGCACTTCAACAAAGCTTACAATGTATCTTCTCTTTCTTTCTCTTTGCAGTGCATGTGCAGGTCACTACGTTGTTAAGCTGTGTTCCTTTGTGACGGTGTGTGAGCCAGTATTGCAAAAACCGTTAAAAGCAAACACCGTTACGTTGAGTCAGCAGCTGCTTTGTTGTTGCTGTTGTTGTTGTTGCTTTTGTTGGCGTGGTTTTTGTTGTTTGCGAATCACGTACAACACTTGCTGCAACTGTGATTTAATGGAACTGAAAAAGGTAAGTGAAGGTTGTGTGAGAACACACTTTGTTACAGGGGGAAGTGTTAGAGGTGAAAAACGTTTACAATATGGCTGCTTCTTCATTGTTATTTTGGGTTGTTGCTGTTGAGAGCTTAGGTATGTGGGTGAGAAAAAAAAAAGAAAAAATGGACCATTATTTCTAAGGTTAGCTAACTACCCATAATTGTTGCCGATTTGTTGGTTGCTACGGTAGAGTGCTATTTTGGTAGTTCTACACATTCAATTATAAATTTTTTCAAAAAATGTGCAATTCTAAAAAATCCAGAGAATTTGAAAAAACAACCAAAGGAGCTTGTTATGCTTCATATTTACGCTGCAAATAACAGTTTGTTTTTTTTTTTTTAATTAAATGTAAAGCAAAGTAATTCCTTTGGATATTATAAGAAGGTTTCACATACCGAAAACAAAAATTTGATTGTAGCAAAGAATATTTGAAGTAAAATATGAAAGTATCAGGTGAAAGGTTGCAAAAAATTGCAAAAAAGAGGTTTTCGGCGGCAGTTGTTTATAATTCTGGAGTGGGTCTCGCTCGAAAATCGTGTTGTTGTGGGTGGTCTAAAAAAAAAAATGTGGCTGTGGAGTCGGTTCGAAAAATCATCACTCCGAATCCGTCAAATATTGAAGCACCGACTCCGACCAAAAAATTATATACTATATGCACTTAATTTGTATGTATGTATATTTTTAATGAGGAAGGTAAAAAAATGTGGAAAGAAATTTAAATTCAATTAAATTTCAAATAAAATATATCTATAAAACATACTTATAATATAATATAATATTATATTATATAATATTATATATTATAATATAATTATATAATATAATATTGTATAATATAATATTATATTATATAATATTATATATTATAATAATAATATAAAATAAACTTTTAAAGACAGAGTTAAGAGAGTTAAAAATCAGACGTCTTCGTCGATTCCTGCTCTTTTAAAGTATGACCAAATCTTCACTGACTCGGCTGATAAAGCGAACCTTTTGGCTGGATTGTTTGCACAAAATTCCACAATCCCGGCTAGCAATCAGCCACCGCCCTCTGTAGAGAATAAATCGTCTGCAATGCAGGAGATACATTTTCGAACGAGAGCTGTTAAAAGAGTCCTTGCAAACCTCAACATAAACAAATCTTCTGGCCCTGATGGTATACCACCAATTGTGCTAAAAATGTGTGCTTCTACACTGGCTCGACCTTTGCGTAACCTTTTCAACATCTCCTACAGGACAGGAGTATTTCCATCTTGTTGGAAGGTCGCGAACGTTCAGCCGGTACCTAAGAAGGGCGATGCCACGAACCCTGAGAACTACCGACCCATTGCGATATGCTCTACGCTCTCCAAAGTCATGGAGAGTGTAATAAACTTCCACCTAATGAATTATCTGGAGCGCAACGAATTGCTTAGTGACCGTCAATACGGCTTCCGTAGGGCTCGGTCTACTGGTGACCTCATGGCGTTCCTTACGGAGAAGTGGAACCAATGTGTTCACTCCTTTGGTGAAAGCAGGGTTGTTGCTCTGGATATTTCTAAGGCGTTTGACCGAGTGTGGCATAAAGCTCTCGTGTCAAAACTAATTGCATATGGTGTTGGTGGTAACTTTGCTCGATGGATCACGTGTTTTCTAAAAGACAGGTCGATTCGTGTCGTGGTTGACGGCATTTCGTCTAGTGAACACGCCATCGGTGCTGGAGTACCTCAGGGTTCAGTCCTATCACCAACTTTGTTTCTGGTTTTTATCAATGACCTTCTGTCGTTGACTCATAACCCAATTCATTCGTTTGCGGACGACAGCAGCATTTGTCATTCATATTCCTTCAAAAAACGCCCGAGCTCTTTGGAGATTGAGAGAAAGAGGCAAAATATGAATGATACACTGCTTAATGACTTAGAAAAAATCTCTGAGTGGGGGCTAGCTAATAGAGTTGAGTTTAATGCTAGCAAAACCCAGTGTTGCCTGTTAACCCACAAACGAATGAATTGTCCCTTAGCTCCCCTCAATATGAATGGTGTAGATCTTGCTGAGTCAGATGCTCTTGACGTTCTGGGCATATCGATCAAATCTGACCTTCGTTGGAATGATCATATTTTCGATGTGTCGAAAGAAGCGGCCAAGTGCCTAGGTTTTTTAAAACGGTGTAAGAAATACTTCACTCCAACTGATCTACGCGTGATCTATACCTCATATATAAGGCCGAAAATGGAGTACAATTCGCACATTTGGGCAGGGGCTTCAAGATCTTATTTGGAGCTTCTGGACCGAATTCAACGACGTGCGATATATCTGATAGGGGACGAAAACATTTCGTCTTCTCTCAACTCTCTTGGGCATCGACGCAATGTTGGTTGCCTAAGCCTTATGTACAGGTACTACCATGGGAAGTGTTCAAGGGAGATACATGACTTGACGCCATCAACTCGTGTGTTTTCCCGGTCCACTCGGGCAGCTCACCAAGCCCATCCCTTTACCATTGCCTTGATGCCCAATAGAACCTCGCATTACCGGGATAATTCGTTCTTTAGTCGTACAGCAAAATTGTGGAACAATCTCCCTGCGAGCGTGTTCCCCGACGGTTTCGAGCTGTGTAAATTTAAAACAAATCTTCACCGACACTACTCTATCTTTCCACCCTCCAACTAACTATCACCCGTCTTCCGAATCAACACAATGCTTTCGCATTCATAGGGGGCATCCCCTGAGCGTTGGTTTAGTCTAAAAAAAAAAAAAAAAAAAATTAGGGGGTGCCTGATATTTTGGCCAAGGCTGTATGTATATCGATGGCTTAATGTAGAAAAGGCGTAACATTTTTCTTTTTTTTATAACATTTTTGATATACAGGGTGTCCCAGACCTAGAGGACAATACAGGGGGGGGTGATTCCTCATGATGAGACGAGAAAAAAATTATATGGGTGGTGTTTGCATTTAAAACACAAGAGCGAGAAAAAAGTGGTAAGATCGTTAATATAGATTTTTTATGAAAAATAGCTGCTCTGAAAAAAAAAAACAATGCATGGCGGATAGCACAGAATTATGTAAGAAAAAATAACGGCATAAAAAATTATAAACAATTTGGTTTTTTCGAGAAAATTGCCTTGAAAGTTGATTTTTTTAAGAAAAAAACTTTTTGAATTTGGGTGCTTATAACTTTTTTAGTTGTGACTTTATGGCAAAACTTTGTGCTAATACTTAAAGCCTATTTTTTTGTTTTTCCCTCCTACCTCCCTAGGAGGGCATTTGCGACCACACTCACCCAAATAATTTTTTTCTCGTCTCATCATGAGGAATCACCCCCCTCTGTACTGTCCTCTAGGTCTGGGACACCCTGTATACTGGTGGACCACTCTCATATACACCTCCCTTAAAAAAATCAATGCGTGTTTTTTTGTGTTGTTGCCTATTTTAAATAAAAACCGCATTAACAAATTTTTTATATCCAAAATTTTTCAAATTTTAAACAGTTCTTCTCTTCTCCTGCAAAGTAACAAAAAATCGACTTTTTTCGTGTGGTTGTTAATTTTGCAACAAACAGATCAACTAGATGAACAACTGGTTGACGTCGACTCTGACTCCGACTCCGCAGCCCTGATGGAAAGATTCGATATCTTTCGGACCTTACGACCACTCGGAGTCACTCGTAATTTTGTGTATCGTACTGTGAAGTTGTTTGAGGATACTGGTGGAATAATCGACCGTCCAAAATTCGGCCATCCGCGTGTTGTAAGAATACCATGAGCCATCAAGGTGGAAAAGTCTCGAATCAAGCGAAAACCGCTGCGAAAGCAGAAAATCTTGTCGCGGGAGATGAATATCTCGGTGTAATCAACAACAACGTAAACGAAAATCGAAAGCGTAACTTCTCAAGCACGCGGATAATGCCCACAAACGAATTCTGTTTATAGACGAAAAAATTTTCACCGTAGAGGAATCTTTCCATAAACAGAATGATAGAATGTATGCTTTGTCATCACGACATGCAGCAGAACTCGTTCAGTAAGTTCAGAGAGGTCACCACCCAGCTTTTGTGATGGTTTGGTGGGAAGTCGCCTATGTTGGGGTCACCAAGCTCCATTTTTGTGAAAAAGTAGTCAAAACCTCGACGAAAGTGTATGAATAGGATGTTTTGGAATTGGTTGTCAAGTCTCTTAACACGACATTATTCCAAAACAAGCCGTGGACCTTTCAACAAGATTCTGCTCCGGCCCATAAGGCTAAATTGACTCAAGATTGGCTCAAAAACAATGTACCGGACTTCATTTCCACAATCAGTGGCCAGCGGGTATCCCAGACCTGAACCCATTGGATTACGAATTGTGGTCCGTATTAGAGGGGCATGGCTTGCTCTTCTCGACACCCAAATATCGAGTCTCTAAGGCACGCTCTTGTCCGAGCAGTGGAGAAATTTCCAATGCATGTCGTGCTAGAAAGCAAATGGTGGCTATTTCGAATAAGTTGTTCTGCAATATGTAGTTATTAACAGTTATTAACTCAATAGATAACAAGAATTCTTTTGAAAAAATCTTTTGTTGTTTTCATTTTATATGCAAAAAAACGGGTACCAAAACATATGAGAGTACTAAGTATACCAGGTAGGATTGACAGTGTTTTTGTCTTGCACCAACTGTCAGAAAATAGAAAACAAAATAAAGAGAAAGCAAAACAAAAAGAGAAAATAGCGAATGACTGATAGTTATAAGCGAATGACCGATTTCGGTGTTCTTTGAATCAGAATATCTTCTAGCGCATACATGGTATCATAGGGATCTCTTGAAAAAGTTGTTATTTATGCCTAAATAAATAGGTTTGCATAAAAAATTAAAAAAAAAAAAAATAAATAACTGGCCATTTCAGCCCTTGAAAGGACTTTGACCTAGCTTCTTATGATCAATTGTGTTGTGCGTGTTATTAAGTTTGTACACAATTGACCGAGAAATGGACCTACAGGCTTAACGCCGACTCCGAACGGCGATGAACGGAATGTTCTTATTCTCAAGAAGCTTTACATGGCATTTGTATTACTCTCTGAGGTTTGCCATTGTCTGCAGAGAGGAGGCGGCCGTACAGAAAAATTATTTTATTCAAATAATTTTCTGTCGCTGCTGGGGTTCGAACCTGGGTCTCCAAAGTTCTTTGACATAGCGGCCACGCACTTTAACCAACTACGCCACGGTCGCCACAAAATTAAACATAAAAAATTACCTCTTTATTTTTTTGGATTTCAGAAAAAAAAAAATTATTCTGGCAATGAAATATATAAACCCTCGGTCGCAGTCAAAAGTTACGTCACAGAAAAAAATTAAAGTTGCAGAAATTTATTGTTTTACGCGTAGTTTTCAAAAATATAAGGTTAAAAATTCGTTCCACTCTAAAATAGATATAAACTGTGGTAGGTTTTCATTTTACTTTCATATTTCTTATTTGTTATTTGTTATATTTCTTATTTGTTAAATTAAAACTTGAGAAGAAATACAAATAAAAAAAAATTTTATTTTAACCGTTTTAATTTTTCATATATGTTGTAATTACACATTTACGCGCAAATCTTTAAAACGGTAACTCTTTCGGTTAAAATGTTAAGGACAGTTTTGAAGAAAATTATTGGGTCTAAAGATTCATTTGAATGATTTTACGCTAGGGCTTACATTAAGGAAGTTACCACCGTTGGTAATCTTTGAATCCGAATATCTTTGGATGCACACATGTAATTGTTGTGATCTTTTCACAGGTGGGTTATTTTATTTTACTTAAGGTGTATGCAAAAATTCAGCAAAATCTGATGATTTTTGAAGACAAATACATAGTAACTGATCTATTGAAATTTTTTTTTTTTTTAAAACGCCCTGTTTTCGAAGAAAATATTAAACCCTTTACGTAACTTTTTGAGCAAAAAATGGTCTCAAAATGTAAAGAATCATCCATTGCAAATATTAAGATGCAGTTACTACATAGAATTTGAATTTAGTTTAAGAGTTGTAAAAAAAAATTTGTGACCTTAAGGTGAAGTTTGACCTTGAGTTTCTCTCTTATTTGACCTAATCCGATAAAACTGAGTATGAGGGTATAATATATAGACCATCCACTATTAGAAACCATTTAGATATTTGAGGTTATTCCAATTGACCCTTAAATTGTCGCACAGTGTTATTGTTTTTCTCAAGGTGCTTAACCTTAGCCTAGCAAAAACATATCTAATTTGTTTTGCAGAAGCTATAATTCACAACTAATTTTTCGACAATGATTAAATCAATCATTTCAAAAAGTATTTTTCTCTTTGAAAGTTTTGGATTTTATCAATTTAAACTTCACAAATACGATTTAACAATAGAAAACTTTAAATACATTTTGAAAGCTTAGATTGCACTCCTTCATACTTTTCATGGCATCTCAACGTCAGTCCGTCCCCTTTAACAACATGACAACAACGGAAAATTGCAAAAGTCCAAAAGAATCGCAAAAATAATATTCTTTACTCTCCTGGCAATCTGTGCAAGCTGACGGAGCTATACAGCTTCAATCATACAACAAAACATTCACATACAAACTCATAAAAATCCACAGGCACATGCACATGCTGAAGGAAGTGCAGAGCAACAATAGCAACAAACATTTCTATGGATGCAATTTTAATGGTGTCAGTAATTGAGAGACTAGAACGACTACTTCCGGTACATGAGGCAATGTACACCGGGTGTAGCTGTGCATTTTTGGCCTGTCGTTGTGGCAGCAGTAGCATGCTTTTAGGCACTTGAACTATAGTTATTGTTGTGGTAATGTTGTATATTTCCGAATTGCACTTTAATTTTGACTACAAACGTTGTGGTAAAATGAGGAAAGTTGAAACGTAAAGTTTGAAATAGTGAAATTTAAAGAAAAA
The DNA here is from genome assembly GCA_943735915.1 of Pherbina coryleti. Classification (NCBI taxonomy): domain Eukaryota; kingdom Metazoa; phylum Arthropoda; class Insecta; order Diptera; family Sciomyzidae; genus Pherbina; species Pherbina coryleti. The sequence continues at coordinate 23,516,803 of OX030948.1, forward strand.
GAAGAGATACTGTTGGGAAAAAATGCACCGTTTATGTCGAAAATTATAATTTTTTTCGGTAATAATGCTTCATTTATCAATTATGTTTAGAAGGATTGTTGTTTGCTACATTGTTTGTGAATTTGCTTTTAATTATGTGCAAAATGGCTATTTACACAAAATAATGTCCTTACTCAAGAATGAATGAAAACAAAAAGTTTTGTTTTTCACCATCTTATTTTCATACCCAACAGCAAGGACTAGAAAAAAATAATGGTTGAAATTGAAAAGAAAGAGTGAAAAAATGTGTTCTTAACCGCAGCGCATTCCAAATATGCCTCAAAGCTTTCTTCACTCTTGCTTTTTTGCTTTGTTCGGCGGCCATTCCTTCAATGTTGTATCTTTATTACTTACTCACGAAGAGTTCTTTTTCATTAACAGTTCTTTGATGAAGGAAAAATTTTAATGATGTCTGCTATTTCGGTCAACATCATCATTAAAATGGTAAAATAAATTCTTTAAATACTCATTTTACAGCTTTCGATGGGAAAGTTTTTACGGACCGTAATTTAGCAGTTTTTTTCTTAGGTTTTTTTAAAAACTGCTTATTTGTTGCAAATGCAAGGATTTGTTGCCAGATTCTTGGGTATTCAAGAATGTTCACAAAATCTTGTTTGTCCAAGCTTTGCCAAGAGCGTCTGGCATAAATAAGGTATAAATTAAAGCTTCTTAACACGCAAATCACATGTAAAATATTTGAAGAACTACGTTTAAACACCACAACAGCAACAACAACAACATGGGTCAACCTAATTACTTTTACTATTTTCATTCAGCGCTTATTTAATGCTTAAAGCTTATTAACAGCCACTCGTAGCAACACTTTATTTCATACATATATACAGAAGCGCAACTAGGAATTTGTTTTGGGGGGTGGTTTTATAACTATATGTATATAAAATAAAATGTACATAACTATAGCGGCTATGGTGTAATGAGTCTAAATATTGCACTCAAAACGTTAATTCTACCACAGCAAACATAAGGCAGCAAACATAAGGGGGCATATAGGTTACAAATTTAAAAAAAACGACCGATTTTGTAACCTCGAAAATCGATTTTTTTGTAAATTGCCGTCATTTTGTTTTTTTGCGGCGGAAAAAAATTATCTTAACAAGATCAATCTTAACACTTAAACAAGGATTAATTTGATTTTTTTTTAATTTTTCCTCAGAAGTTCCAGACTGGTGATATCCTGCACACCGTCATATTTTTGATATTTTTAAAAAAAAAATCAAATAACGTCAAAAACCGCTTCAAGAATTCTGAATAATGAAATTTTTTTGTATTCTTTAAATATTAATAAATATGTGTGCAAAATTTGAGAACGATATCTTTTTTCCTTCTATGAAAAAAAATTCCCAAAAAAAATATTTTTTAAATTTATAACCTATAGGCCCCCATAATGATAAAATTTTTATAAAAAGTCATTTATTAAAATAGAAAAAATGTTATTATGTATTTATATGATTAAAAATAATAAAAGAAACTAACTTATATTTTTAAATCCAGTTTACGCTTACTTTCAGCGAGTTTATCTAAAATAATATCCACTGATGGTGTCATTTTTCTGTACAGATAAAGCAATGTGAGGCCGTTTAGTCTATCTTGCAACATCGTGGTTCTTAAATAGGTTTTGTGTCGGCGAAGTACTGAAAATGTGCAAGGATAATAAGCGGGTATGGGCACCACTACATTTAAAGCTTCTGTGTTGTTTCTGTGTTTGTATTTTGTCTTTGATTTGTTGTTGCGTTTTGTATAGCTACATAAGCTTTTGCTCTCAATTCTTACTCTCAGCGCTCCAAGAGCGCTCTCTGCCCATACCCGATAATAAGTAAATTATATATACTAGTATCGCCCATGGTATAATAATACATGGTAGCATTGACAGTTGCTTGGGAAATCATATACTGTCAAAAAATATACTCAAAAAGAGAGCGCTCACAATCCGCCATTGAAAACACAAGCAATGTTGAAAACGTTGAAGTGAAAAAAAACAACAACCACAGCAGCTGCTGATGTATTTCCACAAAAAGCTGTTTTTGACAATTTATGTTTTCCTGTTGAAGAGAAAATAAGCAGTTGTCAATGCTACCATGTATTATTATACCATGGTATCGCCTGTGGCCGAAATTCGACCATCTGTTTCTGTAAGGTAACGAAACTCAAGTTGTTTTTCACATGATGAATTGTTATTAATTTGCATGAAAATTCTTTAATGCTTACCTTGGCGCTATGAGGAAAATAGTGGTAAAGGACAAAAAAGGAGGATATAAGCGTCAATAACAAAAATTTATTCAACATATAATATTCATTAAAAGTAAATAAATGGCTTGGCGTCAAGTGTTTTATGAAGCAATCAGTAGTTTAACTGTTTTTTTTTTTGACACTGAGAGAAATTAAGAGAAAGCAAAAACAACCACAACAACAACAACAATAATGCTACTCATCTCTTTTTAAGTGTTTGCGTCACTCCCGCATTCTACTCTTGCTTTTGTAAGCTACAGCAGCGATGTTCAACAGAGCTTTGTCGCTTTGTAGTTTCTCATTGTCCCATTGGTAAAAAGGCATTTTACATTTGCTCAGTTTTACCTATCTTAATGACAACATATTCAAATAACTAGTAAGAAATGATCTTCGATTGGGCCGAAGTTAAAATACCCCCACGTCCGAACCGAAGTATATTCAAAGTCTTAAGCCGTCAATAAAATGTTTATTTGTATAAAACATTTTTGTTATACCTACATAGTTTTAACAGAAAATATTCGCTTTCATTTTTTATAAAATCACTTTGTATGGGGGGGTGGGTGTGGTTTTCACTCGATTTGGTTGAATTTTATACACAAAGTGCATGTTAGATATCAAAGTTAATAAGCAGAATTTCAAGTCCATATATTATTTTTTGTGGAATTTAAAGAGATTTTACCTTTTTGATGAAGTCACTTTGTATGGGAGGTAGGCGTGGTTTTTATCCGATTTGGTTGAATTTCATACTTAGAGTGCACTTTAAATATCGGAGCTCATATGCAAAATTTCAAGTCCATATATTAATTTTTGTGGAATTCTAAGAGATTTTACCGTTTTGATAAAGGCACTTTGTATGGGAGGTAGGCGTGGTTTTCATCCGATTTGGCTCATTTTCGAACTTGACCTTAGTTTTTTAGATAAAAGCTTAAATATTGAATTTCGTGATGATAGCTTGAAAATTACGGCTGTAATCGTGACGACAGACGGACAGACAGATGAACATGGCTAAATCAACTCGGGTGGTGATGCTGATCAATAATATATATACTTTTCTATACCTACCACGCCTCCTTATGGGCGTTACAAACGGAGTGACAAAATTAATATACCCCCATTTACGTTTTTTAAACGTGGGGGTATAAAAATTATATTGTGCAAATCTACTCAAAAATACCTATCTATCGATATAAGTATTATGTGCATATGTTGAAGGTTACACAGAAAAAAAGGGAACACGAACTTTTTTGCTTGCGTATAAATATATAGATTTGGAAATATATCCTTATTGCACTGTTGTATAACTTGAAAAACTGTGTTTTTGGCATCATAATCTTTTTTTATTACTTATTTTATACCAAACATTCAGCTCATTTTTTAGGTCATCAAAATCTCCTTCCAAATCATCTCTAAAAAATGCGATTAGTTTTTCAAAAGCGCCTTAAGCTTCAACATTTAGCGATTTTTTTACATCAGGAAAATATGATTGAAATCCAATTAGAATACCTCTATGTTTTAAAAATCTGTCACTCAGGCTTGTGATAAATGTATCCAAGAAAGGTATGTAAACCGATATGCGATAATAAGATTCAACACATTGTGCGTCAGGGTGGAAAGATGCAACTCTTGGTCTTGTCAAAATGATACATATATATATATATATATATACAACTTTTTAATTATATTTCAGCATTATCTCTTACATTTTTTATTTCTTGTAAACTGATAGTGGCTAAATAGACTGCTTGTGTCAAATCAATGTTTCGACAATTCAGTAAATTGGCTTGGCTGGATGTGTTTGTATCCTCCCAACAGGAAATTTTGCATAATGCCAATATTATGTCATCGAAAAAACTCACAAAAACCGTAACCGAGTTGTATCTCTCAATCCATCTAGTAGGACAAATTTTCTAGAGTTTTTGATGACTACAAATATTTAACTCTTCGAGGCACTGTTTCAAAACCACTTGCAAAACCATGTGCAAAAATTGAAAGGTCTAGTATTTCTTCATTTAAATTCATCATCGTAATACAAATCGGTAAATCAGTGCAATAGATAGAGCAAAATTATTAGAAAAAGAACTGATTTTCATGTTATTGCCTATAGCTCAAAAACTCGAGCTGATGGAGAAAAACGGAGTCTTTATCTGAAATCAGGAAACCCAATTAGTCTATAATCAGCTGAAAAATCTCCGGTACCAAAATGTCTGTCGCGAAGTGTTATGCTTCAACCGCAATCGATTTGAAATTTAAATTTGGGTTTTTCGCGCTTTTGATAAAAACATGTTATTACTTATCATGTTTTTCTTTTTGTGACAATAATTTGGGGGGTTTAAACCCCAAAATCCCCTTTTGGTTGCGCTTCTGCATACATACTTTGACGCACCTTTCTGTCGCCTAATAAAGCTCTTACCACCAAAGCTTTGGCCATCAAACACTTATTCGCATACACACACATACTCCCATGCATACGAATGTATCCTTAACTTAACCTTTTAAACCTCCTCTTCTTTATCTACTGCTTTGTTTTGCTTAAGTTTTTCTTTTTTTTATGTTCTTTTTTGTTTTTTTGTTTTTGTTGTCTTGCTTTAGTTGCTAGAAGATTTTATGTTTATTACTCGAAGCATTTTGTTTCATTTGCCATTTACAGATGTCTGCACGAAAATATAAATGAAAATGCGAATGCGAATGAAAGTGTATAAAGATAAAAAATAAACATTTTATTATGTTGTTGTTCGCAGGTTTTGTTGGGTGCGCGTTGGCTTTAGCAGCTTTATGTCCTTACGTTTTTATGTCCTTACGTTGTAAAGGTTGTTGTTTTGTTGTTTTCTGCGTTGTCGTTATTGTTTTTGTTGTAGTTGTTGTCGTCGTTGTTGTTGCTATTTAGCAAATGTCTTTATTATTGCGCGACATTTGCAATCATGCGAGACACACCGAGACAGACGTAAAAGTACGAGTAAGATAAAGCACAATGTCACGTCTTTATGTTATACCATTTCGAATTTTGTTTTTGTTTTTTTTTTCTTTTTTGTTCGTTTTAAGACTTTTGAACATAATTGTGCTGATTACGTGAGACTTTTTATAAACAATTTTGTTTTTTTTTTATTTATTTATTTATTCACTTTGTTGTTCAATATTACAGTGAATTTATTTCATTTCAGGCGGTTTTTTGAAAAACTAAGGTGCGGAGAATACCATTATTTAGATCATAGGGGCCTCCGGGAGCTTTTCGAAAAAAATACTCTCTTTTACTATGTTATTTTTTAAGCTGTATTTTATTTTAGACCAACATTTTTTCACATTATTTAAGATGAACTATTCAAGACATATCCCTGTCATTTTGGTCAAAAACTATTCGTCGATAAGGTAGAAAACTGCAATCCCGCGAAGGTCCTTAAATTTGCGTTGAGCAAGATAACTGGAGTATGGTTCATCTGAAAAAAACAAAAAAATTTTATTCGGTTTAGTAAAAAAACTTGGGCGTTTGAACGTTGATTTTTCAAAAACATTAATTTTGTTGACAAAATGGCGGGCGTAGAAAGAAAATTTTTATTTTTTGTGCACAAAATTTTTTTTTCGAAAAACTCCCGGAGGCCCTTAAAGGTCTCTTTCCAGCTCTCAAGTAAAGCATATTTTCATACAAAAAACTGAAAAGTAATCAATAAGTAATTTTTTTTTGTCAAAATTACTTGAAAGTGAAGCCAGCTCTTAAAATAAGAAAACATATTTTATTTTTACTACTTTTTTTCCACTGAAAACTGACAACGGCAGCACTATGAATGTCAAGAAATATATAAAAGTCGGAGTATTTTGGTAAGTACAATTTTGGCAAATAATATATATAAGTTAGATCGCAAATTATTGTTCCGATAAAATTACTTGCCTACTACCATTTCACACTCAAGAAATATAAGTAATATTTTTCTGAGTAATTACTTGAGAGCTGGATAGAGGCCCTAACTCTTAAGCATACAAATGGGCACTAGAGAATGCCAAGTTCAGAACCTTTCTAATTTTTTTTTTTCTTAAATAAAACAATGAAAAAAAAAAATCACCATATTGAAAATTAATTGTTGAGCTTAAAACCTAATGCTAATGAAGAAAACAACTAACAACAACAACCGCTCTGTATAGAGCATATCATACAGCAGACTAGACAGACTTTTTCGTTGACCTCTTGACCAACTCATCAGAATTCTTGCATGACTAGATTTCAACTTGTCGAGAAAATTTCTAGAAATTTACTTTTGGCTGAAAGAACAAAGCTTTCTTTTTTTAGCAACTAAGCATCTATCTACTTTCAGTTGAATGACATCAGAGGGCAACACAATCGTAATTAAACTTTCAGGCATGACTCTAATTGTATGCAGCTTTTCGAAGCTTGATCACAGCTGTTACTATTATCAAAGCTTGTAGTTGTGTTTTTTGTTGCTCACGAATTTTTGAACGGTTATCCAAAGCGCACGTTTAAAAGTTTGAAAATTTTTTAGAAGCGCTTCTAATTTTTTCGGTTTCAACCATTTTTTGAAAAATCCAAATTATGGTTCCAAATTTATGTTCCGTAGACGATTTTCAGTTATTGTTGTTTCTCTCTTCTTAAAGAAGCCAATTCTTGAACTTTTGTTATCTGGGGAGAAAATATTCTGAAAATGGTTGACACCCTCTGATGGATATTGAATGTTAAGAACTTTTTGAACTCCCCGCAGATACAATTTGAAGTTATTGGTTCATGGATATATTGAATATATTGTGTAAACTTAGGAATTCTTACACGATTTCAATGCAAAAATATGAATTGCAATGGGAAAATAAGGGCAAAAATAGACTTTATGCAACAAATTCACGTAAATTCCCTTCTGGTCAAACTTTGCAAAAATTCTAAGTCGGACATATTGGATATTTTTAACAGTCCGCTCAAAAAGTCCATAGGATGACACATAGATGGCGTTACTAGATTTTTTTTCCATATGATTTTTATTTTGTACTATACGTATACGTATATACAAATGATACGTATATAAATTTGACAACAATCTGACTATTGATTCGTGGGTTATAGGATTTTGTGTGCAACTTTTGTTATTGAAAAAAAAAATAATGGAAAAAAGTGAATTTTGAGTTTTGATAAAGCATTGCTTTTTGATGAAAAAAAATTACAGTGGAAACTAAACAATGGCTTGATAAACATTATCCGAAATCTGCTCTATCGAGACAAATGATAGAAAAGTGGATTGCTGATGCACAAATGACGCTGAGAGCATTGGACGCCCAAATGAGACTGTTATTCCAGAAAACATAAAAAAATCCATAAATTGGTTATGAACGATCACAAATTGGAGGTAGCTAGCTGACATTGTAAAGATATCAGATGGTAGTGTTTTTACCATTTTACACGAACATTTGGGTATGCGAAAGCTCTGTGCAAAGTTGGTGCCGCGTGAGTCGACCAAAAACAATAACGAATTGATGCTTCAGAGGAGTTTTTGGCGCTGTTAAACCGCAATAAAATCGAACTCTATCGTCGATATGTGACAATGCATGAAACATGGCTTCACTATTACACACCAGAATCCAAAAGACAGTCATCTGAGTGGACAGCAGTCGACGAACCGAATCCTAAGCGAGCAAAGACCCAAGAGTCGGTCTGTAAGGTGATTGCGTCTGTATTTTGGGATGCGAAAGGAATAATATTCATCGACTATCTCCAAACAAAAAGGAACTACCATTAATAGCGATTATTACTGTGCACTTTTGGATCGATTGAAGGCTGAATTGCAAAGAAACGGCCACATTTGCAAAAGAAATAAGTGTTGTTTCACCAAGACAATGCACTGTGTCACAAATCGATGAAAACGATGGCAGAATTGAATGATTTGGGCTTTGAAGAAGAATATGGAAGAAAAAGGTGGGTACTTAAGGAGCCTCTGATGTATGGTTCCATAAGCAAAGGAGTCCCCCAGACGAGGGATCTCAAGCCGATGGAATTGTTACTATGTTTTCGCGGGGTTTTGTTTATCTGTCTTCAATAAATGAACCAAAAATCTCTTAATTTAAAAAAATTGCAAACAACATATATTTTAAAACAACTTGAAAAGGTTCTACTCAACAATGAACTTTTTATTCAAGTTTTTTTAAAGTTTTCTCTTGCCACAGATTTTCGCGTCCAGGGCACCTTTATGTAATATAAGCGATTTTGAAGGCGTTTTTGATAGAATACTGCAAAGAAATGGTCAGAGATATTGATATAAAGTTTTTTTATTGATTTCGACGATTATGAATTTCTTTTGTGGCGTTATTTGCGTGTATGTGACGTTGTCATGACGCGATACGAGAAGAGTAGGACCATTTTGCTTGCAGAATAATATATGTATAATGAGCTGTAAATTTATTTTCATGCTCATTTTTAAAAATAGGGTGAAGTCACTACCTCTGCGTAAGTGTTTACTTTATAAAAATATTTTTTTTTCAGATGATTACATTTCATGTTATTCTGCAAGAAAAATGGTCCTAAAAAATCCTCAAAATCCTAAAAAAATTTTTTAAGGAACTTTAATGTTTGTTGAAATCAATAAAAAAACTTAATATTAAATTCTCTGACCATATATTACATAAAGGTACCCTTGACGCAAGGGTTTTCAAGTTTCAAGTGAACTAATTTTTGAGTGAAGAAGTATTTTTTTTTTAATGTGAGGGCACAAGAAGAAGTCATTGGGTGCCAAGTCAGAACTGTAAGGCGGATGAGCCATCGATTCCACGTTTTGAGTGCTAAAAAACTCATTTGTTTGATCTGATGTGTGGGAACTCGTATTGTTGTGATGGAGGATGATCTTTCTTCGGTGGTTGGTTTTTCTCAATTCTCTGAGACAAATGGTTGTGTACCATTCAGTTGGGACATGACCAGTTTTTCTGAAAAACTTGCAACCATTTGCTTGGACGTGCCATGTCCGCGGACAACTTCTGTAGGGTTTCGCTCACTTTGAAAGACCCAAACACTGGATTGCTGCTTTGTTTTTGGGCTAAGCGTATATCCATGATTCGTAACCTGTGGTAATGTCGTAGACCGCCGATGTATTTTTTCAGCATTTCCTTGAATCAATCAACACAAGCGATTTTTTTGTTCACCCGTCAAATTATGGGGTATTCAACGAAAAGAAATCTTCCTGACGCCTTAATGCTCATATAAAATCAAATGTATCGTACTAAAGGCTAACACCCTCTCTTAGTATGTCGCATGTCAGTCTGCTTTCAACAATTCACGCGCAACATCTATGTTTTCTGCCACAACAGCCGTTCTTGGACGACCTTCACGAAACTCGTCTTGGAGAAAACGAAGACCACGTTTGAACTCATTGAACCAGCGTTTTACAGTCGCTGGGTGTACTGCTTCATCACCAAAGGTCGAACTAAGTTGATCGATGCATTATTTTCTTGTTAATCCACTTCGTAAGAAATCATCACCTGAATATGTTCACGTATAAATTAATACAAATATTTAAAATAATAATCAATATACTCTGATAGCAGTAAACCGCTGTGATCGAATTTCGAAGATGCACATGAATTAAGGCTATGCCTAAAAGTATGATACGATCCGATCTAGGTTAACCTTAGTACAGTATGCATCAAAAAGTAGATAAGAGCTCAGTTACAAGAATCAAGCGTTCTCTGCCAAAAATAAATTCCCGGTAACTTTCTCGGCATATTGGCAGTATAAGTAGAACCTAAGTAGCTTGAGTGGATCGCAGTGTAAAGTCATGCAAAGGCTACTGATGAGTTGGTGTAGCGGCCAATGAAACAGTCTGTATAGTCAAGCTGTGTGATTTGCTCTATACAGAGCCGTTGTTGTTGGTTGTTGCCTTCTTTGTTCTTCATGTTGTCTTGTTGTCAACATGCTTGGCCTAGAGCTCGAAAAATTTGTTTTCAATATATTGATCATTGGTTTTTTTTTTGGATGTTATGTAATAATGTAGATCTCCTTCTGCTTGATGGAAGTTCAAAATCACTATTCGATTTTATTAGCTATTGTGGGTTGAATTTAGTAAATGACTTGCCAACACGCTTTGCTCCTAATTGCAAGCCCAGTTTTTTGGATTTGTTTTGTGTTTCAGATAAAACATTTTCCTCGCACTTCGAACAACTTTCCTTAGCAGGAATTTCAGATCATGATATGTTATTTGCTTCATATAACATCGATTTTACAAAAACACCACTCGATTCATATTTGTTTTATCGTGATTTTAAAGTGATAGATACTCGTACCCTTTTCTGTGAAGCGAGTATTTTGGATTGGACTGGATGTTGGCATTTTTGGAACATTGACGAAAAACTAGAACATTTTAATACCCTTGTACGTTACTTACACAGAACCAAAAACGTACTTAATAACAAAGAAAAAGTTCTTTGTCCCAATGTATTATACATTAAAATTGGTCCAAAGTACGAGTTCCTTGATTCAATGAATCTTTGTTCTTACGTTATTTCTTTGATATGTTATGAAGAAAAATGCTTAATTAATGGCACATACAACTGTTACAATAAGTTAGTCTGTCCTTAGAAATTTTAAAACAATATCAAGATATATTTTAAAAAATCATTTTCTTATTGAGATAAAATTCTCTAATGGTTTTTTAGATATTACAACACAAGAACTGGAACAAAATTTTAATGAACACGAACAATGAACTGTTCCTTAAAATTAAGAACAACGATTCATTTAACCAAAGAATTCGTTCTTTGGGGCAATGAATAGTTCTTAAAAATCAATGAATTTCGCTTTATGAACGAGATTCTTTGATTTTAAGAACAATATTTGGTTCAGTGTACATGATAAATATGTACCTTTGAGAAAATTAATTGTCAAAAACTCTAAAGTTCCCTGGTTTACACGTGAAGTTGAAGAAGCTATTAAAATTAGAAATAAAAACATAATTGGGACATATATCGGATGTCGAGAAACTCTGCTACTTGTGTTTTAAGTCACTCGAAAAAGGTATATTTCTGCAGCAAACTTAATGTTAATCTGCCAGAAAAAGTTTTATGGAAAAATGTAAACACAATCGGTTTTAAAAAGAGAGCTTCTGAATGTAACTTAGACTGCAATGAATTGAATGAGTTCTTCCTTCAAGCGAATAAACGTGTTGACTCTTTCGACTACACTATTTGCCATCGGCTTGTTTATAATCACAACGATAAATTTGATTTTAAACAGTCACTGAGGGTGAAGTAATTAAGTCTATTCTGTCAATCAAATCCAACGCTGTGGGAGGCGATGATATAAATCTGAGATTCGTTAAACTCATACTACCGTGGTTAGTTTCAAGCTTGACACATATTTTTAATTTTTCCATTACTTCTTCTACCTTTCCTCAGCAATGGAGGATGGCTAATGTGATTCCCGATGGAAAAAGAAACAATCCTTGCCGCACTGAAGACTTCAGGCCAATAAGTATCCTACCTGCCTTGTCAAAGGCTTTTAGTTGTGCAACTGCCATACTGAAGGTGATGGAAGACATACGGCCTGCATATGACAACAACGAGCTAACGATTTTAACACTGTTAGACTTTTCCAAAGTCTTTGACTCGGTTAACCATAATATTCTCTTGCAAAAGCTAGAACATTATTTTGGGTTTAGTACCCGTGCAACTAAACTAATGAGAATGTATTTAAACGACCGATTACAAAAAATCAACAATAATAACTTTCCGATCAAAAAAGGACATTTTCTGGAGTTCCACAGGGGTAAATCCTGGGCCCAATCCTTTTCAGCATGTTCATAAATGACATCGTGTCCAGTTGCCAAAAGTTTTCAATTCACTTGTATGCGGATGATGCACAAATATATCTATCTAGGCCGATTGGGTTGTCAGAAGACTTGATTTGTAGATTGAATGAAGATTTGAACTCAATACAACTATGGGCAGATAGCAATTTCTTGAATTTAAATGCATCCAAAACCCAGGCTCTTGCTATTTCTCGACAGCGCTTCCGTATTGATTATCTTCCACCCATTGTTATGGCGGGAGTAAATATTTTGTTTGTAGGTATTGTAAAGAGCCTTGGGTATAAGATTAATAGGAATTTGAGCTGCACTGATCATGTGAACCATACCATTGGTAAAATTTACTCCGTGATGAGAAAACTCTGGCAGACGAAGGATTTCATACCACAAGATTTAAAGTTGAAACTCGTACGTTCATTAATAATTCCCTATATCTCATATGGTGAATTAGTCTATGGCAACATCGATGCTGCGTCTAAAAGAAAGCTGCAATTAGTGGTAAACAACCTGGCAAGATATGTTTACAATAAACGGAAATATGACCACATATCAGAGTATGCCCTGACAATTTTTGACTGTGATCTAACAAAATATTTTAATACACGCAACCTCCTCTTCTTACACAAACTAATTCATACCCGCTGTCCCGAATACTTGTACAGGAAACTTTGCTTTACTGTATCTAGTCGTACACTTAATCTAATAGTACCTGAATTTAAATGTTTAATATCGTCCAGAATGTTTTTTGTTAGTGTTGTGAAACTGTGGAACATGTTACCCAGGTCCGTCAAAACCGAACGAAATAAAAGGTGCTTTAAAATGGCTGTAATCAATTTTTTACAATAAATACAAGATTTCTGTAATCATTTCATTTTCTTCTATTAAATTCTATCTATTTATGTATTTAAGGTTAGGTTATGTTATAGTACTCAAGTTATACCAATACCATTTTAAAATTGTGTAGTTGATGTATCAAAAGAGCCTAAGCTCAAACTGTACGATCATAATTCATTAAATAAATTAAAATATAAATAATGTAAAGGCCGTATACAAATATTAAGATTAAATAATAAATAAAATAAATAAATATTCTGAAATACAATTTTCAACCCACTGTAAATAACCCAATAAGCGCACATACACTGAAACGTTCTAAGTACGTTAATGTTTAAAAATGTCAAATTTTCGAATAAAATTGTCAAAATTTATCCGACAATGCTTAGTATTGCCAAGGTGCAAGACTTAAAAGGCAACCCTCGTATACACCTTAAGCAGAAGTCGCAACCATATAAAAATTGGTGTTGAGATGACCTTTCCCACAAACCTTATTTTGTCCAAATCGTTCAATTGCATTACATAGAAATTTCCGTTTGAAATTTGTACACTCTTTGTGACAGCTCCCTTATAACTTTTGCAAACATGCCCGACAATATCGATTTAAAAGAAGTATACACGTCAAAAGACTGATAAAAATTCTTCAAAAATCTTCAATAAAAATTTATTGTTTTAATTGATGTTGCTATGAGTATATAATTGAATCAATATAATTCACACGAAACTAAAAATGCGTACACGTAACATAATCCATTATTTTTAATTATAAACACATAAAGAACACAACAGAACTTTATCGGAAAACAAACATTGAAAATCATAAATTTTATGGTAAAAAAAAAAAATAAAAATAAAAACCAGCAGCTGTAGACATAAATATTGAGGTTTTCTTCTGGTGGAAGCCTGATAATTGGTAGTTTCTTGGAAAAACAAAAAGTTATGAATCAATACATAGCGACTTTTTGGTCTGTCAGCTTGGCTGACTTATAATTTTCTTATTAGCACATTATTTATATTTGCATTAATTATTTATAAAATAAATTTAAATATAAATTTTCGATATATTTTACATTTGAAGAAATTTTATTTTTCAGGGTCTATGCAGAAGTGTTCAAGTTTAATAAGGCTTTTATCTAGTTTATAGTTTTTCCGAAAGCATTTTAATGTGATTTAAGTTTTTTTGCTTAATTTTTCATATATTCTTCTTCTTCGTCTTTGTTTCACTAGAATACTGTGAAATTTCTTGTTTCCACGCTGATTTATTTTGAAAATTTTGAATTATGGCGCATAGAAATGTAGCTAATGGAAATGTTATTGATTAAAACAGATTTCTGCCAAATAACGCTCAGACATTTCTAATCTTCTATAATCCATATATTTCATTTAATGTGATGTACATTTTCCATTCTGACATTAAATTATTTATGGCTAGCTCGAACCTTATATATGATGAACTATAAATAAGCGAATATTTAGCTTTTACCTTTAGATTGGCTCGCTTTGTTCGAAAATAAATCGAAAACGACTCCGCAATAAATTAATGACTTAGCTTCTACGTCAACTGCTGGCTCTTCGTCCATGATTAAGTCAATTGTTTGTCATCGCTTTCCTCTTTTGATACAGTTTTTCTTCCGTTCTCATATTGATAAATGACTCTGGCATTAATCAGGAAAATCATCATTGAGCTGGCTAGTTGTTCGATAGCCAACGAGCTTTATGGTCAAAAAGGTTGCTTGCAGGTTTGTTTGTTGCCTGTTTACAGCCCCTTAATTTATGAAGTTTGGCCGATTTTCGGCATTGAGAACAGAGTTGCAGCAGAACGTACTTTTGTACATTTTAGAGTACACTTTTCACTTTTAGATATTCATTGAAAAAATGTTTGGTACTTATTCTATTGTATTGTTTCGTACTTTTATAGAGGACTTAAGGCCCCTACCCAGCTCTCAAGTAATTTCAAAAAGTTCCCGGAAATTGTTCAGGAAATTAAAAATACAAGATTATACATCAAAATCGATATTGTCCCCTTCAAAGTACTTATCATCGACTGCAACGCACTTAGGCCAGCGTTTGATCCAATCCTTGAAACAATTTTTATATTCGGTTTGTGGTTTGGTCATCAAAGCCATCTTCAAATTTTTCATGATCTTATCTATGGTGCTGAAACGCGTTCCGCGGAGCGGTTTCTTGAGTTGACCGAATAGGAAAAAGTCGCAGGGAGCCAATCAGGTTTATTCGGTGGTTGTTGAATGGTATTCGTTTCGTTTGTAGCCAAATGTTCATGGATACCGATGGCATTGTGCGACGGTGCGTTATCGTGGTGCAAGATCCACGAGTTGTTTGACCACAAATCCGGTCTTTTTTGGCGAATTGCTTCACACAAACGTCTCGTAACGCCCTTATAATACTCCTTGTTGACTGTTTGGCCTTGTGGAAGAAATTCATGATACACAACACCCTTATAATCCATTAAAACTGTGAGCATCGCCTTCTTTTTCGACTGAAAACGTGACGTGCTTTTTTCGGCCGCGGCTCATCTGGTGCATGCCATTCACTCGCTTGATGTCTGGGTTGCATGTCATATTCATAAATCCACGTCTCGTTTTATGAATGTTGGGTCGGATTCTGCCTTGGAAATCATGTCTTTTGCGAGGTCAACGCGCTTCCTTTTTTGCATGAAATTTAGGTCTTTCAGCATCAGCCTTGCAGCGATACGGGTGAAGCCTAAATTCTTAACCAAAATATCTCGACCGGATCCAAAAGCACATAAGTGTAAAATAGAAGTAGCCAAGTAATTTTGTCGTTACAATAATTTGCGATCTTAGCTTTATATGTTCTTTTCCAAAATTTTATCATACTTGGAGTAATAATAAGACTTTTATATATTTTTTGACATTCGCAGTGCTGCCGTTGTCACTTTTCAATGAAAAAAGTAGTAAAAATAAAAAATGTTTTCTTACGAGCTGTATTCAACAAAAAAAAAAAAAAAAATAAAAATAAATAACTGGACATTTCAGACCTTGAAAGGACTTTGACCTAGCTTCTTATGATCAATTGTGTTGTGCGTGTTATTAAGTTTGTACACAATTGACCGAGAACCGGACCTACATGCTTAACGCCGACTCCGAATGGCGATGAACGGAATGCTCTCGTTCTCAAAAAGCTTTACATGGCATTTTGGATTTCTCTCTGAGGTTTTCCATTGTCTGCAGAGAGGTGGCGGCCGTACAGAAAAATTATTTTAATTCAAATAATTTTCTGTCGCTGCTGGGGTTCGAACCTGGGTCTCGAGGTTCTTTGACATAGCGGCCACCCACTTTAACCAACTACGCCACGGACGCCACTACGAGCTGTATTCACTTTCAAGTAATTTTGATAAAAGAAAAAGAAATCATGGGTCTATATGGCCTCAAAAATTATGATGGTCAGAAAGTTACAGTCTGTACAGAAACATGATTGCTGACTTTTTATTCAGCCTCAATTTAATTACTGAAGGAAACATTTAACGAACTATTAATTTCACGAAATGGACCTGATCACCTGCTGATCTGGCCTCCTCGTTCGTGGGATTTGAAGGCATTAAACTATTTTCCTTGGGGATATATAAAGTCGTTTGTCTACGCCGATAAGTCAGAAACAATTGAGCCAACATTCGAAGCTTTATCGAAGAGTGTGTAGAAATTGTAAATCTCCAGCCTCATATCCAAAATCACATTGAGACATTAAGGTAAAAAAAAAAATTATCTTTAAAATAAAATTAATTTCATGAATTTTTAAAACATTTTCCTGTCTTTTATTTCAATTTAAAGTTCTCTGCTTCTAAAAAAACATCATAATTTATTAAGTACGATGATTTTTAGGGACAGTACTTAATTTTTGGAAAAGTTGTGTTAAATTGGATGAGGGCTACTTTTTGCCGCTGATCTTTTTAAAATCAAAGAAAAAAACCAGTGTTTTTTTTTTGCGGAAGGAATCTGTGAAAAATGGAGGAAGTACATATTATTCAAATGCACAAGTTCCTACGGCTTTTCATGCCACTTTTAGAACATTCTACACATCTTTCACTTGAATGTCCACTTGATTGTCCGTTCCTTGCCACCAATCTATCAACCCATTTTCGAATTAATGCAGAGTTGACGGAATAAGTTTAACACCTGAAATCTTTGGTTTAAAGTTAAAATAAATAATTAAAAACAAAATAGTGTACAAAATAATTTTCTTGAGAAAATGTTATTCATCCAAAAGTTCT
This sequence comes from Pherbina coryleti, assembly GCA_943735915.1. NCBI lineage: Eukaryota > Metazoa > Arthropoda > Insecta > Diptera > Sciomyzidae > Pherbina > Pherbina coryleti. Next base: position 23,533,945 of record OX030948.1, read on the forward strand.
GAAAAAAGTGTTATGTAATTTATTATAATTTTATAAGAATGAGTTTTTAATTAATATTTTGGAATAAATTTAAAAAACTTAAAGGTTTTTCACGAGGCCCAGAGTAAAAAATTAAAGTGTAAAATAAAAATACTTTCCAACACCAGAATGCTTTCAATGAATGTTTGCACTTTTACTCAACCTCAACCCTAGTCTTTAATATTTTTTTACTCTAGTGTAATAATATGACAGCTTGTTTTTTTTTTTATCTGGCAACATTATCGCTAACAGGTCAATCACAGGGACGTTATAGAAAAAACATATGACGTCATGTATTTTGTTATTGTATCTGTGCATATATTTCAAAAAATGAACTACTGTGCATGTAAACCCAAAACAGCTGTGAAAATAAATAAAATTAATCAAAATTGAAATTGAATTTAAAAGTAAGTATTTGTTCTGCATTTTTATTTAACTTAATAATTTACAACATTCATTTTACATTTAGTGTCCGTATCTGAAAAAAGGAAATTGGCAATATATTGGACTATATAATAGACCACGACCCCGGAAGTTTTGAGGTAAAAATGGTTCTACTTTACGTTACTGTTAATTATGGAAAGTGTAAATATCTAGAAAACAACAACACAAATATATCCGGAGCTGGAATCGAGGACGATGATGGCATGCTAACGGTCAAAGGTAATTCCCAATTTAGGAAATTACTAAAATTACAAAAATGTGCCCGCACTACGACAAATTATCAGCAATATTTCATGCGGATAAAGAAGCGAATGTTGTGACCATTGAGTCGTCAGCCATACCAGGTGAGGAAGAACGGGCTGCGGATATAAATGAAGAAGGTGTTGCGTTTCTTTCTTCAGAAACGCATCCAAATGAAGGAGCTATTGACGATTCACAACCAAGGACCATCACGACATCAAAATATAAGCAAATATGCGTCCAAATCATCATTGTCAGCTATGTTGAAAATGGAAGAGAATCGTGACGAATTTCGGAAATCAAAACTACTTTTTGAAAAAGAGAAATTTAAAAAAATGTTTGAGTTGGAAGAGAGAAAGCTTGCTTTTAAAGAGAAAGAATTAGAACTAAAAAGAAATGAAATAGAGCTAAATAAGGAATTAGCTATTTATATTTTAAATAAGAATTAATGTTTAAAAATTTATTATTAAAAAATAACTAATAAAATGTACATTTTTCTAATCAAACATTAAATGGTAAAGGCTTGTCGTTTGTTCTCTGCATCAGAATTATCGGGTAATAATCCTGTGTTGTTGTCCTCAATTGTAATTATTGAGTCCGCGCTGAAATCAACAGCAATATCTGAGTCTTCCAACAACATGTTGTGTAACATACAGCAAACTAATACTCATTCACAACAGAAGTTTTGACTTTCCTTGTTCTTAAATCGCAGCCGTAGCTCTTTTTGAACTTGCAAATTTTTCCTTAAGAATACCGATTTTAAGTTCGACCCGCACTCGATATTGACTATGGCGTTTGTTAAATTGTGCACGACCTTGTTGATTCATAAGTTGGGAGATGCTTCTATATGGTGTAATAACATTTTTTGACAATGGGTATGCAGAGTCTCCCGCAATCCATTCCATTTGAGAAAATAAATGCTGCTTATATTTAAACACAATGCTATTTTAAAACATTTTAGCTTCATGGTAGCTTCCCGGACTACCAACAAAAGCATCTCTTATGCGAAGACGATAAACAACAATGACCTGGAGCTTAACAGAATATATATGCTTTCGGGAGAAATATAGTTCTGGATTTTCTACAGGCTGGTCCACTTACTTAACCTCAGCATCGTCAATGTACCCAATACAGTGAGGCAGTTCCTTAAAGGTTTCTCGTACGATATCTGCACGTTCTGTTGCGTTAGGCCATTTAAGATAATGTGGTTGCAAGCGCAAAAGAGCACCAAATACTCGGCGCGTAATTTTGTCGATGGTTCCGCCATCACCAATCCCAAATAATGCCGCAATTTTTAAAATTGATGCTCCTTCTCCAGATGATCCTAAGCGAAAAAATACCACAGACAATTGAAGATCAACAGGAAATTGCAAAAAAACTTGGGCCTGTAAAATTTCGGTCATTTTCAATTTTGGAAAAAAGAGTTTTGAACTGATCTCTGTTCAGACGTAACATAACACGGAATCGTTCTTCATCAATGGTACATAAAATATTAGTGCGCCAATCGGCAGTTTTCGGAACAATTTGGTTGATTCCTCGACGATGTGATAGCACCACTAATAAATCCTCATGCATCTCATCTAATATCTCGTAAACAGCTTCGTCATAGTCACTTTCAGTATCTGCATATTATAAATTTAAACTGATGAGTACAAAAGATGATATTTGTACTTACCTTCGACAAATTCTATATTGTTAAGCGCATTTTGAATTAAAAAATTTACAATTTTACTTTTTTCGCTAGATTTCGGCATTTCAAAAAATTTAAATGTATTTTTTGACATATCCGTTTTCAAAACGTGTGTTACTATTTTGTTGCGTTCACGAGACTGAGAGTAAAATTGCAAACTCTTTTACTCAGGGCCTTGTGAAAACCCTTTTAATTTTCTTCTAATACATAAAATCATATGTACAAAAAAAAAAAAAAAAAAAAAAATATAAAAAATTTGAAAGAACTTTTTTATTCAAATATTTTACTTTTTTATTTTTACCAATGCAACCCTGCTTGAAAAGGAACAGTGTGCTCAAATCGATCGAAACCCCGTTTATTTTGCAATGATGAATGAGATGTGTTAGTAAGCTAACACACAAGCACACATACACCTATCAGTGACACGCGAAGCTATCAGAAAATTTCCCAGCAAACAATATGTTGAGAAATTCCTTTTCTCGAATTTTACGAATACTCTCAAGGGTAAGAATCATTCGAGATAATAATGCATTAAGTCCGCTTCTTTATTTTTGACTTACCTATTTACTTACCCTTTTATAGAAGCATTACATCTTAATTGCTTCTAAAAGAAAAAATATTCTCTTAAATCATTGCCATTCTAGTGACAAAACCTCTATCTGGCCCGTCATAATGGTTGACGTGACATGATTGTACGCTTGTGACATGCAGAGAAAACGTTAACTTCCTAAATGGAACATTTTTTTTAAGGAAAAATTAAGGAACTCTGAAAAAATAACTAAATAACTTCTTTCGCGCGTTCCAAATTGCTATTGAGTAAATGGTGAACCTATGTGGTAAGCCCAATTTCCTAACATACATTATTTAACGGTTTGAAGGAATGCAAAAAAAAAATTACTTTGATTCTTTTGTTTTTTGCATTTTTTGGGGATAATGTGCCCCACTACAAGCGAAAAGCGCGCCACAAGACCAGCAATGATGTCATTTTTCAAATTACCCCTAAACTTTGATATTTTCAGTTCAATGCAAGTGCTAACAAATGATCACATCTATCTTTTGGTAAATAACATTTTTTTGACTATTGCCATGAAGAAAGTTAGAAGTTATTACCAAACTATCGCGTGGAAGATAAATCTTCAAAATTTCTTTTGGGCTCATCTTTTGGCTAACAAACGTTGTTCAACTTAGCTTGTCAGATGTGCACACACATTTTTACTAAATGTGTGGATGAATTTTTGTTTGTTTGTGCTCGTATGTACGAGTATGTGTTGGATATACAGACGTATAATGTCGACATTAGATAGAGATACCATCTTGCCAAAGTTAGCTCATTTAATTAACCGAACGAGCACAATTGTCAGTGACTGCAACAAAAGCAGCTCGATATTAAATCAAGGCAACCAAATTATTGCAGGTCAATATTGATCACTTTAACCGTGATTAATGTTATTATAACGTTAGAGATTCGATCTGAGTTACGGTTTTTGATTAAGATAAAATTGTGTTTATTCAATTTACTAAGAGTTACTTGAAAAGTGGTCAGTTGTCCGAAATCTGTTTAATGAATGTTTCAAATTAATCCTTGTCAATGGTTTCTGGTTGTTTAATAAATTTTGTAAATTATGTTTAAGCTTGGCAATTCCGTGTGGAATAGAATGTCTAGGCGTGCGCAATTGCACGATTATCATTTATACACTCTGTCCCAATATTATAAATGAAAGAAAAAAGTTCTTGCTACTACCGCTAGTCATGTCTATTAGAAAGAAAATAAATGCAGTGCAGAACAACAACAACAACAACAACAACTCTGAAAAGAGAAAGAGCACAATAATTTGAAAAAATGCTGTCTCATAATTATAACCGCGTTAATAAAAAATTTAGTTTTTTTGTAAAAATAGTATTTATTTTAAATTGTTAGTTTAGACGGCCGCAACTCATTTATGTTGGAATATTGTGTGTTGCCGCCATAAACTGCACGAGCCACAGCTGCCCAGACATTTTCCATAATGTTGAGGTCTGCAAACCACTCGCGAGTTCGTCGAGACGCATGACATGCAGCGTTATCTTGTTGAAAAATAAGATTTTCACTACTCCTTTCTTCCAAAAATGGCAAGAGCTTATCTTACAGAATACCAATGTACTCTTCTGAGATCATACGGGTGGAAGGGAAGTGCAGGTTAAGTTTCCCTTGTGCACTAACTGCTCCCCATACCATTAGTGACCCACCGCCAAAATTTCGTTTAGAGAAATACTTTAGTTCGAGTCGCAAATCTCTCCAATATCTCTTGAACCCATCTGGATCATCCAGATTGAATTTCTTTTCGTCGGAAAAGATGACCTTGAAAGGACCAAATTGAAAAAAACATTTTATGAATAAAATAAGAATTTTTGAAATTAAGTACCTGGTTCCAATTACGGCCCAAATTATTTCGAGCAAATTCCATCCTTTTATTTTTGTGGATTTGGGTGAGTCGTGGTTTTTTTTTTCATTTTGTTATAGAAAATTTAATGCAATCAAGTGCTGATAACACTGATTTTATTGCCCAGAATAAAGAAGTCATTTCTGTATAATCGAAGGGTAGAAAATATAACTGCTTACTCGGTATTTTCAGATTGTCTCGCGTTTTCAAGGAAATTACAATTTTATTGGTTTTAGGATTTTTCCGAATTTTTTTTACATTAAAAAAAAAAAATATATAATAATGTCGAGTTGGAAAAATCCTTTGATGTACAATTTAATTAAAATTGATTCCAGTTAACGATTATATTAGGATTTGCAAAAAAAAAAACAGCAATAAAAACAAAAACTACTCACGAAAACAAAAAAAAAAGTTTTTTTTTCTCAGGGGTCATTTGGTCAGAAATTTAAAAAACAACTTTTGGGCACATATTTTTTTATAAAGAATTGTGATATCATTTTCAAATTTTGTAGGTATATTTGATGATTGTTCAAGAGAATTTAATTTAATTTTTGTTTTGTTTTTTTTTAATTGAAAAGAGTTTTTTGAAAGAGTATTTAATTTAATTTTTTTTTTAATCGAAAAAAAAAAACGAAAAAGGCATTATTTAAGAATGCATCGGAGTTACATGGAATTCTTACTCGAGGAGTATAGGTGCTATGACAAAAATAATGGTACGACAGTAAAGGTTAATTCTTTGGTTAAAGACAAAAATAAAAACAAAATTAAAGACATCGTCTTTAGGAAGGGAGCTGAGTGTCCCAGCTAAAGGCTGGTTCTTAGCTTTTACAACAAAAATAGATGAAAATGACGTCATAAAACCGCTATAAGACTCACTCCAAGATTGAAAATGCAGCTATCATGCAACGGCGTTGCATGGAATTATTACTCGTCGAGTATATGCGCTACGGTAAATTTTATATAACACAAATTTGTACTTAGCCTTATGATGAAAATAAAAAAAGTAATGACGTTGTCTTGTTCGCGGAGATAGAAGCTTATGCAACTAAAATAATATATAGTTGCATGGAATTATTACTCGCTGAGTAGCACTGCTATGAAAAATTTTATTTTACGACAGCAAAAAGTGGTTCCTTGACCTCATAACGAATGAAAAAATTAATTTTTGGAGCACGACACCAAGTTGGCAACCGCTGAATACAGTAAAAATGCAACATCAATAAAAAAAAACGTTGCATGGAATTATAACTTCGCAACAACTGTGAGCGTCAAAACAAAGTGTACACTTTTTTGAACACGAGTTATACCACATATAAGTCTTCAATACTGTGATTACTCCCAAAACTTATTATGTTTTGAATTCTTATTAAAGTCTCTCTTAATATAAGTATAAAGCCTTACAAATAATTTACCACAGCAAAAAAATATTATATAAAAACACAAATAGTCCATATTTATCGCGTTAAAACAAAGTGTGCACCTGTATAATAAACTTAGCAATTTCAAGTATTTAAAACAAATGTAACGGTATCTCTCTCAAATTGGTTAATTATGATGTTAGTTAATGTTTCTGCATCATTCGCCTTTGGTAAAGTAAGGAAGTAAGTTGTTAGAAAACTTTTCTAAAATTCTTAATTAAACTTCTATTGTAACACGGGAATTAGTCATAAAATTCCATAAAGCAGGAAAATCACTTCGCGAAATAGCTTCAATTTTTGATAGAGGTCATAATACCATCAAGAAAATCATTGACAAATACAAAAAATTTGGAGTACTAGAAAATCGACCACGTGCTGACAGACCAAAACAACTCTATGAAACCTTGTCAGAATAATCGGCAAGCACAGTGAAAATAGCAGATGATCATGCATTAAATGCACTATTAAATGTCTACTTGGAAGAGTCCTACACATGAATTTTGCTAAAAAGTCATGAAATCATGAAATTTCATTTTTGGAACAACACAGTTTTTAGTGACGAAAGCATATTCGAAATTTTTGGAAAGAAAAAATCTACAAAAAATATGGAGAAGCAAAACTCAAGAGTTTAATATTACTTCTACAATAAAGCATGGTGGGGGTTCGGTGATAGTGTGCGAGTGTATGACGTTTATTGACGTAAACGTTTATTGACAGTAGTACAGTGAATGAAAAGAACATTTGCCGGCCAGTGTTAACAAATTAGGACTGGATCGATTGTAGATGTTTCAGCAGGACCATGATCCGAAACATACATCCAAGGTACAGAAGGAATAGTTGCTGTGCAAAACAGCTGGAACACCCCCCACAATCACCTGACCACAATCCGATAGAACATTTGTGGGAACATCTGGTTAGACAAATAGGAAAAAGGACGATATCCAGCAAGGACTCGCTGAAAGCCGTTTAACTTGAAGAATACCACAAAATTTCATCAAATGTAACAACGAAATTTGTGGAATTAATATCAAGACGGTTGAAAATTGTGATTTCAGCACGAGGAAAACAAAAAAAAAATATTAATAATTTGACTGAAGTTATTTTTTCTTATTTACAACTTTAAGTGTACACTTTATTTTGACTCGACGAAAATAGAGTATTTTTTGTTTTTGAATTATGCGAAAATTTTTAGTAAAATAATTTATATTTTTAGTAAGTATATAATAAGAGCATAAACTAAAAGTTCCAAAAATACTAAAATTTTTTATAAAATTACTTTTTAAAATATTGAAAATATTGAGTAAAAAGTATTAAAAAATATGGTGTACTTTGTTTTGACGCGCACTGTATAGGCGCTACGGTAAATTTTACGGAAAGACTGTAAAGCTGAGGCCTCCACATGGTAACAATAAAAAAAATTAATAGCGTCTTTCAGAATACCGCTTAAATAACCAAAAAGCACCATCGCTGGACATATTGCATAACTTTAAGGTAAATTTAAATGTACCACACATAAGTAAAAACAAAAGTATAAAATTAAAAAAACAAAAAATTTAATTAGGACAAGTAAAAAATAAAAAAATAAATAACTGGCCATTTCAGCCCTTGAAAGGACTTTGACCTAGCTTCTTATGATCAATTGTGTTGTGCGTGTTATTAAGTTTGTACACAATTGACCGAGAAATGGACCTACAGGCTTAACGCCGACTCCGAACGGCGATGAACGGAATGTTCTTATTCTCAAGAAGCTTTACATGGCATTTGTATTACTCTCTGAGGTTTGCCATTGTCTGCAGAGAGGTGGCGGCCGTACAGAAAAATTATTTTATTCAAATAATTTTCTGTCGCTGCTGGGGTTCGAACCTGGGTCTCCAAAGTTCTTTGGCATAGCGGCCACGCACTTTAACCAACTACGCCACGGTCGCCACATTAGGACAAGTATTAAGACAAAAATTTGAATATTTATACGGACAAAGATTAGAAAAAGGTTGAGGGTACGGATTTGGACAAGGATTAGGACCAAGAAACTCATAAATTTGGACACAGATTGGAGCATCGAATTGAACAAGGATAAAGACGAGAATTCAGATCAGGATTCAGATAAGGATTGAGAAAAGGATTAGGACAAGTCTTTTGGTAAGGACTAAGGCATACTTAAACTTATATTTAGGGTAAGATTGAAAAAGGGTGAGGTTACGGAATAGAACAAGGATTTGGACAAGACTTAGGAAAAGGATTGGGAAAATAAGTGGGACAAGCATAAGCAAAGGGATTCGAATAAGAAATAGATCAGGAATTTTGGGAAGTAGTGCCAGTAGTAGTGAGCTATAACAAACTGTTTATAACCAAAAAGAACAAAATGGTGAATGCAAATGCTAGAAAACCGACTGAAAATCCAAAATTCGTTTCCGGTCCTAGTTCATCCGATAGCCATAAATGTCATTAACAAAAAATCGTATTAATCGCTTCGGTGGTTTTCTTTACGGTTTTTATGATTTTTTTTTTCTTAATAAAATATGTTTTTATTTTAATTAAATCTTTTTATATTTTTTTTAAATAATATCTTTAAATTATGATATAGATCATGCATGTTAAAAGATAAAATTGCCATATTATTTGTAGCATCTCTTGTCAGTATTCTATAATAGGTAACTTTTTTCGATATTATCGATATTATCACTAGAAAATTCTTAAAAGTTAAATATTTCCTTACTTTAAATTAAACACATTTAACTTTTTTTATGTATCGCTTATCTATTTGCAATCTTGAATCATTTATATTTAACTTCAGGGCTATATTATAAAAAGGTAATAAATATTGAAACATGTTGGCATAATTCCGTGCTAAATGTACACGGTCTGTGGGAGTGTAGGTATGTGTTAGAAATTTCAAAACATTTTCCTTTTTAAACAAAAACAACAAAATGGCCCTCTTTTACGCGGCACGTACAACAGCATTCATTGTTGTTTGCTCGAAATTGTATCACTACCGAAACCGCCAGCACCATCACCAGCACCTACAACCTTCTATCCGCACAACAAAGCAGACAAAAGAGTGCCATTTGAAAAAGCCATCCCTTCGCCCAAGTACCCATCACTCTTAACGCTACTGAAAATAATGGCAACTATTGCGCTTTTCGAGGTCACCGGGGATTAAAGTCAAACACATGCATTGCATTGTTTTTACGAATTTCAAATAAACCTAAAAAAAAAACGACAGAGCAGCTAGCCTGGGCTGCAGCAACAAGTATGTTAAAAGCTTAACCATGTCGCTTGGATCGATTTAAAAATAATTTTCAAGCATTTTTACGACGATTAAAATCTGCATTTTTAAATCTAAATTGAGCAGATGAAATGTTTTGACGGCTTAGTATTTTTAAAATTTATAGGTGAATTCGACAGCGTTCGATTCATATTATTTTTCGAATATTCCAGACTGACCTCCATCATCAGCTCTTTCTTCTTCAAATACTTCATTAACATCATACAGGGTGATCTTGTGACTCCACCAACATACCTCTGCAAGCAATGCGTCGAGGTTTTTGCCTTTGTACCGTTTTTCCATGGGCATTGTGGTTTGGTGAAACCGTTCTCCTTGCTCATCGCATTCGGTAGGGAGTTGTTTGATAAAATCGTCAAAATGAAAATGAAGAAAATGCAGCTTTAATGTCATCGATGCGCCGATTATCTCAAAATAATGCAGCATTTCTTTCACCCATTCTCTTGCTTCCGGTTCCGCGTCTCGATCCCCTCCCAAGACTCTGGTGCATACACGCTGAAGGTAAATCCATGCCATTGAATGATTTTCATCAAGCGATGAATCAAAGTTGCTCTTGAATAGCTTTCTAATGTCAGGGCCATTAAGTATGCCTGTTAAATGAAAACAAAAAATAAAGACAGAAAAGAAATCATTAACATAGTGTAAATAGTACAATTAGGTGAACAAAAATTCGTTTTAAATTTACTACAATACCTTTTTTAATTTTGTCATCGCTACGCTTTGGGAAAACACTTTTCAAATAGTCGAATGCGTTTGGACAATTTACAACGGCCACTTCGATGAATTTTTTAACAATTCCCAATTTTATGTTTTTTTATGTATTTTTACCGGCTTACAATACTTCATAGTACCTCTGCCTCCACTCAACCATGCCATGAGATTGTTATAACATTGGCGACACACTGTATTAGGTGTGTAATTTTCACCGGTCAAGTCCACTTCGTCGAAAAACAATGTATATGCTCTTTTGAATTCACTAGTTAAAAGATTCTTTTCCTTCTGCAATCTTGTAGATGTTTTTTTTCTGGTTTGATGACCGCAAACGTAGCAAAATAAATCAATTTTTTCATACTGCATACTGAAACTGTCAGTTGCCACTGTTGTGTACGAAAACTGTTGTAGCACTTTATATAACTTTCACTGCGTCACTTTTGCGGCTACCTAAGCGCTACCTAAACGGTGTTAAGAATTATTCCCAGGAAGTTTATATGTTGTAGAAAGTTGTTTATTGAGATCTTAGGTAAATTTTTGTAGTTGATTGTTTCCTTGAATTTTGAACAGTTTGCTACCTATGGACCTGAACACGGGAAAAAAGGTAAAAAAAAATCGAATTTTTTTAAGTTTTTTGCGATTTTGATCTGGAAGGTGAAGTTTTTTGATTTTATATGTTCGCAATTTTTGTTCTTTATGACAAGAGCTACAAGTTTGCCTCAGGGAGTAAATCGAAATTCTGAACGGTTTGCAAGATATGAGCCCGAGAAAATGATCACTTTTTTGCGAAAATGATACCAAGGCCCCAAATCTTTGGCGGCCGATAAACAAAAAAGTGCATGACTTTGGGAAAAATTGGGAGACACGGGTCTTTTTTTTTAGTCTTTTATCACGTAGTGTTGTCCGTATATGGTTATTTTGCCATGACTTAAAAAATTACACACAGTGTTATTAAGGCTAATTTTTCTAAATAATCCTTACAGTTGATGACACAACTTTTAAAATAAGAGCTTGTGATAATCAAATACATCAAATTTTGTTTTAATGCTTCTTGTGATTTATATGCTTTCATAAACGCTCTTTCCTAAAAGAACAATCCTGTTATTTTCAGTTTTAACAACGCTCATTTTAAGTTTATCTTCAGCTTCACTCAAGGCTACTGAGCTTTGAATGTGTTTTTGAGTACTTGTCTTAAATGGGACAAATAGGCGTTTTTATGGTTACAATCTTCAACATTTATAGGCACACTCACACACAGACATTGCTTATCCTGTCAGATAATCGCTTTATGTCTGACAATAACAACATGTCGTTATGTTGGCTATTGTTGTTGTATAAGTGCTGGGCTGCAATTTATCCGGTGTCAGCAGCTACATGTTGACTTTATAAGGACCATTGTGTGTCGTGGCAGTGTAAGTACATCGATGGGTCATGAGAGCGTTAGAGAGAGATTGTGCCATGAGACGTGGCTGTGAAGCTTTGGTCATATTTTGGATAAGCAAGTAGTCGCAATCGCTTTGGCGACCAATTTAATAATTTAATTTTAGCTGATACGAATTATTGAAATTTTTTCAATATTGTTTAAAAAAAAAGACCAAGTGGTTTTGTTTCTATGTTTCTAGTTATGAAAGTTTGGTTATGGTTATAGAAATTGAAAGGAGATACTCCCATTCAATTCTCTATGCATATAAATTATATGATTAAATAAAAAGCTATAACTTTGCACTTTTTTTGCTTCACAATAGCCCCTTTACACTTTCTTTCTTTCTTTTTTCCAGAAGATGTTCCTCTAGAAATGGCAAAAATATCACGACGTGCTGTTGCGTCGTCTTCCTCAGCTGCTGTCGCTTCATCGTCGTCCACAACTCGCACCTCCTCGTCCTCATCTTCCGCAACACCTCAAAGCAATACTAACAATATCCAATCTAGTGGCAAGCAAACACGTGCTGAACACACACCAAACTATGCTGTCAACATTAATGGCGGAACTCCATCGGCAGCGACACCCGCTTTTCTTGATCCTTGGCGTGGTCTTAACGCTGGCGATAAGTTTACTACACACAGCATGCCGCAAGGGAGTGCGAACTTTGCGTCCACACCACAGGGGTGAGCATTGAAGAGCATCTTCAGTCTGTAGTAACGAAAATAATTTAAAAACAAAACATTTTCTTCTTTTAACAACCAGTTATACTCCACCACCTCCATCAGTCTCGTCGTCCCCGCCTTTTCTGCAGAATAAGACTGACCAAGCACAAATTCTGGCCGCCGAACGAGAACGTATACGTGCCGAATTCTTTGCCACTTATGATGTTATGACCGGTGTACGTATAGCCGCCACACTTGGCGGGTTTTTTGGTCTCATGGTATTCCTGATTGTGTGGAAGAGTCGCAGCAGTTCGAATGAGACTATGAAAGTTTTGAAGGTTCGTTGAATGTTAGAAGATTCTTATTAAACATGATGATGAAATTGTTTTGATCTATTTTTAAGGACCCCAAAATGGCTGCAGTAGCTGCAGTTTGCATGCAAGAGGAAGAGGAACGTAAAATACAGGAGGCCATGGTTGCCACGGGCATGTCTATTTATCCGGATGAATACGATACCATTTTATATCGGCGACAACGAATGCTTTCCTTAGGAAATGTCAGTGCTCCACCGGTGCTACATCGAGGTTATCGGTTCTCCTCAGTTGGTGAGTACTTTTACATCCTTATCCTACCCATTTTAATATCTTCTTGTCTACTATTCCCTACAGGTGGTGGTGGTTACAGCAGCTTGCTGGAACCACCACGACGATTTTCCTATTCTTATGGTGGTAACTCAGGTAGCAGTTTATTGGCCGGCGGTGCAGGAGGACGAAGAAAAAGTGGCTCCGAATCATCGCGCATACTCAGCAACTATCCGATGGGCAGCAGTTTTGGTACGGATGATTATTTCATGGAAACCGATGATGAGCTCGATAATGGTGACTATCCGGACAATAGTAGACGACTGCTTGATATGGATGTAGCTCAAAACAAGCGCACTGATTCATCCAAAGGCGATTCTCAGGGGTTTCTTGCAGTGCCGCATGCGGTAAGATTGCCCGAAAACTCTGTTAAATATCCATTCAACCTTTGTTTCTTTTGTCAAATTCTTCTTTCAGGGCTATGATTCTCGACGCAGCAGCGCCATGACTTGCTGCAGTACTGAGAGTTCGTATCTGGAACGCCGTTGCTCGGCATTTACTTTGGGTTTGGGAAATTTGCCATCAACACTACAGCGTAAACTTTCAACTGCATCACGTACTTCCAGCACGGATTTATGGGATTATTACTATCCAGATATTCAAGTAATACAGCCTACACCGAAAGCTTCACCCTGCCCATCGGAACGTAGCACTGATGATCAGTTGCCGACGTGTGCGGCAGCTGCAACGACCACAAATATGACTACGAAACCAATCACTACAAGTACAACCACAAAAACAACAACAACAACGATGAAGACTGCACAAAAGCCAACCAAAGCTGCCAACGGAAACGGTGCTTTTAGCCAGCAACCGCCACCGCGAACATTTGTGCGCAAGCACAGTATCGCCTACTATGATCCGGAGAGTGCACAGGCCGGACGCAAGCAACAAATACACTCGATAAGCGCCGACACCGTAGATCTTTATCCCTACAACCAAACAGATTTAGCGGTGAGCGACACAAAGGTTGTTAGTCCTGCCACACCAGGCGGTGGCGGCATTGGCCTCGTAAGCGGTGGCCTTCATCAGAGCTTTCACTACAACGACTCACCAACAGAGGAGCTGCGTCTAAATGTACGTCGGAAAATTGCTGTGGTTGAATTGCAGCGTCCAATATTTGGCGATAATCAGGCGTCAACTCCTATCGAGAGCAACAACCATAGCTTTCCTTACAACAACTCCGCAGCTGCCATAGCTGCAGCAACGGTTGTCAACTCAAGCAGCATAAGCATGGACAGCACACCTGCCAGCATGGATAAGTTGAATGGTGGTAGCGCCAGCATCGGTACAGCGAAAACATTCTTCAACGCCGAAAAACGCGCACCACTCGCCTCTTTAAGTTCCTTCAAGATATCATCGCTCGAATATCAAGATTCTGATATGCGTTCACTGGATGAGGATTCGGTGTTTCTCGATAGTGTCGCTGACACGGACGAGGATATACAGCAGTTTAGTAGCGAGAGTGAGGAGGCTAGTCTGGGCGAACCAGATGTGGCTGAGCCGGTGCCAAAAGTGATCGAAGTGACTTCAGTGGAAACACCAATGTTAACATTTCGCTCGAATGAGACAGTTCAAAAACATCCAGCAGAAAAACGTTTTAGCTTGGGTGGACCACCAACAAGTAACCGAGCTAAGCGTCCACTTTTGCAGCGTCATCGCACCATCAGCGCTACATCGAGTGATCGTATATCACTGATTGGCCAGCAGTTGAAGGAGTTTTCGATCGGTCACTTTATTTCTAGTGGAGGTAGTAGTGGCACTTATACGCCCACTATGCTCGCGGAGTCTGCGCAGCCGTTAGAGACCCACTTTGGAACGGTTATTTCAACAAGTAGTCCACCAACGCATCCGCGTCGCGCTCAACTGTTACAACAGTATAGTGACCCGCAGAGTATGCATACTAACACCAATACAGAGGATGACACCTGTTCCACCCTCAACACAGAGGTATGCGCAGCCGCTGCAGCTGGCTCCGATATAATGACACCACAAACGCACCTGCGCAGAAGTTCAAGTCGTTGCAGCCCACAAACGGATGCTTCGGTGTCGATCGATAATACTGTTTCACCAAGCCAAGCTTTACCTAAGCAGCAACTGCCACGTTCGCGTCTTGCTGACGATCCTTGTGCCTCCTCCATATCTGACTCTGTGATCACAGCAACAAATGCGCGACAAGCCATTATTTGTGTACCTTCATCCCTCAAGAATCTCATTCTACGCGGGTCTTCGTCTGCGCAGGTCGAAAAGCTTGATACGCCCACAGAATATGCTTCCAATAGAAGTGCAACCAATATCAGTCGTCAGGAGACAACGGAAAGTTTTGACTTTGGCACTGAATGCGCCACCTGTCCTTCGGTTATGCTAGAGTTGCCGCTAATTAAATTGCCCACTGAGGATAGCTCAGACAGTTCTTCGGCCTCGAATGACATTGAACACAGTCGGAGTGCTAGTGATGAGTCACGTGACCCCAGT